>JAZGUH010000675.1:0-451548 GCA_037893225.1 Hippasteria phrygiana
AATAAAACCCGTATTTGCAAGGCGTAGGCCGCTACAAGCAAAAGCAAAACATAAATACAAAAATAAAAAATAAACAACGAGCGGGGGGGGGGGGGGGGGTTCGACTCCCCCCTGGATCCGCACCTGTTAAATTTTGGCAAAACGGTAAGCCAAAACCAGTGTTATAGCTCACATGCAATCAAGTACACTCTAAAAACACCCAGGTCAGATTTGACCCGGAATGGGTCATATCTGACCCGGAATCCGGGTTCAATTTGGTACAACCCCTTCCGGGTCAAAATGACCTGTTGACCCGGAAAAGGGTCATAAGAGCTGATCCATTTCTGGGTCATATATAGTGTTTCTAGTGGGGTCACATGCACTGACCCATTTCAACCAGCCTTTTTGACAGTAATACATGAAAAGAAATGAGATAACGATGTCAAGTGAAAGCGCTTTCACTTGATATCGTGTATCTCATTTGTCTGGGAAGTGGCTTTTAGAGGCTTTTGCACCTGAAGTCTTCACATGTACATGACACAATGAAATGTTTACTGGGCCATGAAATAAGCATGTGTTCAATGGGCATTGGCTGCAAAATTGGCCTGTACAATTACACACGAAACAGTCAAAAATGCTTTCAATGAATTCTATGACTATGAGGAATTAAGTTTTGATGAGCCAAGAACACATGTTTACCTTTGGTTAGGAATTTTACATGCACATAACTACCTGAAAGAAAATACTGACCAGCATTGCTCAATGGCTCTGAAATTAATGTGGCTTTAATTGTGTTTGCTTGTTTTCTATTATTGTTAACCAGTTCAGACTGGGTTTATTTTGACATTGCCGGACCCAGCCGCGGGATTATTTTTCACCGGCCTGGGTGCCAGACATGTTCAGGCCATCATCTGCGGGAATTCACACCCTGGGTGTTTCCTGCCTCGCTCGGTGCAAGCGTGTTGCTGACAGATATTCCCAACCTCGAACTTGACTACCCACATATTTTCTTAAAAGAGAAAGACGGAAATCTGCACACATGTGGCTATAGATGGTGTCTGTCCAGTGACGTCATGCCCATCAGTCACCTGAATGTTGATTGCTGAAACAAAAGTTCCATCACATTGACTCAAATCGTAACATATAGTCTGCATGTATGATTACGCCCCCTCCCAATAAACACAGTGCGCATGCACAATAAAAACAACAAGGTCCTGACCTACATTGTACACTATAAGAAGTCGCAACACCAATGCCACACTAACCAGAAACTCCACGCACTCTGGCAGATCTCAAAGAGCAAAATACAAACTGCATAATAGATTGAGTCTGCCTGAGTATGGCAAGGAGAATCAATAAAAGTCAAAAACACAACAAAACGAACGAAGCCAAGAAAAGATCTGTCCGTTCCCGCAAACTCAACAGAAAGCGGAAACATGTGACAAGGACGATCTCTCTTAAGCTACAAGCCAAAACAAATATGCATTAGGCCTATGTGAAAAACCTATCGGACATTCAGCTCTCATACATTGAACTAATTGCACTGGGTAGGGGTTTGAATTTTATTCCAACCCCCCAAAACCAAAGAGATCTACCATCCTTCGCCATTCCCAATCTTTCTTCAGAAAGATGAGATTACGATTCAAAATGGCAGGGAGAGTAAGATCTGTTAGCTCACATCCTTTCAAACTTCCCTTAACTTGGAATCCCCAACCTACCTTCAACTTATATCTAGAATCATACATTGAAGGTACATTGGAGGAATTATCCAGAGTAAAAATAAAAAATGTCCAATCCAATTTGACTAAAGCAGAACGCATTTCACTGACCGGCCTTAAGAAAGGACAAGATATAGCCATTAAACCATTCGATAAAGGCCGTGGTGTATGCGTTCTGAATAGACAGGACTATATACGTGAAGGGATGCGACAATTATCAGGCCCACATTATGAAGAGATTGATAGGCATTTGACAGGGGAAACAGCGCAACTGGTCTCTCAAGCCATACGCAAACTACACGTGGAAGGATTCATATCTAAGGAAACATTTGAGTTTCTAAACCATAACAACCACGACATTAAAACTCCTGGCCTTTACCTCCTACCGAAAGTTCACAAAGAAGCACCCATAGGAACACGGTTCGTTAGAAGGCCGAGTATTAGTGGTTGCTGAGGTCCGACTCAACCTATATCAAAATACTTAGAGACTATTTTTTGCTTCCGATTGTCAAACAGCAAAGCACGTACACACGCGATTCCGGACATGTGCTTGAAAGACTGAATAAATTGACGGTGAAGCAAAATAGCATATTAATCACAATGGATATTGTCTCCATGTACACAAACTGCCCACAGGATGAGGCAATTGAATCAGTTTGCGATGCACTTGAGATGGCCGATGATAAACTGTATATACGCATTACCCAAACCCACAACAGATCACGCACGATGTCTCCTAGAACTCATCATGCATCGAAACATGTTTGAATTCAATAGAAAGTTCTTTAGACAGAAAATTGGCGTGGAATAATTCTCCACAACAATCCTTCAATTGTGAGCTACATGAGATACAGAGATGATGTTCTTATTATCTTTGATGGTAACGAAAAACAAGCTGGTGAACTCGTCCAAACACTTAATACAATTCACTCAACGCTGAAGTTCACGTCTGAAATCTCAAATCGCCAAGTCACCATTTTTGACCTCGTCATCTACAAAGGCAAACGGTCACAAAAAGGAAGGGAAACTGGATACTTGAGTAGCTACCAAAAAGACTGACACATTTTAGTATCTGGCTTGAGATTCAGCACACCCTAAGTCAGTATTTGGCGGGTTGATTAAGGGAGAAACAGCGAGATATAACCGCATATGTACACACTCAGAAGATTTTGAGGATAAGGTTAAATTCTTCAGAGACAAACTTCTAAAACGCAGATAAAAAAACAAAGAAGATGTAGCCCTCCTTCCTCTAAGCGTCACAAAAACGAGAAAAACACCCACTTGTTTTCGTCCTACCATACTACCCACAAATAGAACACCCAGCTCTCAAACGAGCCCTGCTAAATAAGAATATGGCATTTAATAAGCGAAAATGAATATCTGAATGCGATATTCGAAATCCAGCCCATCTTGGCATACAAACGGCATAAAAACATAATAGATGACCTGGTTCGGTCTAGGATTAAAACACCTCCTCAATCCGACCAAGAAAAAAATCTGGATGAGGAGAATGTTCAAATCCTTTTAGGACTACTAGAAGAACAAAATAATGATCAGTAAGCAGTGGATTTCAAACCTTAAAATAGAATAAGTGTCGAAATCCCCTTACTTCGATCATCTAAAAAGAATGGCTGAAATTGGCAAGATTTCTCTGCTATCATGAGCGTGCATACAAAAGGAAAAAACGGAAAAGATGGTGACTGATGAAGTGCGAAAAAAACCAGAAAATATGCTTTTCTACCCTCTCTCAAAAAAGAAAAAAGCATGGGGCGCAGCATATTATCACCGGTAAAAATGAGTCATTGAGTAAATTGAAACAAGAAGCCACATGTTGTTATGCACAGACATGACCAGAGACAAATTCTTGAAACTCCCGCTCATCTGGGAAAGACGTAAATAATTGGCCCCCGGGTGGTTGGTGGTTGGTGTATTGACATTGCCACGAAACTAACCCGCTGACTGACACCCTGCAGAAACAGTGGCCATAAACCGACTCCCGAGAGGCGTGCTCTACAGATAAGAAAGGATTAATAACCACGCTCTGGGTGAGTCGGTTATAATATTACCGAGGATGGGTCATTTGGGAGACTTTGCCATAGACGCGTGCATACATTTTTTTTTCAACTTTAATGTAACCTAACCCAAATATCCCCTTTCCTACCCCCACGAATGTTGGTATATTAACTCACTTGCGACAATACAAATCTCACTCCTTAGAGGGGCTGGGTACTTATAGGGAGACACTGGAATGTCTCCCTAATTCCACTTGTCTCTCTTAGGTATAAAAAAATACGACAAATTGTCTCCTAAGTGTCTTTTTGTCGTTATACTGCCACACGGCTGGCATACCAACCAGCGGAATCGTATAGATACACAAAAACAGTTTCTGCAGACCAGTCACCAATATAAAATTATTAAATAGGAGACCATCACCAGCAAATTCGTTCATCCTCCAACTTCACCTATGTTTTATGGTGTTAAAAAAAAAAAAGGAAGAACGAGGATCAGCTTTGTTGATAATGACTTTACAACCCCCCCCCCCCCCCCCCCCCCCCCCCCCCCGATAAGTTCGGACTCGCTGCGGCTACTTCTTGAAATGATCCATCAAAGAATCCACTGATTATTCTTCTAACGTAGTCAGCACATACCGGGACTGTCATCTTGCAGAACTAGTGGCTAAAACTGACTCCCTCGAAGCGTATTCCACCTTAAAAAAAGAAAGAAATCACGCTTTAGGTGGGTCAGTCACACATCCACACGGCTTGCATACCCACCAACATGCGTGAATATATAAAAACAATTTCTGCAAGACCAGTCACTTACGTATAAACCGATCAAGAGACTTTGCTCAACAGAATCTTTCTTCCTCCAATCTTTCCGACGAATAAACAAGAATAGAAAGAGAGAGAGAGTAATGATTTTGTTGATGCCTTTAACAACCCCCACCCTCCCTCTCCCTCGGCTAGGCCTTCTAAGCCTATTGTTGAGGTTCATGAACCGTTTCGCTATGTGACCGGTAACAATGGAGTCTGTTTCAGGGCGGCTGACAATGTCTCCGTTCAATCCTACATGGACTCCATTACAAAAAACATCCATCCTAAACAAATAATCTCCGCTTCACGTATTTCAAATGACCGAATTGCCATCTATCTCAGCTCGAGGGAGGCAGTCGTCGACGCTGTCCAACTACAGGGACTAGCGTACGACGGCTCCTTTCTCGAGCTGACACCCCTCGTTTGCCCTACCACCCGTCTCACACTCTCAAACGTATACCCCGAAATCCCGAACGGAGTCATTGCAGCCAACCTGTCGTCCTTTTGTAAGGTGGTGTCCCAGATTCGGCCCATTCCCCTGGGACTCAAGAACAAAAACCTTACACACATAATGAGTTTCCGAAGACAGGTACAAATCCTACTCAACCCTAATGTAACCCCTCCCGACCACATCAATTTCAATCACTCTGGCACAAACTATCGAATATTTCTATCCACGGAGTCGGTGCGCTGCTTCAATTGTGGCGAATTTGGCCACATCAGTAGATCATGCAAAAAGCAGAAGCCCGCCCGCGAGGACGACGGTTACGAGGCCAATACCAACCCTCTCAACCCCCCTCCCGTCTTTGTCAAACCTTCCTCCAAATCCGACCCCAAACACCCACCCAAACGATCTACCCCGACCCGCCTGGCCCCGCCTCCCCTGCGCCTGCAGGGTCGGCTCGTCGGTCGGAGTTTCCGACTGCCGCGCCGCCCCCACCCCCGGGAGGGGACCCTGAGGGGTCCCGGCCCGGGGCCGCTGCGCGCGCTCCCCTCTCCCGGCTGGCCGCGAGCCCTGCCGGGGCCCTCGTCCGGCGCAAAACGTGCCTCGGACCCGGCCGGTCCGGGCGTTCCCCCCTCGGGCACCGCAGCTGGAGCGCACGCACCCGGCGGGGGCGGAGTCTGGGCTCTCCCTACCAACCCTTCCTCTAATCCTCTCGTAGTGCCGTCTATATGGGGATCTCCCCCTCCACTCTCTAGATCATTTTCCGATGTCGTAACAAAACGCAAACAGACCTCCCCCACCCCATAGTCCCTAAATGTTTAACTTATTCTTCCAAGAACCCAAACATGTATAACATGTTTTAAGAATGTTGTCAACTCTTGTCATAACATTTTAGGGATATCTGTAAAACATGGTTTCATATTTTAAAAAGATGTTTTCAAAACATCATAAAAAACATATACATCTTCAGATGGTAACATTATCATGACGTCGTTTATATATCAAATGCCCGAAATATATTTATTACCGAAGACAGATTTTAAACATCAGGCACAAATGCTTTTACAACATTATTAAAACGTTTACAATAGTTCTGTGGACTCGAATATTTTATAACATGTTTTAAAAATGTTGTCAACAATTTGGCATATCATTTGTAAGATATTTCTGAAACATGTTTTAACGCTAAAGACATATGTTTTAAGAACATCATAATAATGTACCACTATTTAGGCGGTAACATTATAATATATATATATAGATATATATTTAATAATTCAGAAAAGTTTCAAGCTCAATATGAAGTGCTTTTGGCAACATCATATAGGCCTAGTCCCTAAACGTTTAACTTATTCTTCCAAGAACCCAAACATTTATAACATGTTTTAAGAATGTTGTCAACTCTTGTCATAACATTTTAGGGATATCTGTAAAACATGGTTTCATATTTTAAAAAGATGTTCAGATGGTAACATTATCATAACGTCGTTTTGATATCAAATGCCCGAGAGATATATTTATTACTTAATACATGTACATATATTTCTTAACATTTATAACATGTTTTAAGAATGTTATCTATAATTTGGCATAACATTTTAAAGATATTTCTGAAAAAAATTGTTTTATGCTATACGCATATGTTTTAAGAACATTATAATAGTAATATACGACTATTTCAGGTGGTAAAATTATAATGATGTCTTTTAAATATAAAATGCTCTGAAATATATTTAACAATTCAGACGTTTAACTGATTCTTTCATGGACTCAAACATTTACATCTTGTTTTAAGAATGTTGTCAACTCTTTCTCATAATATTTTAGGGATATGTGTGAAACATGGTTTCATATTTTTAAAAGATGTTTTAAGAACATCATGAAAACATACACATGTTCAGATGGTAACATTGTCATAGCGTCGTTTTGATATCAAATGCCGGAGATATATTTTTTACCTTAGACATGTTTTAGACATCAGGCAGAAATGCCTTTTTGACATTATTAAAACGTTAATAATAGTTATGTGAACTCAAATATTCATAACATGTTTTAAGAATGTTATCAATAATTTGGCATAATATTTTACACATAGTTCTGCCACATGTTTTTAAGGCTACAAATATATGTTTTAAGAACATTATAAAAACATACGACTGGTAACATTATAATGATGTCTTTTAAATATCAAATGTTCTATATTTAATAATTCGGACAAGTTTTAAACATCAGGATGAAGTGTTTTTTAAACATTATTTTAACGTTACTGATTCTTCCATGGACTCAACCATTTATAAAATGTTTTATGAATGTTGTCAACTCTGCGCTATGACATTTTAGGAATATTTGTAAAACATGGTATTATATTTTTTTAAATATGTTTTAAGAACATCCTAAAAACTTACAGATAATAAGGTGGCAACATTATAATGACGTCTTCAAAATATCACATGCACTGACATTTATGAATTAAGTTAAACCACTTTTAAACATTAGGTAGAAGTGCAGTTATAACATTTTCAAACGTTTTTGATAGTACCGTGGACTCGAGCATTGAGGAGATGTTTTAGTAACGTTTTATGATATTTATAAAACATCTGGATTATGTTTTTAAAATATCACATTTATGGCAAACCTTTCCCTCATGAAAACTAATTTAAAACATTTAGTTATAACATTTAGATGACATCACTTTAACATACTCGATAAGACGTAAAATTTGAGACATTTAAGTTATGTTATTAAAATGTTGTTCTGTTTATCATAACATTTCTATAAGGTTTTTAAAATGTTATTTTTAAATGTTTTATATATAACATCCGTACGACCTTTTCATAATGTTATAAAACATAATGTGTTTGCTGGGTAGTGCCTAACTCCCCCAAACCCATCCCTCTCAATTCACCCTCCCCCCGCAGAAAACTGGCCAGGAAACAACAGAGCCCCATGTCGACGGCCTCACCTACCCTCACCCAGGCTCTCAACTCCCAGTCCACTATCCCACCCACCCCCCTCAGTGGTCCCCAAACCCCCATGTCGTCGTCCCCGGCGTCCACCGCGGGCGAGGCCAACACCGACTCCGTGACCTGGGAGGATACTCAGACGGACGAATACCTTCCGTTTGAAGTCCTCCCACTAACCAAAGGCCCCCTATCCCAAGCAGAACTCGTAAAATTCCTGTCTTCGGTCAAAGCCAGAAAGAGACCAGCCCATCCAGATTGCCAGAAAGTTCACCTCAAACATCCCTGGGCTGGTCAAACAACTCAAACCATTGCGTAGCAATCCCCTTCTGCAGAGAAACATGCAGCAGAGGATCTCGAAACTTGTAAACACCTTAGATAAATAATTCTTTTCCATTTAATTTATGAAATTATGTAACTTTTTGCCCGCCCTAGCAATGACATTGTCACTGCTGACTCTTAACACCGCAGGCTGTTCCGCACCTATCCAAAACAATTCCTTTCAAATATATATTGACCAAATTGCTTCTAACCCCGACATAGTTCTTTTGCAAGAAACTTATCATTTAAATTGAAACAGCCCTTGCCGGAACATGTGGTCCTACTCCCCATTCTGTTCTCCCGGGCCCAAAGGCTCGGGAGTAACTACTCTTGTTAAAAATAGCCAAAAAGTTATTTCTTCTTCTAACATCTATGATGGACATATTATTTATTCTAAAATTAAACTCGATAATATCTTTTATCATATTTATATTACCCTTATTCCCCAACTTGATAAAAACGCTTTACTTGCCCTGAAACAAAAATTCACCTGGCTTCGGAGTAATCCCGCTAAACTGTGCGGAGTCTCCAAAAGCCAGGTTGGATCGCTTTTACGTCCCTCCTAATCTCTTTTCTTCCATTCACACCTGTTCTATTCTCCCTTGTTCTCTCTCCGACCACTGCGCTGTTACTTTAACAATCAAAATTCCTTCGCACCCTCCGAGGAGCAGCGGCTATTGGCATTTCAACAACTCGCTCCTCGGAGATAACAATTGCCTCAACATTATTATTGATTTTTGGACTCAATCGGAGAGAACAAAAGTGCGACTTTCCGAATCTCACAGCTTGGTGGGACTTTGGAAAGCATATGATGCACAATATGGGGCAGAGGGATCCCCCCCCCCTCTTTTGTGTTGGTAATTGTGTTCCCGGAATCTCAGGAATTATTTTCAGAGGTCTAGGGGGATGTATACGGTATAGGGACAAAAAGGGGGGTACCCCTCTGCCCCATATCGTGCTGGATTCAGTCTGCGCCAGGCGTCACAAAGAGACAGTGCATTGACAGCGTCCCTGAGAGCCATGGCAACTTTGGGTCTGCGCTCGATTGGCATACACAGACGACCAACAGCCGGGTTTTCGGTACAATTAAAATCACCTCCGATCACAATGACACCGTCATCGCAGCCGTAACAGTGGCCCAGTGATAAACACAACACAAAAAGTAAGTCCCCCCCTAAATGACCCTCAGTTTCTTAAGTAAGAACTTTTCAAAGATCACATCTAGTGAAAAATATTTTTGTTGGTGTTAGGCAACTGTTGTGTGAAAATTGAAGGCATCCTTTTATTCATGGTTGACTGAACACATATTTAAGACAAAATGACCCATTTTCAAAATTCACAAAAGTGACTTTATTACTGCAGATGACTGAGAAGCAGATTAACATTAATGTTCAATAACGTGTGTATCCACCACGCTTGGCAATGACCTCCAGACATCATCTTCTCATGGTGTTGATGAGTCTGGTCACCCGCTGCCGAGGGATTAGCCATCCATTCTTCCTGCAGTAATCGCGACTTGTCCTCCAGAGTGCTTTCTGCTTGGATACGGGCATACACATCGTTTCAGCAGGTCCTAAGGATGCTCGATGGGATTGAGGTCTGGTGAATTTGCCGGCCAAACCATTTTCTGGATCCCCTCATGAGCCAAGAAGGCGTTTACCTCTCTCCCTCTGTGAGGACGGGCGTTATCGTCCATGAAGACGAATCCAACACCATGGGCTGCGGCATACGGTGCAACATATGGACGCAGGATATCGTCAACATATCTGCTGAACAAGTGGTGTTTTGTTGACAAGACTTATCCCAGCCCAGACCGTACCATGATGCTTCCGCCACCGAAGGATGTCACAGGTTGCACACACACTCGGCATGCTGTTCTCCACTTCGACGCCACACACGTTTTCTGCCATCACACAGGCATGCACACACAGTCTTGTGAATTTTGAAATTGGGTAATTTTGTCTTCAATTTGAGCTCAGTCAACCATGAATAATAGGATGCCTTCAATTTTCACACAACAGTTGCCTAACACCCACAGAAATATTTTTCACTAAATGTGATCTTTGAAAAGTTCTTACTTAAGAAACTGTGAGGGGTCATTTAGGGGGGGGGGGGGGGACTTACTTTTTGTGTTGTGTTTAGATTGATGGCAAGGAGAGCGTTTTTGTCTAGCTGAGGGATAAGGGTGTTATAGATATGGTCAACAATACTATTGAATTCAATTTTAATATAAATAATATACCCATCGTAGATGGAGCAGGAAGAGATAATTTCAATATTATTGTTGTTGTTTTTAACAAGAGTAGAACAAGAGGGGGAATAGGACCACATGTTCCAGCAAGGACTGTTTTCGTTTAAAATATACGTTTCTTGGAAAAACACTAGGTCGGGGTTAGAGGCAATTTGGTCAATATATATTTGAACATAATTATTTGGGATAGGTGCGGAGCAGCCCCCGGTGTTGAGAGTCAGCAGTGACAGTGTCATTGCTAGGGCGGGCAAATACCTACAGAATTCCATAAATTAAAACAGAAAGAGATTATTTATCTAAAGTAGTGACAAGTTTGGAACTCCTCTGCTGCATGTTTCTCTGCAGAAGAGGATTGGTTCGCAGAGGTTTCAATTGTTTGACCAGCCCAGGAATATTGGATGTGAATTTTTTGGCAATCTGGGCTGTCTTTTTCCTAGATTTTACCGAAGATAGGAATTTGATGAGTTCTGCTTGTGATAGGGGGCCTTTGGTTAGTGGGAGGACTTCAGACGGAAGGTATTCGTCCGTCTGTGTGTCCTCACAGTTCACGGAGTCGGTGTCGGCCTCACCCGCGGTGGACGCCGGGGTCGACGGCATAGTGGTTTTGGAACCAGAAAGGCGGGTGGGAGGGATGGAGGACTGGGAGTTGAGGGCCTGGGAGAGGGTGTGTGAGGCTGTGGACATGGTTTGTTTTTCTGGCCCGTTTTCTGCGGGGGGGGGGGGGGGGGGGGGGGGGGAGGGTGAATGAAGGGGAATGAGTTTAGGGGAAACGTTGACGGGAGTGGGGGAAACCTGTTTACGTTTGGCGACAACATCCGAGAAGGATCTGGAGGGAGGAGGGGGAGCCCCATATCGGCAGCACTTCGGGAGGATTAGAGGGAGGGTTGGTAGGGGGAGCCCGGACTCCGCCCCCGCCGGGGGTGCTCGCTGCGGCTGCAGTGCCCGGAGCGGGCGTGCCCGGACCGGGCGGGTCTGGCGCGCGGGGTGTGCTGGGCGGGGGACGACCGTAGCCCCAAGATGGCCGAGGACCCACATAGCTCCAGGGGGGCGCGCACGCTGCGGCCCCGGGCCGGGACCCCTCAGGGTCCCCGCCCGAGGATGCGGACGGCGCGGCGGTCGGGACCTCAGACCGACGAGCCGACCCCAAAGGCGCAGGGGAGGCGGGGCCGGGCGAGTTTGGTTTTGATCGTTTGGGTGGGTGTCTGGGGATTTTGAGGTGGGTTTGACAAAGACAGGAGGGAGGTTGAGAGGGTTGATGTCGCCATCGACGCTGTCTTCTCCGCGGGCGGGCTTCTGCTTTTTGCAGGATCTGCTAATGTGGCCAAATTCGCCACAATTGAAGCAGCGCACCGACTCCGTGGATAGAAATATTCGATAGTTTGTGCCGGAGTGATTAAAATTGATGTGGTCAGGAGGGGTGACATTGGGGTTTAGTAGGATTTGAACCTGTCTTCGGAAACTCATTATGTGTGTAAGGTTTTTGTTCTTAAGTCCCAGGGGAATGGGCCGAATCTGGGACACCACCCCACAAAAGGACGACAGGTTGGCTGCAATGACTCCGTTCAGGATTTAGGGGTAGACATTGAAGAGTGTGAGACGGGTGGTAGGACGAACGAGGGAGTCAGCTCGAGAAAGGAGCCGTCGTACGCTAGTCCTTGTAGTTCGCACCGCGCTCCTCGTTCATTTTGATACTCGTATACCAGTGGGATTGCTTTGTCTGTTTGCCGACTCTCGATAATCGAGTTTTCAATAAGAATATCACAGCGGGAACCAGACACTTACATTGAAGTCAGGTAAGATGGCGTCGATATTGACCCCCCAACTCGCCTTTTCTTTCCGCTGAAGGGGTAGTTGTGCACGGAGCTCATTGGCTGTATACTACTGCCAAACCGGCCAACCACGGTGACGAAGTAGTAAACAAGCATTTGATCAAAGTATCAGTAGAAAAACAGGATTATAAACGGAAAAAGCAATAATGCACAAGAAGAAAACCAATAGATCACAAAGTTTTACTTTAAATTATAGGAAAAGAATACACAAAAGTGAATAATAGGTGTCAAAATATACACTGTAAAACAAGGAGTAAACCAATAATACAAAGTAATTGCATAAACATTAGAAACAAAAAATTAAACTATATATGCAAGGGAGCATAAGAAAGGAGAAAAGAAGGGGGATCCTGTACGGCCAGGGAAACAGCACGATTTTGGCTCACCCTGCCGAGGATCCCGGGGGGGGGGGGAGCCACCAGAAAACTGTCCCACTCCATTTGTCCCACTCCGGCGGCTCCAAAAAGGGATAGGCGAAAGGGAGAACAAGTGGTAGGGTCCTGGATGGGACCCTGGGAGGGGAGGGTGGACCGAGAGGGGTCAGAGAGGTGAGGAAGGGGGGGGGGGGGAGACAACCATGTCACAATTGTTAAAAGAAATTGGGGACATAAATTGTTGATTTAAAGGGTCTCTTTTGTAATGTAGTGTCTTTTGTTGGACCAGACGAAGTCGACAAGGGAATTATGGAGTTCACTTAGGACATTGGTTGGAGGGGAGAGAACTGCCAGAGAATGAAAAATGTTGGAGGCAGCAAGTTGATTTGTGATTATAATTTTGCCTTTGAAGGAGAGGGCGTAAAAAAGACGGGACCAGGAGGACAGAGTTCTATTTGATTTATCTTTACATTTTTCCCAGTTTTGTTGGACGTATTTGTTGGAATTTCCTAAGTGAACTCCGAGGAAGGGGAGACCTTCACTATTCCATGAAAAGTTTAAGGGTTTGTGGCTTCGTCCGGTCCAAGAACCGGCCCAGAGACCCTGGGACTTCTGAGTGTTTAAACATGCAGCAGAGGATTTTGCGAAGAGGCCGTAGGCCTTTTCGACTGCTTGGAAGCCCGGATCGGAGGTGACAAAGACCGTTGTGTCGTCTGCGTACGCCGACACAGCGCACGAAAAATACTTATTAGGAATACGAAAAGCCTGGTCGGCTAAATTCTTTCTAATATTAATTAAGAAAGGTTCGATTGCAATATAATAGAGCAGCCCCGAGAGCGGGCATCCCTGACGTACCCCCTTCTCAAAAGAGAAGGGGGCCGTCAGGGAGCCACACACTTTAACAAGGCTCTCGGCGCCGCCATACAATATTTGAATATAGGAAATACATTTTTTTCTAAAGCCCATGGCTCTCATGGTGTCAAAGAGATAGCCGTGATCAACATTATCGAAGGCCTTTTTTTTTATCCAAGTTGATCACGGCGAGGGGGGTATCGTTCAAATTTGAGTATGAGATGACGTCACGTATGAGATTTATGTTGTCGTGGATGGAACGACCGGGGACACAGTAGCTTTGGTCTTCAACAACGACGCTGCCAATGCACTGTTTCAGTCTATTTGCAAGCAACTTGGCAAAGATTTTATAGTCAGTGTTGAGAAGGGAGTCCGGGCGCCAATTGGCAATGTCGGCCAATTCCCCCTTAGGAAGCAGAGTTATAACTGCCTTCCGGAGAGAGTAGGGTAAAGAGTAGATTGTATAGAAACTTCAAGAACTGATAGGACGGGCCAGAAAGACGGGAAAAGTTCTGAAGTGAGGCCGTCCGGGCCGGGTGTTTTATCTTTGCCAAGTTGCTTGACAGCGAGCTCGAGTTCCTCAATATCGGCTTGGTCCTCTCGCACATACATGCTAAAAATTGTTTGAATGGTGCGGTTAAACCTTTCAACTAAGCCATCAGACTGGGGATGGTAAGGGGTAGTGCGAGTTTTATTAATATCAAGTAAACTACAAATCTGACGAAAAAGTCTACTTTCAAAATTGGTACCTTGATCAGTATGAATACTATGAGGACAACCAAAACGACAAATAAACTGTTCTACTAATGTCTTCGCAACTGTTGTTGCTTCTTGATTTGGTATAGGATAGGCCTCGGCCCACTTCGTAAAATAATCCATCGCAATCATAATGTATCGGTTACCTCTTCGTGAACGTGGTAATGGGCCAAAAATGTCTATAGCGATTCTTTCCATTGGATGACCAACCAAAGATGATTTGAGTGCAGCTCTTCCGGCTTGACAAGGTGATTTTCTACGGGCACAATTAACACACTGTTTCAACCAATTTTGGACAGTGGTACGACATCCTAACCAATAAAAAGAACGCTGTATCTTTTTAAACGTTTTGGTGATGCCAAAATGACCCCCCGTGATTGAATTATGTGCCTGCGTTAACACGTCCTTCTGTAAGGATGTAGGTACAACAGCTTGAAAAACCGGTGACAAGTTGCTCTCATATCGCCTGTACAAAATACCGTGTTTTATTTCTAACTGGTCTTCATTTTTTTTAGACTCTGAAGGGATTCTGTGACCGGACACACTCTAGTCTTGGTGTGTTGTGTTGTATATAGTAATGTAGTTTTCTTTTGGTATCGGAGAAATGTACACTGCGGGGACTGCATGGCTCGATGTTAATTTCGTAAGTTAATTTTGTTTTCCCTTTGGGACCCCACTCCAGCCAGCCTTGTTAATTTTATTTTGTCTTACTTGTACCCTGGAGATGATTATTTTGGAGTAGTTATAGAGGGTGGGAATTTACCTCTACCTTGGGTGTGGTCCTGCTGTGGGCTTAGACATTTGCCGTCGCCTCTGGGGTGGTTGCAATTGGGGCGTTGGCTTCTGCCGTCACCTCTAGTGTTTACACTTAGAGCGTGGGCTTTGGCCATCGTCCCGTGTGCCGCCGCCCTTGGAGAGCGGGCCTTTGTCGGGGCCCGCAGTGTGGCCGCATTCGGGGTGGGGGCGGATTCCATGATCGGTCCTTTTATAATTATTCTCCGGGAGTGCGGGTGCGGACATATTAATAACTTTTGTGAATTTACTTTAATATCGAAACATGTTATCTGATGTAAATATTAATAGTCAGGGGGCTTATGTCGTCCCGTGGGCACTGAATGATTAGAAGATCCTATCTATCTAGTCATGTTCTTTAGGTACTAGAGAACACAACAAATCATGTTGGCAATTTCGAAAGTGTTGCAGAGGGCGGCCATCTTGGATTTGAAAATGGCCGCCATTTCAAGCTTAATAACTCAATAACTCTGGCTCGAAATATCGTACAAAGCTGATTTTTTTGGCAAAACCTACATTTCCCATGACAAGGAAGCAGTAAAACATAGATCTGAGATGATCAGAGCATTTTATGTTTGGTTTGTGTTTATTGGGAGGGGGCGTAATCATACATGCAGACTATGTGTTACGATTTTGAGTCAATGTGATAGAACTTTTGTTTCAGGGCCTTGGTTAACCGATTGTTCATTTTGGTTGAACTTTTTGCTCTTTACAAGATGAAGTGCTTTTTAAATGTTGAGAATAGCAAGAAAGAAAGAACTGGTGTGTGCAGGCAAAATTCAAAGAGTGATCAGTTTATCTTATTTTTTTATCATCTCAGAGAATAGCCGCAGTGAGTCAAAGTTCGTTTAGGGGTTAGGGAGGGTGGGGGTTGTTAAAGGCATCAACAAAATCTCTCTTTCCATTCTTTTTCTATTTGTGGGAAAGGTTGGAGGAAACAAAATTATGTTGAGCAAGGTCTCATTATCGGTTTTTACGTAAGTGACTGGTCTTGCATAAATTGTTTTTGTATATATTTACGAATAGGTTGGTGGGTATGCCAGCCGTGTGGGTGTGTGACTGACCCACCCAAAGCGTAATTTCTTTCTTTTTTAAAAAGTGGAATACGCTTCGAGGGAGTCAGTTTTAGCCACTATTTCTGCAAGATGACAGTCCCGGTATGTGCTGGCTACGTTAGAAGAACAATAAGTTGATTCTTTAAAGGATCATTCTAAGAAGTAGCCGCAGCGAGTCCGAACTTATCTGGGGGAGGGGGGGGGGGGGGGGGGGGGGGGGGGAGGGAAAGGTTTGTAAAGTCATCATCAACAAAGCCGATCCTCATTCTTCCTCGCTTTTTCTAAAACAACCACCATAAAACATTGGTGAAGTTGGAGGATGAACGACTCTGTTGGTGGTGCTCTCCTATTTAATAATTTTATATTGGTGACTGGTCTGCAGAAACTGTTTTTGTGTATCTATGTAATTCCGCTGGTTGGTATGCCAGCCGTGTGGCTGTACAATCGACTCTCCCAGAGCGTGGTTATTAATCATTTCTTATCTGTGGAGCACGCTTCTTGGGAGTCGGTTTATGGCCACTGTTTCTGCAGAGTGTCAGTCAGCGGGTTAGTTTTGTGGCACTGTCAATACACCAAACGTCCGGGGGCCAATTATTTACGTCTTTCCCAGAGAGCGGGAGTTTCAAAAACTCGTCTCTGGTCTTGGCCACGCTAGGACATGTTTGTGCGTAACATGTGGCTTCTTGTTTTAATTTACTCAATGACTTATTTTTACTCATCTTGCAGAAATAGTGGCTAAGACTGACTCCCTCAAAGCGTATTCCATTTAAAAAAAGAAAGAAATTACGCTTTGGGTGGGTCAGTCACACATCCACACGGCTGGCATACCCACCAACCTATTCGTAAAGATACATGTATACAAAAAGAATTTCTGCAAGACCCAGTCACTTACGTAAAAACCGATAATGAGACCTTGCTCAACAGAATCTTTCTTCCTCCAACCTTTCCCAGAAATAGAAAAAGAATGGAAAGAGAGATTTTGTTGATGCCTTTAACAACCCCCACCCTCCCTACCCCCTAAACGAACTTTGACTCACTGCGGCTATTTCCTGAGATGATCAAAAAAATAAGATAAACTGATCATTCCTTGAATGTTGCCTGCACACACTGGTTCTTTCTTTCTTGCTATTTTCAAAATTTAAAAAGCACTTCATCGTGTAAAGAACAGGAAGTTCAACCAAAATGAACAATCAGTTAACCAAGGCCCTGAAACAAAAAGTTCCATCACATTGACTCAAAATCGTAACACATAGTCTGCATGTATGATTACGCCCCCTCCCAATAAACACAAAAACAACATGGCTGCCATTCATTAGCTTACCACTGAAACTGCAAGCATCAATTTTCAACCTTTGACATAAACAATTTAGGGTATAAAGCCACCAAAATTGATTAAATATGACATTCACAAGTTGAGTGATAGTCAAAAAGGGTTTTCAAATGGCGGCCATTTTGAAATCCAAGATGGCCGCCATCTGCAGCACTTTAGATTTTGCCAACATTGTTTTTCTTGTTCCTTAGGGTCTAATTAAAGTATCTAGCTAGGTGGCATGTTCTAATCATTCGGTGCCCACGGGACTTTATTGACATAAGCTCCCCGACTATAAGATTAGGCATGTATAAAAGCCAGTGGCGAAATAAAGCCGGAATACGGCATGATTCTGGCAAGTCGATTTGTCTTTTGAAATTGATTTCTTGAATCTAATCCTAAATATAAACGACAATCAAAAAGGCCAATCGTTTGCTGGGAGTGTAAGCAACAAGGACACATACAAGTAAAATGCCCAAACAAAAGAATACCAGTGAATAATCCATCGACGAATAATTATCCTAATTTAAACGCACAGGGACTGAACATGGGGGCAGTGTTCGGTCACCCATAGAAGTTCAGCCCCAGTCTAAGATTTGCTATGTGAATGGTCTCGTCAATGGCGTTAATGTAAAGTTTCTAGTTGACACGGGGTCTTCGGTTACCATTTTGCACCCAGAGTTGTGGGAGTTAATGTCACAAGAAGTTCGCCAATCCATTAAAAAATGGGACGAAGACATTATAGCAGCAGAGGATAGTGTATTGCGAGTCACGGGTTGTGCCGATGTTACCATTTCCTTGGGAAGAATTAAGAGAAACCATCAAATTTTGGTTGCCCCAATCACCCAAGCAGGCATTCTTGGTATAGATTTTCTTGCCGGAAATGGAGGAATTATTGACTTTGCTAGGAAGCGACTTAATTTTGACAACATTGAAATCCCATTGGTTTGTGAAGAAGTTGGTGGCAGCGGTGGGATGTATTGATTGAATGAATCGAAAAGACTAGTGATAATTGTCGACATGGATGTCAGAAGGAAAGTTATAGATGATCAAATTGAAGACATTGTCGATGCTTCAAGAAGAGATCGACGATAAATTGGATTTGCTTAGAGGTACGAGTATGGCTGGGGTGGAGGGTACACCTAGGCCCGTGGATGTTTTTAATTATAGG
The DNA here is from genome assembly GCA_037893225.1 of Hippasteria phrygiana. Taxonomy (NCBI): domain Eukaryota; kingdom Metazoa; phylum Echinodermata; class Asteroidea; order Valvatida; family Goniasteridae; genus Hippasteria; species Hippasteria phrygiana. Next base: position 18,626 of record JAZGUH010000675.1, read on the forward strand.
CCCGGTCACAGACCCTCCATTTCACGTGGCTTGGGTGGGCCCCAAGGGAAACGCTCTGAGCCTAAACATACTTGTAAAAATAGAATAAGCAGTACCCCAGCAGCTGTGCATGCTCCTGATTTAGATACATGTATTGATGATACTTGTTTCAAGCATGGTGTTGCCTATCCTGGTAATCGTAAACCGTATTCTAAGTTGCTCTCTGTGACCAATGTTAAACCTGTAGAACAACCAGATAATTTTGATGGTAAAATTCCATTGGATGACTGGCTAACAAATTTCAATTTATGTAGTGAAATTAATGGATGGAATGAGAATCACAAAATTCGGTTTTTAGCCGTTAGATTAAGGGGACCAGCTTTACAGGTGTATACAGATTTGCCACCAGACCAGCAGTACGATTTTGACATAATGGTGAATTCTCTTAGGGATAGATTTTGTCCTAAGGGACAGATGGATTTGTATCGAGCCCAGTTAAGTTCTAGAGCTCGCAGTAAGGGCGAGTCGTTGTCGGAACTATCAAGTAGTATTCGAAGACTTGTAGTAAAGGCTTACCCTGATGCCCCACCCCAATTTAGGGAAGAATTGGCAAGAGACCAATTTATAGAGGCACTTGATCTTCCCGATGTGCGGATGCAAGTGAGACGGGCTAGGCCAAAGACGTTGGGTAGCGCACTTTCCTTGGCACTAGAGGAAGAGGCTTTTATTTATTTGGAATGTAATAAAGTAGTGCGTCCGAAACGAATAGTGGCTACTGCACAATCACAGAGTAATGTTGATCTGGAACAAAAGATAGATCAAATCGAACATTCGCTTAATGAACTAAAACAAGTAGTTGAACCTTCAGGCAAATTTTCACAAAAAGATAGTGGAATGTTAATTGGCAGAACGTTCGCTTGTGCAAATAATCGCAAAGTACCACTTAGGGTTTTGAATTTAAAACCTGAAACTTCAATTTTGTATAAGGGTACACAGATAGCACTTCTTCACCCAGCGGAGGAAATTTCCCCCGAATTAAGTGATCATGAATCTCTACACTGTGAGCTAGACCCTAGTATTGACGACCTACGTGAACGTAGTTGTAAGCATTTGAATGATGCACAAAAAGTTTGCGAATTGGGTCGCACTAATTTGGTTTTTCATGAGATTGATACAGGTAATGCAAAACCTCGACGCCAACCTGCCAGACGATTACCGTATCATCGGCGACCGGAAGCACAACAACACGTAGATGAGATGCTAGAAGCTGGAGTTATTTCTCCTTCAAATAGTCCATGGGCAAGTCCTATCGTACTAGTTAAAAAGAAAGATAATACCACTAGATTTTGTGTGGATTACAGGAAGTTAAATGAATTTACAAATAAAGATGCATATCCACTTCCACGTATTGACGACAGTTTGGATGCATTGTCCAGTTCTCAATGGTTTTCTTCATTAGACTTAGTCAGTGGATATTGGCAGGTAGAAATGTGTCCAACAGATTCAAAGAAAACGGCATTTTCTACAGGCTCCGGCCTATACGAATTTAATGTTATGCCATTCGGCCTATGTAATGCTCCAAGTACTTTTGAACGATTAATGGAGTTAGTTTTAGCTGGCCTTCATTGGAAAACATGTCTTGTGTATTTAGATGACATACTAATTTATGCACGAACATTTGAAGAACATGTAGTTAGACTAAACGAAATATTTAGTAGATTGTCGAAGGCCGGTCTTAAACTAAAACCTCAAAAATGTTCACTTTTTCAGAAGGAAGTTTTGTACTTGGGACATGTTGTCTCTGAACAGGGAGTAGCAACTGATCCAGGAAAGACACAGAAAGTCAGTGAGTGGCCTACCCCTTGCCGTCTGAAAGAATTGCGTAGTTTCATTGGTTTGTGCTCGTATTATAGGAGATTCATTGAGAATTTTGCAGATATTGCTGCACCTTTGCACAAACTTACTCATAAAAATGTCGATTTCAAATGGACTGAGGAATGTGAACTTTCATTTCAGATGCTAAAAAGAAAGTTAACCACATCTCCCATTTTGGCCTTTCCTGACTTTTCTTTGCCTTTTGTTCTGGATACAGATGCAAGCGGTGTCGGCATTGGTGCCGTGTTGTCGCAGGTTCAAAATGGAAAAGAAAGGGTTGTTGCATATGCTAGCCGCAAGTTGTCTAAAGCGGAAGAAAATTATAGTGTAACCAAGAGAGAATTGTTGGCTGTCGTAAATTTCATAAAGCATTTCAAGCATTATTTGTACGGACAACGTTTCACTCTTCGGACAGATCATGGGTCACTAAGATGGTTATATAATTTCAAAGATCCCCAAGGTCAGATTGCTCGGTGGTTAGAGATTTTGGGTGGCTATACCTTTGATATTATTCACCGTGCAGGCAATCGGCACAAAAATGCCGATGCCCTTTCTAGAACTCCGTACTGCATGGAGCAACCGTGTGCTAAAAACATTGGTTGCTCTGCAGTAACACCCGATACTAACGATGTTTTCGTAGGTTTGAGTAAAACTGAGTTCCGAAACCTCCAGTTGGAAGATCCAAATTTAAAATTAATTATTCACTGGAAAGAGAGTAACGCACAGCGACCATCACGTGATTTGGCTCTGTCCAGTAGTCGTGAAACGAAAGGATACTGGTACCTATGGGACTAGTTAGAAATAAAACACGGTATTTTGTACAGGCAATACGAGAGCAACTTGTCACCGGTTTTTCAAGCTGTTGTACCTATTTTGAGGTAGCCAGGGAGAATATCGAAGGTGAACAAAAGCGGCAAAAGTGCTTGTAAGATGCCAAGTTAAAAGGCAATCCTTTTTCGCCCAGTGATAAAGTCTGGCTTTATAATTATGTCAGAAAGATTGGTTTGAGCCCGAAATTGCAGTCGCATTGGAAAGGCCGTACATTGTACTCAGTCGCATTTCAGATGCAGTTTATCGGATAAAACATACAGGAACTGGGCAAAGAACAATTGTCCACTTCAATAGACTAAAGCCATGTTTTAGTTCTGTTACTACAGATTGTACAGAGGATGTGGGCATTTCTCCGCGGGAAGTCTTCGCGGAATGTCGATTTCAAATGAACTGAGGAATGCCCACATCCTCTGCCAATGTTATTGATGTTTAATGTTTTGGCCCCCAATAAAGTAATGGACAATGAAGCCAATCCATTAATTCCTTTGTCCAAAGTTTATCTCATGGTAAAGTGCAGTACTGTTAGTCCACTTTGTAACATTGTCCACTTTGAAAGTCCACTTTTCAAACCCTGTTGAAAGTGTTTTCCTATTTCGTTGTTTGTTTTCATTTTAGTAAAATAACCACAAGTCACTGCATCATGTGATCAACTTTTACTGTATTGTGTAAGTGCCATCGAGCCATGGATCATACAGACGGGTGTTGTCAAGAATGAGAGATTCTCCTGCCCCTCTTGAAGTCAACGTGCAGCACAAGGGTTGTTCCTGCAATAACAATGAGGTTTCCTGCACAGAGTTATGTGGTTGTGTAGACTGCACCAACCAAACCAACGCAGACACCGAAGCAGTATGCTCTGAAGGATGCAGATAGTGATCTCTTAGATTAAGAAGATTGGTATCAACCCCTAAGAAATACATGTATATACACTGTAAACTGGCAATCATTCAGTGCAGTTTTGCAGTGTGTATTTAAATTGATTTCTTTTTCCCATTATTTATGTATCAAGAAACTTGCGTGTCTTGTTTACAAAATGATGACATTTTAGCATGATGACATTCTCTCCCGATGTTCACCTTTAAGACCACATACAATCATTTTGTGTAGTCTTTAAAACAAACAACTTAGTTCCAAAATTTCATCTCAACAACCCGTAATACAGGGACCCTCAGACAAAGCAAAAATTAATTAGTTTTTAATGTTTGCTTATTTCTGTATGAATACTATTTTTGTAATCAAAGTCATTATCTTTGAAAAAAAAATTAGCTTTTAAAATTTAATTATTTAAACAAAATTTAGTTCTATTTAATTCTTTTTTGCTTTAAATTCATTAAATTTGGATTTCCACTCACTACAGTTTTAATGTCTGTCTTTTAGTAATTTCCTATAGTTTTAGGGGTTTTCTATTTTTGTGTTAAATTGTTTAATTAAAGTGTGATAGTTTCTTGTCTTTTTTTTCTTCTCTTCTCAAAATTATTTTTGTTTGTTAAACCAACTGCAATTCGGCCTCATTCCACAAAAGGTAGATGTATCAATAAACCATTAATTAATTGAATTATTATTATTAAGGAAATAGCATTATACAAACTTATGTTGTTTATCAATTAAAGCAACCAGCATTCACTCATTTACATTTGTAAAAGAATTATAGGGAAAATGAATTGTTGGTTTCGTCTTCAGTCATTTAATTTGGATTGACACCTTTAATAAACAACATGTAATACATGTACAAGTAAATGACAGCTTTAAGTTTAAATATTTTTTTAAACTACATGTAATTTAAGAGAATACCTGTAATTATTAAATCATGTAAATCCGCCGTGGTCTCAACCAGCAAGATAAACAAAAACCTTCAAGAAAAGAGAATGTATTAGTCTGCTAGTCGCTAAAAACGTTTGTTCAAAACTTGAGTTTGGTACTTTTTCTCAAACTGTGGGCTATTGGCATTGCACCTTTAAAAGGCAATTCGTAATAAAATATATACATTTATAAGTACAACTGTATATCTGGGAGTGCCGTGGCCTAGTGGTTTGGAGCATTGAATTCGTAGTTTGCGGGTACTGCAGGTTGTGGGTTCGAGCAGAGTCCTGAGCTAAAGCGCGAGGGTTTGGCGGGTTCTTTCACTTTCCCCTGTAGCTCACACCTTGAGTGCCCAATAGCGATGGGCAATTTGCATTAAAAATCTGAATCTGAAACTGAAAGTCTCTTTCCTAGAGCCAAAACACTCAGGAGGTGGCATAAGTCATTTGGAATTATTAGACATTAAATGTGTTCGGTAACTTTCTCCTTATTGCTTCAAAGTCAGTAGTTTTGGACAGTACACCTTTAATTTAAAATTAATTTACACCTTGCCGTCACTTTTTTTCATCATATATCACCTCACTGAAGGTCCGTTATTGCAAAAATGTAAAAAAAAACAAAAACATGAATCTTGGACTGAAAAAGCAATTGCAATTGTGGTAGAAAATACTTTGAACGTTCTTTACTCTCCATAGACTTTGTACACAAATACCCAAATGGAGGCATACTGCGTGTACATTCTTTCCTTTAATTTAAAATATCTACAAAACTGCAGCTTTTTGAAAACTCCAACAACTATATTTGAATTCTCCATACCCGAATCTATAAAAATCAGTCATTTTTTTTTAGTTCTAAGAGGAGTGCCAGGAAACTCATTTTCTGGGCATATAATCGGGGACATCTCCTTGCCTAAGAGGATCATTGTTACAAACCTCCTTTAGAAGATTAGATTTTGGACGAAGAATTTTCGTCGTACAATGTACACACAATGCATACCCGTGATGAATGGGTAATGTGCCTCGATCTACGTCACACACTTATGTTAATGAGGGTCCCACTCAGGGGGCGGAGTAGCTTGGACAAACATTTTCTAAAATTGTTTTCTAATATTTAATCTGGGAAATAATGGTCTCTGGACAGTTTTGGACACAAAATATCATTGTCAAGATAATAATTTATTGTTTTAAGCAGGAATAATGCAATATATAACCTAAATCATGTTTCCTTTAAGGTAATAATATATCTTGATAACGGCGTCTGACATGCTAAAAAGGCTCCTAGATCGCTTTAATGGTTGAACGCGGCGGGTCCCTTTCATGGACCATATGCTATTTAGGGCATCTATTTTGTGCAAGCCCGCCTCAAGTGGGAGATATTGGCGCCGAGTTGATGAAGCCTCGTGAGGCTTAAAACGGCAAGGAGCTCAGGCCTACTTCACTGACAGCGTACCGCTAATGCCAGAGGAAGCAAGATGTGTTCATCGTCTGCGTGTCTCTGTACATGTCTTGGGGTGTTTCGTTTTGGACCTTATGATGAGCCCTACATTTCCCACATGTGTAAAGTCTATGATTAGATCATGATTAGGTCACGTTGGATAATTCGTCCAGCACGGAAATTGTGAAGTAATAAAATACATGCTGATATGCTATGCATAGGCAAAATTGCATTATTATCATGTGTTATCTTAGTTTTAAATGTACAATATTGCACCATATGTGTAACATTACACGGACATTACACGAAATGAATACCTTCAACCTGATCAAATGGATATATTTTGCCCCAAGAGTCTGAAATCGTTGGTCATATGATCATTTCCTTTCTTAATTGTCTTAATGGTACAGCATTGACGCATATCGAGATCGTATACCTCTCAGTTTACATTGTATGATACTGTACATTGTAACTTATCCTAAGGGTTACAAGCAAAGAAAGGTGTTTGGAAGATTAACAATGCATGATTGCCTTCCAAAATCAGGTATTTTGTTCAATTATAGTTCCCTATGTAAAGGAGTGCACTTTCCACCGAAAGCAAATAACGGTGTTTATTAAGTGGTCTTTTGTTGGTGTGCCATTAAACGTCTTGAGATTCCATGTGCTGGATCCGAACTATAAATAATACACAACCCAAGTTTATCATGAAAAGTAGCGTACGGTGCTGCTTAATAATGTGAAAGTTGTACTGTTCAGGTTAAATTTGATAAAGAGAAAGATTTTTTAAAATCAGGTTGTTTACTTTTGGGTTGATCATTGTTATATAATCCAGTTACAAGGGAAAACCCCATTTTAAATGAGCATAAAGTATATATATATATATATATATATATATATATATATATATATATATATATATATATATATATATATATATATATATATATATATATATATATATATATATATATATATATATATATATATATATATATATATATATATATATATATATATATATATAACAAAAAAAAACTCTGTATAAAATACAGCTCTGAAAAAAATAACTGGACCAGCAACAAATTAGAGCATATCGCAGATATGTCAGGACTGTTTTTACCCTTATTATGTATTACATAATTTTTGAAGTTCCCAACTATATTCGGTTAAATCGAATATAATTGGGAACTTCAAAAATACCAATTGTTTTAATTAGAATTAGTTACTGTTTCAAAAACTTCACAATTTTTCAAATATACAACGAACGCCTGGGCCTATATCTCTTTTGAGTGGTTTCAGTTACCTCATTTTATTTAATTTTTCAAACTGGCCATATCGGCACAGTATCCGAACATATAAAAATTATCCAGACATCTTTTTAAAGAAAAAACATTAAACAGAACCCTTGATTTTGTGGTTCACGTTTTTACCCAATATGAGACAAGGCTGGAACAAATGATTAAACATAGACACCCACAGAGTGATATAAAATGGACCACTATTAGTGTTCCATTTTATGTCACTCTGTGGGTGTAAGTGGTCCAGAAATTTTTCAAGAACTTTATGTAATGACTCAATACAAATTGTTTATTTACATCCACATTCGTTAAAATCGAGTCCACGGCACTTTTGTCAAAGACTATGTTCTTTTCTCAAAGTCTGACGAAAGTCGTCAAATAATTACACGATTAGAGCTTTTTGCTTTTTCCTGAAGTAGTGTATTAAGCACCACATGCTCAGAGCTTTCCAAGAGCGGAACTCGAACCCACGACCTGCTGCTTACTAGTGCAGACGTCTCAACAACTCAACCACCATTCGGATCCATGCAGCAGTTGGTACCGCCGCGTCGGAATTTGCGTCGAGTATGGAGTTAGTTTATAGCGATTTGTATAATTCACATGCATTTTTCGCAGACGAATGTACTTTAATGAGCAAAATATTAAACCTTGTGCAAGGTAATATGAAAATCATTACAATACTGTGATTTAATTAATACAGCTTCAAGGCTAATTGAATATTTATTTTCGATTTTGAAACGCATATTACTTTTACGGTAATTAAGAATATGTGTGCTGTAGAAGATCGCACCGCTTGCAGTGTTCGCCCGTCAACAATTGCTGGTTGATATTGTTCTCTCTTTCGTAATGTTTTGTTTGATCAGCAGCAGATCGGCTGCGCTGCATTCCATCTTTTTAACATCAGTTTATAAAATAAAGAAAAACATATATAGATTTCTACTAACTGCGAACATAATTTCATTCATACAGTTTGAGTTTTTTTCTCAACATTCTGTAGTTTGTCGTACCCAGGGTTAGTTGTCAATGATAACTCATTGACCATTCTGTGGTGTAGGCTATACTTGTCTGAAACTGCAAACTTTACACAACCTTACGCAGGATACGTAGATTGTAGAGCGCTTTGAGATAGTCGATACGACGGAAAGCGCTATATAAGCATAACAATTATTAATTATTAGATTAGGGTAGCAAAATGATTAGCACCATACGTGACCAACGACAACTTTCTAGCAACTTTTGCACTGTAAAAAAATCCCGTAAAATCACGGTTTTTCCCCTGTAAAAAAAACAGACTATCGGCGTATTTTAGTTTGAACGGGTTTTGAACTTAAAATATCATGTTCTCCTACACGAATCTCATTACGTAGCAACTGACCAATCAGAACTGAGGAAATTTGTGTTCACACAAGTCATGTTAAAGTGCAGTGTTTCGTCCAAAAACACGATTTCTTGACTAAAATATTTAATTATTTAAGCAATTCCACATAGGAATTTAGACTTTTTGTAAACAGAGGTGAAGAATCGCATTATATCTTCTTTCGTATTCAAATATTGACATTTTTCATCGAAAACCGTGACATCATGATGGCAGGATAAGGCTGAATATAAAGCTAAAGCGCGACATTGTTCAGCATGTAGTGTTTAGTAAATTACTCTAGAATTTGTACAATTGATATCTAGAGCATGTACATGTATAATATATCACGTCTATTTAGTCTGTTTCCCATTTCTGTCAATTCGTGATTACTTACATCAAGTTTCCAGTAACTGAGTGAAATTGTTTATACCCTGTATTTTTAGGGGAATAGCAGGGTTATTTTAAGGGACACCAGCGTAAAATAACAGTGTTCATGAGTCGCAGCTTGCACCGCTTTTTTTACGGGATTGCGCTGGCGTCCAAACTGCCAGGAAATTCCCGTAAAACATGGTGTGTTTTTTACAGTGTGATAACGTAAGTTACAAAAAACGTTTTCAGGATGATAGCATACCATTAAAAAAATCGTATCTTTGTATGTTTGTTTCAAATTGAATTTTTGCTTTGAGGGTGCCAGTGTGTGGGCAGTCAAGGGGAAAAGTGCAACCTGCAATCTTGGACAATACAGTAGACAACAACTAGGCATCGCTAGGATTTTTATCTAGAGGGGGCAAAGCACTCTCATCAGAAAACAGCAAAGGGAGAATTCACCGGTCGTGGAAAAATCGGGCGACGCTCACTGGATACGACATTGACTTCGACCCTCTTTTATTTATTTGTATTTCAATTTAATTGTTCTCCTTTTCTATTTCCAGGGGGAGGGGAAATCCCCCAGCTCAATGTTGACGTTCGTTGTTAGATGTGTCACCATTACCATGTGCACGAGTTTCAACAATCGTATATTTTTTACAACATTAGATGGGGGGGGGGGGGGGGGGTCCCAACGAGTTTTGTCCAGGATAGAATTGTAGTTTCGCGAGTATTGCCCGTTTGAGAATTTTCCCAAGATCTTGTAATTTTTTCTTGGGCAAAAGTGTGTATTACGCATGCGCACAATGCTTATTACATGGCCTGTTCGTTTCGGTAAGCACTTATCCAGAACCACCAAAATGACATCGTCGCGCTCATCGCGCCTTGTGCCTATTCAATAAGGCCTTGTGCCTATTCAATAAGGCCTAGTGCATTTTCAGTAATACATGACGATGTCATTTTTGTGGTTCTAGATATTAGCGCTTACCGTTTGTTTCGCACGAATCCGGATCGCGATCAGTGATCCAGCCGCTGGTTCGCTCCATCCATTAGGCGGAATCTGGTGTGTGAACCAACGTAAGGATCACTGATCGCGATCCGGATTCGTGTGAAACAAACAGGCCCACAGCCGATTACGTGAACGCACGTGCTCAGTACAGTAAACTCTCGTAAAGTCAAATCTCGAGGGAGTGGAGAAAAACAATTCGAGGTGTCCGGAGTTCAAGTTAAGCAAAGTCCCCGATTTTTCTTCTTCTATTGCCTTTGGAAATCTTTGGAATGTTAGTGCGGCCATCTTGAGATTTTCAAATTCGTGGCAACGGTGACCTCCACTGGCGACAATATACATGTTTACATCTTTCATGAAGTATGGGCACTCTGTTCCTGATTTCCATTTTGCATTTTTACAAGGCGATTGATAATCGCTACTTGTGCTATGCATAATACAGCTCATTGTCGGTGAATTACTTAGGCTTCGATCAAGGCTGGAGTGGCTTTATCTTAACAATTTTGCATAATTCGCCACGTTCAGTTAGATAGTTAGGGACAGATCGGGGATAGGGGTTTTTCACCTATTTTTTTTCCTTCCCAACTTTTGTTTTAACATTCTCAGATCATGCAAATTATCTTTCTTTTAAGCAAACAGCCCAGCCCTAATTCGACGACTTGCCTTCTTGGTTAAATTTACGGGTACAAAATCTAAAAAGTCTGACCACCCGTTGCAAAATTCCTCGGTCAGCCCCCTTAGGCCTATAGTTCTTATTTTAGCTATAGACCTTGCATACAACTACAAAGCAGGGTTCTCAAAGTGCAACTGGTTTGCGTTGTTAATCTGATGGAAAGGGGAAAAAACTATTGAAATGTGTGACCCTCTGGAGCGTAATGAGGAATGTTTCCCCGGACCAGTTTTCGAGTAATCGTCGCTTGAAGTCATGTACGCGCTAAAAGTCATTAGCGGAATAAATTTTAAGATTTTTTGGAAAGCTTTAATATCATTGAATTTCCATGGTAATTTTGTTTCGAGAGAAAGAGAGAAAAAGATGACTTTTTGATGGCGTCATTGGCGGCACACTGAGCTTGTGATTCGTTCCAAATGTATATACAGAAATAAATTTGGTATTATCGGAAAGCCCACTATAATTTCTCTGTAAAAAAGCCAAAACTTGGGAGACATTCCTCAAAATGCTATAGAGGGTCACATTTGTCCGTTCATCCATAGCATCTCGCATGAAAAAAGCAATAGCCCCGAAAAAGCAGGTTTGAAAAAATCTTGATTTTTCATTTTGTCCTGCGTAATCTGATCAGTGCACATAAAAGCACCGCTTTTCTTCAGATTCAAGCTTAAATGGAGACAAACCCTTACAGGAGTCATGAAGGGTGAAATATTACTGGTTAGAAGATTTCAGGGGAGTCAGGCTGGCCAAGTAGTACATGTATTACCTCGCCGTGCACAGCTGTGACCTCGGTTCGAATCCCACCAAGGCCGACATGTTGATTGGTTTTTTAATCCCCTGCCTGATTCCGTGAGTTTTCCCAGAATATCATTCTGCGGGGTTTTACTCCCACCTCTAAATCTGAAAATGCCTTCGTCTTGTCGTCACAGGTTTCTTCAGCCTGTCGAAGTTGAGTGCGATATGCACTTTTTAATCTGAGGAATTCTTGATTTATTTACCATAAATATATAAAATTTATTAACGGACCCACTGCAATTATTATATTTTCATCTTTCAAATTGACAAGGCCTTAAGGCACAGTTAAACTAAAAGGCCTAACTAAAAGAATTAGAACTAGAGCTTTGGTGTTTGTGGACAAACACAGGGCTGTTTCGTTTGGGGGGTTTTTGGTAGTTTGATTCTTAATTTTTGAGATTTCAATGGTGGATCAAAAAATCTCGTTTTACATTCATGGTCGTCTACGACAGGTCATGCAATCACGTAGGCTTATTCATAATCGTTTTGGAAATGTGAGCATACAAGGAGTTGATGACCATGACTACGTCATCAGACGTCACACATTTTTCACATTTATATTTAAGTGTGTATGACCTAAAAATATATTACAAGAATTATCAAAAATTGTTTAAAATTCATGTTAGATACCACGTTTCAACTTAATCGAACTTGTACTTTTGTAGATAGATGGCTTCAAAAACTGCCCCTTTAAGATGACGTCACGTGACATGTGATGAAGTCATCATAATGTCATGTCAATTTTCATCTATGAACCTGCAGATCTGCCTGGATATTACATTTCAACTTAATCGAACTTGTACTTTTGTTTATATGTGGCTTCAAAAACTGCCCCTTTAAGATGACGTCAGGTGACATGTGATGAAGTCATCATAACGTCATGTCAATTTTGATCTATAAACCTGCTGGCCTACTTAGATATTACATTTCAACTTAATCGAGCTTGTACTTTTGTAGATATGGCTTCAAAAACTGCCCCTTTAAGATGACGTCACGTGACATGTGATGACATCATGATAATGTCATGTCAATTTTCAGCTATAAACCTACTGGGCTACCTAGATATTACTTTTCAACTTAATCGAACTTGTAATTTTGTTTATATATGGCTTCAAAAACTGCCCCTTTAAGATGACGTCACGTGGCATGTCATGACGTCATCAAGAGGTAAAAGTTCGGCACACATTGTGAGCAGTTGGTGTAAGTGTCTGCCAAGTTTAAAAGTACCCAAAGTGCCGGTAAGAAAGTAAACGTTTACAAATGCTATGGGCAATATTCTATCGACTTGAAAAAAGATTTTTTTTATGACGTCATCATGACGTCACACAATTTTCGCTTTTTAGGGCATATCTTTGAGACATACCAAAGCTATAAGAAAAAGAATTTTGAAAATATCTTGTTTTGTTCGCTAGATATAATTTAATGAATGTTACGATTTTCAAAATTCAAAAATTCATAAAAAATCACGTGATGACGTCATCATGACGTAAAAGTTCGGCATACATTCTGAGCAGTTGGTCTAAGTGTGTGTTAAGTTTAAAGGCAATCGGCTGCATAAAAGTAGCCAAAGTGCCTGGCAGAAAGAAAACGTGTACAAATGCTATGGGCAAAAAGTCTGAAAAAGAAAAAAAAAAAGAAAACTAGACGGACGGTGTTTGTGGACAAACACAGGGCTGTTTCGTTTTTTTTTTTTTTAGTTTGGATGTGAAATGTGAATACAATAATTAAACTTCGTCAAACAATCGCGCTCCTGCCAGTTTTCTTTGTTAGACTTTGAAAATAATTTAAGTTGTTTGTAATAGTCACTTGTGATGACGTCATCATAACGTAATGTAAATTTACATCTGTAAACTTGCTGACCTACCTAGATATTATATTTAAAATAATCGAACTTGTACTTTTGTAGATATACAATGTATGGCTTTAAAAACTGCCCCTTTAAGATAACGTCACGTGACATGTGATGACGTCATCATAACGTCACGTCAATTTTCATCTATAAACCTGCTTGCCTACCCGACTATATATTACATTTCAAATAAATCGGACCTGTACTTTTGTAGATTTATGGCTTCGAAAAATGCCCTTTAAGATAATGACACGAAACAAGTGATGACGTAATCATGACATCATACATTTTTCTATTTAAAATACCTACTGGGCTACCTAGATATTACTTTTGAAGTTAATCGGACTTGTACTTTTGTTTATGGCTTCAAAAACTGCCCCTTTAAGATGACGTCACGTGACGTGTGATGACATCATCATCATAATGTCATGTCAATTTTCGTCCATAAACCTGCAGACCTACGTGGATATTACATTTCAACTTAATCGAACTTGTACTTTTGTTTATATATGGCTTCGAAAAATGCCCCTTTAAGATAATGACACGAAACAAGTGATGACGTCATCATAACGTCATGTCAATTTTTATCTATAAACCTACTGGGCTACCTAGATATTACTTTTGAACTTAATCGGACTTGTGCTTTTGTAGACATATGGCTTCAAAAACTGCCCCTTTAAGATGACGTCACGTGACATGTGATGACGTCATCATGACGTAAAAGTTCGGCACACATTGTGAGCAGTTGGTGTAAGTGTCTGCCAAGTTTAAAAGTAGCCAAAGTGGCCGGTAAGAAAGAAAACGTTTACAAATGCTATGTGCAATATTCTAGCGACTTGAAAAAAAAAATTTTTTTATGACGTCATCATGACGTCACACAATTTGCACTTTTTATGGCATATCTTTGAGACATACCAAAGCTATAACAAAAAGAATTTTGAAAATATCTTGTTTTGTTCGCTAGATATATTGAAAAGAATGTTACGATTCTAAAACTTCAAAAATTCAGCGACTTGAAAAAAGACTAGAAATCAACCCCTTTTATAAACAGCAAGCACATAATACCCATGGTTATCAGCCCTTCCCAGAATTCCTTTGTGTTATATTGAATTTGGTCTAAATTTTGAAATGGCTCCAATTTCATACTTGAGTGAGCCACGACAATGAAATTTTGGAATTAGGTACAGGAAAATTCAACGAATACATTTTTGTAATCGGATTGACCGTTACATGCGTAAAAAAAAACACTAATTTTTGATGACGTCATTATGACGTCACACAATTTTCGCCTTTTAGGGCATATCTTTAATACATACCAAACCTATAACAAAAAGAATTTTGAAAATATCTTGTTTTGTTCGCTAGATATATTGAAAAGAATGTTACGATTTTCAAATTTCAAAAATTCATAAAAAATCACGTGATGACGTCATCATGACGTAAAGGTTCGGCATGCATTCTGAGCAGTTGGTCTAAGTGTCTGCCAAGTTTAAAGGCAATCGGCTGCATAAAAGTAGCCAAAGTGCCTGGCAGAAAGAAATCGTGTACAAATGCTATGGGCAAAAGTCTGAAAAAGAAGGAAAAAAAACTAGAAACTGGTGTTTGTGTACAAACACAGGGCTGTTTCGGGTGTTTTTTTTTTTTTTGTGGTAGTATGATTCTAATTCTTGATGAGATATCAATGGTAGATGAAACAAAATCTTGTTTTACATTCAAGCAATTTCGTATCCTTAATCATAATTGTTTTGGAAATGTGAGCATACTTGCAGTTTGTGACCATGATGATGTCATTGTGATGTCACACATTTTGCACATTCATATGTAAGTACCTATCACCTAACAAATGTATTACAAATTGTTTTTTGAAATTAGCATGTAGGTTTGATGAGATATGGCTTTGGGGTTTAAAAACTTAAAAATTACTAGAAAATCGTATAATGATGTCATCATGACGTCATGTAATTTTTGTCAATAACGCCTGCTAGCATACCTACATATCACGTTTCAATTTCATTGGACTTGTAATTCTGTAGATATATGGCTTCGAAGAATCCACCTTTAAGATGACGTCACGTGACATGTGATGACATCATAATGTCATGTCAATTTTCATCTATGAACCTGCAGATCTGCCTGGATATTACATTTCAACTTAATCGAACTTGTACTTTTGTTTATATGTGGCTTCAAAAACTGCCCCTTTAAGATGACGTCAGGTGACATGTGATGAAGTCATCATAACGTCATGTCAATTTTCATCTATAAACCTGCTGGCCTACTTAGATATTACATTTCAACTTAATCGAGCTTGTACTTTTGTAGATATGGCTTCAAAAACTGCCCCTTTAAGATGACGTCACGTGACATGTGATGACATCAATTATGATAATGTCATGTCAATTTTCAGCTATAAACCTACTGGGCTACCTAGATATTACTTTTCAACTTAATCGAATTTGTACTTTTGTAGATATATGGCTTCAAAAACTGCCCCTTTAAGATGACGTCACGTGGCATGTCATGACGTCATCAAGAGGTAAAAGTTCGGCACACATTGTGAGCAGTTAGTCTAAGTGTCTGCCAAGTTTAAAAGTACCCAAAGTGCCGGTAAGAAAGAAAACGTGTACAATTGCTATGGGCAAAAAGTCTGAAAAAGAAAAAGAAAAAAGAAAAAAAAAAAAATCTTAACGAAAACAAGGGCTGTTTCGAAAAACTTTCGAAACAGCCAAAAAAAAAAAATCAGAACAAAAACAAAGCCTTTTCCGACGGATTGTCGGAAAAGCCAAAAAAAAAAAAATCTTAACGAAAACAAAGGCTGTTTCGAAAAACTTTCGAAACGGCCAATAAATGAAATAGAATAGAATACAATAAAATAAATCAAGAAATAGAACCAATACAATCATTATTATCCTTTCTCATCTTTTAAACTGCAAAGGCATTGAGCCCGAACCAAAATGAACCGGTAGCTCACAATTTGACGTAACCCGAACCATAATATTTCCTCAAAAGGCAAATTCAAATGTAACCCCCCATAATACCTAAAACTGTTTGCATAATGTATCCCAACTCGCAACACTAGAACGTAGCATCCGAACGTCTGATCATCAACACACGTTGTTATCACGGAAGTTAGTGTGAGTGATCTTCGAGGCCTTACGATCTTCCGGTTTGGGGTGCAGACGAGTACTATGGGCCGAAAATGTCTACGCCGGCCAAATCACGATTTGCGAGCACTCAAATTATCTGCTGTAAGAGCATTTTGTGGGCCGAGTGATGTATGCCGTTGTTGAGGGAACCAGCCACGCGCGATTAAACAGCTTTGGATGAAGGGACCAGGGAAACATTTATCGTCGCGTTAAAATCTTCAAACATAATCTTTGGATCTGAATTTGACAATCAAGTGTCGATTTTAGACTTGATGATTCAGACACTTCTTCGGAACATTATTGGGGCGAGGAAGAGGAGGATCTTGGAGCTCTTCCGTACATGTATGAGCCAGAAGGTGAGAGTAACAGCGAAACTACTAAAGACTCCGAATCGGTCTCGCGATGAGGAACGCGTGAAAGACTTGAAAACAACGATTGCTAGGCTAAATAGCACTCTCCGAGTCCAAATACGACGGTATTTCAGTTCTACTGGAAAGAGGTGAAGACTGACACCATCCTTAGTGGTGTTGTTGAATCCAGCAGCAACACAACGACACGGTATTATCGACGAAAAACATTCGCAAAACTGAAAGCTTTCCGCGACACATGCAACGCACGCTCGGTGTACTATGGCCGACCATATACCACAGCCAGCCGGGTTCCCGGGATGACGTCACATCGGCGTTACCACTTGATGGGCGGGGCTGACCCCCTCCCGCATTAAAACAACTATTTTTAAATGCTTACGTGAAATACAAAATATACAAACAACACACAGTTGTGTTTCAAAAACTATATTTCATCGATATACACAATATAAATTGCATTGCAGCCACCCTTTAACCATCTACTTTGATTTTAAATCCACTGCATTTAAGTGGTTTGCTGGGCTTGCTATTTCAGACTTCTCTTCTTCATGTTCACTTTTTCAAATATTAGTATATATGGATTACTATACACATGTAGGAATGTAATGTATTTAGTGGAGGAATTTTTTATTGGGAGAAATATAAATAAATAAGACAATGATGAATTTAAGCTCCACCTTGACGACAAAGTGAGTAAAAACGTTTTTCAGTCAAAAGTTGACCAAAGACCGTCCTGTAAATTGTGCATGCAACTAACTGGACTGAAATATCCAATACAATACTGGGCATGGCCATGGCTGGCTGCAAATAAAGGCACCACATGTTTGTACATGTAATTAGACAAGACTGGCAAAAATCAATCTTTGATAAACAAATAATTAAAAAATTTGACTATTCTGCATTTATTCATTCACATTGGCTAATTAACATCCCAGATTAAAGTGCACACCTGCAGGTAAATTATCATTATCTCATTCTGGGACGTAGCAAGAAAGATCAGAAACTCCCAAGTTATTCAAACTTGAAGTTCCGTACACTATACAATACAATCCACAGTGTTCAAATGTGGATGTACATTGTACATAAATACATGTACATTGTAATGTAGGCCTACAAGTGGCTTTTGTACACAGTAGTACATCCACGTTTTTTTTCAAACGGTATTATATTACACGTCGCGTCGACCGCAGGCGCATTTTGCATAATTGGGGCAATCGGTCAAACTTAACCATGGAGGTCAGACCAGTCACGTGATATGAATGATGCATGTTTAGCCACGATTTCCATAGTCGGGTCCCGCCCCCAAAAGTAAGAAATATCCAAGACGTTACTGTAACTCCGTTATTGATCGCGCGCTCGCCCGCTGGTGACAGCCTGTAAATTGCGCCCTCTGTTGATGACAAGTATCAGACAGTAACGTCTTGGAACCAAGACTAGCGTGTTTGTTTCACGCAGATCCGGAGCGCGATCAGTGATCCGGAGCGTCGAAAGCTGCTC
Organism: Hippasteria phrygiana; assembly: GCA_037893225.1. Classification (NCBI taxonomy): domain Eukaryota; kingdom Metazoa; phylum Echinodermata; class Asteroidea; order Valvatida; family Goniasteridae; genus Hippasteria; species Hippasteria phrygiana. The sequence continues at coordinate 36,891 of JAZGUH010000675.1, forward strand.
CGGAGTCACGTTTTTAGTGATCCTGCTCGCGAGGTGGGTTCGCAAGATCCAAGATGGCGACGTGCGAGACGGACAGAGAAAAGTGACGGTATTTTTCGTAGATTTGAAGTATTTAACGAGCTATTGTGAAAGTATTTACTCATAATTCTTTTACAGTGTATTTTTGTTATTAAAGCTATGTACGATTTATTTACTTTTCTGGAAATACTAGATAGTTTATCATAAAAATAGCCCTACAGAATCTGAAGCAGACGACATTGTCGTGTAAAACAAATTCTCCCAGCATGCAACATATAGCAAAAGAGATTCGCGATCCTGTTTGTTTTCGTTCGGCTCTGGATCACCTCCCGATCCGTGTGAAACAAACATGCCCAGAAAAACCCGCTAATAAATATAAATGTTGCGCGCATGCGCTTAACCGCGCGGTGAAGAAAAGGCCTGAGCTCTGTATTTGAAATGTGTAAAAAGACGGTTTTGCTAGAATTCTGTTTGTATTTTCCCCATTTTCGTTGCAAAAAATCTACAGAATCAACAACGGTACCGCGCTAACAGCGGTGTCTGGCAGGACAAAATAAAGAGTGAAAAGATAAGGTTCGATATTCCGAATAGACGATAGGGTTCGATAGTCCGGACTATCGAACCTTATTGTCGATTCGGACTATTGGGCCCTTCGGACTATCGAACCTTCGGACCATTACGAACCTTCGGATTAATAACCCTTCGGACTAAAGAACCTTCGGACAATCGGGCTGTCACCGTTTTTACCCACCCCCCCCCCCCCCCCCCCCCACCCACCCACAAACCTTGACGAGAAATGGAAACCGCTCATGACGTGTAGTTTTATTGTAACTTTGTTTTACGCCGTTTATGTAAACCCGTGCACACGGCAACTTTTATTTCAAGTCTTTGTTTCAACATTTATAAACCTTTACATTGAGTTTTCAGAGCCGACTGAGTCTAACAAAAAATTGCGATACCCTTGGCCGAGAGGACTACGGCAGATTCTTCATGACATTGATTAATAACTGCAAATGGAGGAATCCAGATCACACATCGAACTTGAAACACAACTGCAAGTTATACAGCTGTATTCTGCAGATCTTGGCATGACAAAAGCCAAGAAATCATGCTTCTGCGCGAGGGCCGGGCATTGATGCCACTACCTCATAGTTGCGATCTAATCAAGCAATCCACGAGTTCAACAAGCCGCAAGCAAGCAAGTTCAGCTAAATGCCGGCTCATTTTGATCTTGATGACCATTGTACCGTTCGTGTTTTAAGCTGAATCCAATGTACAATTACTGTTAAGAATGTAGTTGAGAAAGTTTTGGGAGAATACAACTTTCTCATAATATCAAAGTACCTTTCTTTTGTTATGTGTGTTGAACTGATTACTATATTTTGTTGATTGCCAAGAGCGCAGTCAAGAAGGGTTCATCTGTATACAGGGGCGGATCCAGGATTTTTTTGCGGGAGGGGGGGGGGGGGGGGGTAGTCTGAAATTTGCCCAGAAAGGTGACTCAAAAAAAAAAAACAAGCGGGGGGGGGGGGGGGGGGGGGGGGGGTGGGGGGCTGACACACTTTCTCACCGTTGGTGGCGCCATTTAACCACTTTGTTTTGTTCTTACCCATAGGCAAAATAAGACATGTGGTTTCTGCTTTTCTGGTTAGCAACTTTAGGCGTAGGCCCCTTACAAATAAAATGGCCAGGAGGGGGGGGGGGGGGGTGGTTCGACCCCCCCCCCCGGATCCCCGCCTGGTATATACAGGAATTCGCCGACGCCATTTTTACAGTGGTGCCGCGCCCGCATGCAGGCTGTCCGCGTTCTTTAATTTGAGTCACGTGCGCATTTTGGCAAGTTGTAAACACCCTGTTGGTCGAAAGCTGCGTCGAGCGCGTGCGTCTAACACGCACGCGAGCGCCTCGCCACCGCAGTAAATGCTTCTAATTTTGGTCGCCGGATTCGTCTATACAGGAATTCGCCGACGCCATTTTTACAGTGGTGCTGCGCTCGCGTGCTGATTGCGCGCGTTCTTTAATTTCAGTCGCGCGCGCATTTTGGCAAGTTGTAAACACCCTGTTGGTCGAAACTGCGTCGAGCGCGTGCGTCTAACACGCACGCGAGCGCCTCGCCACCGCAGTAAATGCTTCTAATTTTGGTTGCCGGATTAGTCTATAGCACAAAACCTTTGCCAGCATCCGAACCGTACCCATGAGCGCATGTTTAAAGTGCCCATTGCATGATACTCAGGAACGAAATATTGTCTCTCTTTTCCCTCTTTTTTGTCCCGCCAGACACTGCTGTTAGCGCGGTACCGTTGTTGATTCTGTAGATTTTTTTGTTACGAAAATACAAACAAAATTCTAGGAAAATCGTCTTTTTAACATTTCAAATACAGAGCTCAGGGGCCGTATTCACAAAACAACTTAAGTCATAAACAAATAAGCACCCCACTTAAATACCCAACTTAGACAAATCTTAATGACTTTGCGGTATTCACAAAACGTTTGCGCTAAGTACCCCGCTTATTTTCGTGTCTTAAATCTAAGTGTGGTCTGACTAGTCTTAACTCACATAAGCGGGGCGCTTAGGTGTCATGGCGGCTTTTTTACGTGCCGCGCAACACAGAAATTTTAACGAAAGAGTTCTTCGGAGAGAGCGAGTATTTCGTGAAAGATGTAACCCCTTGGCAGAGTTTACTGACAGCGAACTTATAGGTTCGACAGAAACGGTGTTTTGTTTGTTACTGACCTGATAAGAGAAGAAATTGATTCACCGACCGAACGAAGTTGTGCCATTCCTCCGGAAATCAAGGTATTGATTGCGTTGCAATTTTACGCATGCGGGACATTTCAGCGGACAGTAGTGGATACAGTAAGGATTTCTCAGCCCTCCGTCTCTAGAATAATAAAGGTTGTATCCTCGTGTCTTTCACGAAAGTTGGGTGATTTTGTGAAGTGGCCAGCAGCTGCAGATATTCCGGATATTCAGAGGGGGTTTTTCAACATCGCAGGATTTCCAGGTGTAGTTGGGCTTATTGACGGTACACACATACGGATTGTAGCACCCACTGAACACGAAGAACAATACGTCAACAGGAAAAACTACCACACAATTAATGTGCAAGTTGTTGTGGATAATAAGTGCAATTTCACCCAACTAAATGCCAAATGGCCGGGCAGTACCCATGACTCCAGGGTACTCAGAGAAAGTTTATTATGCAACGTTTTTGAGCGACGAGGACAAGGAAATGGAGAGGTTTACCTGTTAGGAGACACTGGTTATCCTTCAAAACCTTGGCTTCTCACACCGTTTCTTCGAGCAGGAAATCGTGCTGAAGCAAGTTACAACGGAGCACATAGGTTAGTTGATTCTTCTTATTTCCAAAGTTATTTTTATCCAGGTTGTAGGCCTGTTCCAAAACCCAAATGTTTTTTTAATAACTAGTCCTAACTAAGTAACTTGTTAACGTCAATTAGTGTGCCTCGTGATTTTTTTCTGTCCTGACTCTCAACAATAGGATGACCGATGCGATGTTGACGTTTCGAAACAATAATAGTTTCCTTTGATTTCGCAGAACAACTCGAAGTCTCGTTGAAAGGACAATAGGACAGTGGAAACGTCGATTTCACTGCCTACGGTGAAATACGGCTATCACCAGAACGAGCGTGCCGGGTGATTGGGGCCTGTGCTGTCCTTCACAACATCGCCAAGCACCGAGGCTTCCTGGACATTGAAGATGATCCGATGGATGACCCTCCACTTCCCCAGCCGGACCAACCACCACAGCTTGACGACACCAACCTTGTCAGGAATCATGTAGTCCACACATATTTCCAGTGAGTTTCACCCATGTGTCATTACTTTTGGAAGTTGCTAGCATACATCCCCTAAACCATGTTGTGTGATAACTAGACTGTGCATGATGTACGCCTAGCCTCGAGCGCCTACTCAAAACTTGTTACATACACACAAAAACACGCGACTAGAAGTAGGCCTACATGTACTATGTAGCCACGAAAAAGTAGGCCAAGTTCATGAAACAATTTGCATAATATTAATACAAAACCGCTCGAACAGCGGTGCCATCAAAGGAAAAATCAATACTCAATACATATATAAAAATGGGTCTCAGCCCGGGTTTGCTGCATTTTGTATTTTGGAACCTTGAACTTGGATGGTTAGCAAACCGTGGCCCCGACTGCCCAAGAGTTGTTTTAACTGAACATCATATAATAGTAAACCCTTCCCACGTGTGTGACATAATAAGTGCTTTGATTTTGGAGAGAGGCGGTCTGAAAGCCAGTAGCGATCCAGCTAGCTTTTTGTCCTAGGGAGGGAAAACGACGTCTGAACGATCTTTAGAAAAATACTATTTTTTATCACCCTGTAAATGCCGCCAGCAAGTCCCCCTCCCCCGCTGGAAATGACACCGATCACCTTAAAAAAAATAATACTACACTGAATGAAACAGCTTGTCAACAAAAATGCAATTTATACAGGACATTTTAATCACATGTCAACTTGTCAGCAAATATTGTAATTCAAAGCGAAATATAATGAGTAACCCCAGTTTTTATATTAAGTCGATTTCTGTTTGACGTTTTGTAAACATTGCTTTACATTGACAATTTTCCTTTCTTGTTAATTTTGTCAAATCATAAAATAATCAACAACGCTGGTGAATGTTCAAAAAATCTTGTGAGAAATAATGAATGCAGTATATCATATTGAGCTATTTTTATTGTGTATAACACAACGACAACAAAAACGTGAACAACTTTTGGGAACACAAAAAGGTTGCACAAATGTTTTTCAAAAAGAAAATAAATAGACCAATGTTTTAGCGTTGGCCAGATTCCATCTCAAGATATTCCACCAGGCTGATTCTGGTTCTGCTGGAAGATTGCTATTTGCAGACAAAGCATTTCCTTCTCCAACTCTAGCTTTTCAATTTCGACCTCCGCTCTCCTCGTTTCGGTTTGACTCCTTTTCTGCTCCAGTACCAGCAGCTTCCCATATTCATAATCGTTTACGTCTGCTCTCCTCTTTCTAGGCACCCTCACTGACTGGCGATGCTCACTTTCTGGTTGTGAGAGGATGATGGGCTCCACTTCACCGACATGATTGCTATTCAGAAAAAGAAGATTAAATGATGAATTAATGTTTCACAGTTTACAGGCTTTGTTTTTGTTAAAGGTTTCTTTGCAGAAAACTATTCTTTTTAAAGTTTTCATTATTCAGCATTATTCAGCATTATTCTAGTGCTGAATTGTCATTTTGAGTATAAAAAAGGGACTCCGTTTTTTTGTTGTCCCGGCAAAATACTTTGATGAGCGGTGATTTCTACATGTACTATACGTTACTTTAGGTGACCTTTCGAAGACATGTTTGATCATTTTAGGATTATGGGACATGTATTACCAATGCCATACTAGTTTGTGTGGTCGAACGTCAAAAGTTTAGACCGATTACATTCTCATGAAATGATGGAAGCAGATGTTTTCAAAGATTTTCGCGTTTACGTCCCACGACAAATTTCATTTGGAAATCTTTCTCACAACTGTGTTATTAAATGTCCATAGCTATTTATAAATGATATACCATTCGTCTGGTATTGCAGCAACAGAAACATCATCGGCAGTGGCTGCTGATGGCTGCTCCTCTGGTAGTGGTAGGCTAAGGCTATCAATACCACCATTGATACCAATTATAGTGGGAGAATTCTCCCCTACCAGTGTAATCAGTCGCTGGTCCAGTGGAGACAAATCAGGTGGTGCTGGCCCTCCCCCTTGAAATAGAAGAGAGCAAATAACAAGTTGACATCACCATGCAATCGTCTTGAGCAAAATGTCACCTCAAATCATACAATCATAAACAAACTAACGAAAAGAGTAAATCTTCATCTGGACTAACAACTGCGGTAAAAGTTTCGATAAAGCTTAGATTTGAATAATATAAGTCCGATGCTGAAAATTTTCCGTAATGTCGAATTATTGTACAATAGGGCATATATTAGACGTAAGCCCCTTTCTTTCTAATTGTTCCCATTGCGGCATATTTTGGAAAATGCCGGAAGTTCAAAGAGCGTATTATGCGAGAAAAAAAGCAATTCAAAGACCTTTACCAGTTAGCCTTTCAATTGAAATTTGTAATACAGTTTATCAGATATAATTAATCAGAATTAAGAATCTCAATAACAAGTTTAGACTTGCTGGCCGGGAGGTGGAGGGTGGGAGGGATCTAAAGTTAATTTATTTATGAGCTGCAGGTTACATGTGTCCCATGATTTAGACTGGTATTAAAACGATGCTTGATGTAAATAAAGATGAATCACATACCCGTCTTCAACGAATCCTTGCGATGTCTGGATGCCTCCTCTTTCATCTTACTGTTCATGTTTTGCCACTTCTTTTGTAGTTCAGATACATCTCGGCGTACAGAAGGAAACTGGGCATTCAACGAGTCTGCGATTTCCTGCCAGGCATTGTGTTTTGCCTGGGATGTTATCTTAGATGAGAATCGCGGTTATAGAATACTCTGGCGTTTCTCCCACTCACTTAGAAAAAGTAATTTATCTTTCTCAGAAAAATTTGGCTTTCTAACTTTCGCCATTGTTTTACATTAATCGTTTGTAATACAAAGACAACTCAATGTACGTACGTGTTTTAACGCGCGCGTAAGTTAAGCACGCGCGCGCGTACGCGATTTTTTAAACACGGCTGCTGATCACAATTTCAAGTATAGGCCTATCTTTGTATTTTTATTAATGTTTCAAGTATTCACAATCAATTAATTAACACATCGGACAAGTGGATAATTGATTGATTGCGTTGTTGTCGTGGCAACTATTGTTGACGTATAGTCTGTGCGCATGAGCAAAAGGGATACTTTAGTTAAGCTATTTCCTTAAACTTAAGCGGGGCACTAAGATAAGTGGGGTACTTAGACGTTTTGTGAATAGGTAGTTAAGCACCCAACTTAAGTTAGCGGGGCGCTTAGGACTTAAGAGTAAACTTAAGTACCCAACTAAGATTAGTTTTGTGAATACGGCCCCAGGCCCTTTGTTCACCGCGCGGTTCAGCGCATGCGCGCATAAATTTTAATTTATTAGCGGGTTATTCTGGGCCTGTTTGTTTCACACGGATCGGGAGGTGATCCAGAGCCGAACGAAAACAAACAGGATCGCGAATCCCTCTTGCTATATGTTGCAAGCTGGGAGAATTTGTATTACACGACAATGTCGTTTGCTTCAGATTCTGTCGGGCTATTTTTATGATAAACTATCTAGTATTTCCAAAAAACGTAAATACATCGTACATAGCTTTAATAACAAAAATACACTGTAAAAGAATTATGAGTAAATACTTTCACAATAGCTCGTTAAATGCTTCAAATCTACGAAAAAATACCGTCACTTTTCTCTGTCCGTCTCGCACGTCGCCATCTTGGATCTTGCGAACCCACCTCGCGAGCAGGATCACTCCACGCGAAACACGACGCGAAACACGACGCGAGCACGACGCGACGCACGACACGACGCTACGCACGACGCGACCCACGATGCGACGCACGACGCGAGCACGACGCGACGCACGACGCAACGCACGACGCGACACACGACGCGACGCGACGGAAGGAGCGACGGAAGGAGCGACGGAAGGAGCGACGGAAGGAGCGACGCGACGGCACGACGCGACGTACGACGTGACGCCAGAATGTGCACAATCTGGGACTGACATTGGCAGAGAGAACGCCTGATATTCCAAATCACATTTTTGGAACAAAACGAAGATTTCTCGATCCTGTTTGCCAGTCCAGAATCACTCTGCTCGGAACGTTAACTGACTAATAAGTTATTACTTAAAGGGACACATTGCTTTAGATGTTGCGATTTGGGCTATAAAACTGAAATGGATATGGTTGGGAAGCTTTTTTAATACTAGAATATAAAGATTCACATAACTATCCCTTCAAATTGCGTGGTTTTTGTTTAATTTCGTGACAAATAACGGTCCGCCATTTTGTAGAACCAAATTTATGACTCCACAAAATGGCGGACCGTGTTCACCAGTCGTATTTTCAGTCGCATCTGGTTAAAGTACGTTAACCCTATCAATACCGCGCGCGCCACCTGGGCTCAATGTTGCATGGACGTACGCAACCATCGTGCTTGCTTGTCACATGAATATATTAGCTTTACACGACCAGCGTTCTCTGTTGGCACGAGCTACTATTGTTTGCAACTGAAATGTGAACAGCGCCCTCACTTTGGGCAGCGCGCTGTGCGGTTGGTTTTACACTTTAAAAGGCACGCGCGCGAAACGCTCTTTGCATCCCCCACGCCACTTAGCCGCTATCATGGCCGAAAACGCTTCCAAGATTTGAGGAAATCTTCGCAGATAGCGGTTCAGATATGTCCGATGATAAATCTTCTCTAGCAACATCTGACGAAAGTGATGGAGAAGCAATCCCTACCTTGTCAACTTCGTCGGGAAAGCCAAACTTCAGTTAGGGAGGTTCCTAAAACTTTACGTTCAACTTGGCTAGTCTCGAAATGTTTCACATCCGTCATTCATGTCTAACGTTATATTTACCATGGAGGAAGACTGTAATGTAACCTTCGCTTTTTGATGTTCTTTTGCAGGGAAAATCATAAAAAGCACTAAACGTTGAAGTTTGCATTGCATAATCCGATAGAATCCAATTAGAAATTGATGAAAATATTGAATTTGTACCTGAAGTATGCAGAGTCAAGTGTGATGATTTTGCATCAAAATCAAAGTTCAGATAGGACAGCAAATGCAATGCTGAAAAGAAAAAGCACATTTCAATTCCACTGAATTGGGCCTTATTCAATTACTAAAAAGACTGGCGGCAATAATTTTAGGTGACATAAATGACCCTGATGATATGGTTCAGAGTTTTCATCAGTTGATCAAAAATAAATATAGGCAACACTTTGAACTTGTTACAATAAAACGGCGGTTCAATGATAAACCATGGATGAACAATCAATTGCGCAGAGTTATAATGCAACGCGACAATGCCTTCAAACGGCCGGGAGATGGTACTTACCGAAGTCTTCGAAATAGAGTTCAGAGAATGATTAGGACTGCCAAATCAAGCTTTTACCAACGTAAGATTGAACATTTGAGACAGTCTGAGCCAGGAAAATGGCATCAACAGATCCGTCACTTAATTGGTCTGAAAAAACAATCTTTATCTCTTTTAGATGGTAACAAATCCCCTAATGAGATAGCAAATAATATAAACTCACATTTTGCCCAAATTTGTTGCAGTCTTCCGCCTCTTAATACGTCCATTTTGACGCCCTATCTACCTGCACCATCTCCTCCACCAGTGATTTATCGCTATCAGGTCTACAGGAATCTTCGTCAACTCAATGCATCTAAAGCCTGTCATCCAGAAGACTGTCCGACTCGACTTTTGAAGGAATTCGCGTACGAGATATCAGAACCACTCACACAAATTTTTAATACATGTCTTGTTTCGGGGCGTTTTCCGAGTGCTTGGAAAAATGCCTCAATATGTCCGATTCCAAAGACTGCCAATATCACTAACTTTGATCAACTTCGCCCAATTTCAATAACATCAGTGATCGCACGAGTCTTTGAAGGATTCTTGGCTGACTGGGTGATGAATGATATTAAACACTTAATCGATTCACAGCAATTTGGGAACATGAAAGGCTGCTCAATTGGGCATTATCTTGTTAGTATGCTTGACAAAATTCACAGGGGTGTGGACAAAGCTGGTAATTTTGTAAACTTGTGTACAATCGATTTTAGCAAGGCCTTTGATCATATTAACCATACAACTGCAGTTGAAAAGCTTATTGAACTCGGTGTCAATCGTGCTGTGTTGCCTACGATATGCAGTTTTTTAACGCGTCGTTCGCAAACTGTTCGTTATCGTGGATCGACGTCGAGTTCACTGAGCATCACCTGCGGTGTCCCACAAGGTACAAAATTGGGGCCCATTATATTTTTGGCTATGGTCAATGATGCGGTACTTACTTTACAGAATCGCTGGAAATATGTGGACGATCTAAGTCTCGTTGAAATTGTACACAAGGATGGGCACGGTAGTTTGCAGACTCGCATTGATTCATTTATGGATTGGTGTCGAATCAATGATATGAAGCCTAACCCACTAAAATGCAAAGCTATGCAGGTATCGTTCCTTCGTAAGCCGGCTCCCCCTTTACAACTGGAGATTAATAATGTTCAATTTGAGGTTGTTTCCTCAATTAAACTTCTTGGGATAACAATACAAAATGATCTTAAGTGGGATCAGCTTGTGCAATGTTTAATAAGTAACTCTTCGCGTCGTCTATATATTCTTACCAAGTTAAGGAAAAATGGAGTGAAAACGGAAGATCTTGTTTCAATCTATAAAATGTACATACTCCCCACATTAGAATTTGGTGCGCCTGTGTGGTCCTCAGGTATCACAAATGCCCAAGCTCAAAGTATAGAGCGAGTGCAGCGTAGAGCGTTACGTATTATTGCTTTCCCCACATGTTTTACCGTATAATGATCTAATTTATTTATTCAATGTTCAGTCCCTTTCTGATAGACGAGACCAGCTCACTCTGCATTTCGCTAAATCCTTACTGTCAAATAAACATCGTCATTTTTTGCCACCAACTCGGCAAACTGTTTCGGGGCTCAATTTAAGGAATTCTACACAAATTACCATGCCCCAAATGAGAACTCAAAGGCTAAAAAAATCACCATTAATGTCTATGATTAAAATCCTCAATGTTCAACAATCAAACTAAATATATTTTAGCTCATGAATACAGTAATTGTCAGACTTTCTTTTTGTTTTTGTTTTTGTTCTTTTTTAATATGTTTTAATATTTTTTTTTTCTTTTTTCTTTTTTAAAGTTAATGTAACTTATTTTTCTTAATGATTGTGTAAATTTTAATTGTTTTATCTTAAGTGTTAATGTAAACTAGACATTTTTAGTCCTTGGACTTTTTGTTTGGTGTTTTTTAGAAATAAAACCGAAATGAAATGAAATGAAATGAAAAAATAATAATCTATAAAAAGGAGGAGATTTGAATGTAATTAAAAACTATATTAATTAATGTACATGAACCCCCGAAATCAACATATTAATCACAATTTCCTATAAGAACATTGGTCTGCAAATGAACAGCAGCCTCGTACATGTTTCTGAATGTCTGTATTTTTTACTTGTTAGCTAAGATTGATAAGTAATTAAGATACTCAAAATATTAACTACAATATCTGTGTCTTATGTGAATTTAGGGATAAAAGGCCTACAGCAATTGGATCATGGCTGCACTTATTTAAGTGGGAACACTAGATATGAGCATCCAAAAACAGCATTGTAAATGTAAGGACAGTTTGTCATGAAACTAGGTAATACAACATTTGCGACCACCCCCCCCCCCCCCACCCCACACAGACAAGAAGAAAACTATACCTCATTATTATGAGGTATATGAATGACCGTACTTGACAGTCAAGAATAGTCTCGAGCATCCTGTGAAATCAGGGCACCTGGTGTGCTGTTCTGTTTAACCAAACTGACATTTTGTAGCAATTTCCAAAGATGGTCGGCCAACCGTCGTCCAAAAAAATACTAAACTCCGGATCAATCCGTTTGACCCAAAAAGCAAAAGCTAATGTTGTATACTACCTTAAAGAAAATGTGCCTTGAAATGAATAGCGTCCCATTACATTTCTGAACGTTCCTATTTCAGGTGTGGATGGAGTAAAGCAAGCACCTCCTACAGCAAGCGCCCACCGATGAACTTCAGTAAAGAGACTGGCTGTACGGAAGATTTCAGTCACCTGTCACCCATGCAGATCTTTCAGCTCTTCTTCTGCCAAGCAGTGTGGGAGTTGATGGTGGAGGAGACCAATCGCTATGCCGACCAAACAATGTGTGCAGATGCAGCCAATCATCAGCCTGCCTGGACTCCAACTACTGTTCCTGAAATGATGGCATTCATGGCCTTGCTACTGTGCATGGGTATCAACAAAAGGCCTCGCTACAGCATGCACTGGTCCAGGTCCGAAGTTCTGCGAAGTCCCCTGTATTCGGCGACCATGTCTCGCAATCGATTCACTGCGATCCTTCGATTTTTCCACCTTGCCAACAACAGAGCTCAACCAGGTGATGCTCCCCCTGACAAACTGTCCAAGGTTCGCCCGCTGCTCGACATTGTATTGCCATCCTTTCCTCGCATTTACAAGCCAGGCCGAAACCTCTCACCGGATGAGACAATGATCAAGTTCAAAGGCCGACTTGGTTTCAAACAGTACATGCCACGAAAGTCCGCCAAATGGGGATTGAAATGTTTTTCATTGAACGAGTCAGAAACCGGTTATACTGTACGCTACACCTTCCAGGCGGAAGGTGTTCACGGGCTCTCAGCCCACATCAAAAGAATCTAGTCAACCCTCCTCCGTTGGTTATGCTTCAACACACCACCCACCTAATCTTACATCTGCTGGGCATGTAGTCCTCGACCTTATTAAAGGACTCGAACATAAAGGACATTTCATTTTCATGGACAATTGGTACACGAGCCCGGCTCTCGTCTGCAAGTTGTCACAGTTAAAGTTCGGAGCTCGTGGAACTGTACGCTACACCTCACAAGGGATTCCAGATTGTGCAAACCCAAAAAAGTACCCCATGAGAAGAGGTGCTGACCCCCAGTTTTACACCAAAGCCGGGCAACTTAACTGTGCGTCGTTTGGCAGGATGCCAAACGTGTAACTCTTCTCACCAATTTTGGAAACTGCGATATCGACACGAAAGACATTCGGAGCAAAAACAGTTTGAGTGGACTTCGTACGATCAAAAAACCTTCTGTCGTCAATGATTATAATAAATACATGGGAGGAAGTGATCTCGCAGCACAAATGTGTCAGTACTACTCGCACCCTCACAAATCGATGAAGTGGTGGAAAAGAGTTTTCGTGACCATTCTTGACATCTGTTTGTTGAATGCTACCATTGTATACAACAGCATCCCTACAAACCAGCACTTGACCACTTTGGATTTCAGGGTCAAGGTGATAGAAGGACTTCTTTCCACCTGGAAGCACAACCCAGCTCAGCATGCCAGTCAAGTGACATGTGGTTCCAGCCGCTTTCCAAATCATCACTATCCTGGGAGAAATGTTGCTGGCAAAAAGCGCAACTGTGTTGTTTGCAGTACCAGAGCCAAGCGGAAACAAACTCGCATGATTTGTAAACAGTGTGACAAACCAATGTGTGTAATACCATGCTTTGAGAAGTTTCACAGTCTGTGATAAGCATTCGCCCGAGTAGGTTTTATTGCGGTCCCCCCCACCCCCCCCCCCCCCCACATTTCAATGTTGGAGTGATGGTGCACACAACGCCACCCAACATTGAATCGGGGGGGGGGGGGGGGAGCCGCATACACAGCATTTATACCCTGCATTGGTGCACAGCGCCCGCTGAAAATTGATTCAGCATTGACCATCGTGCGAAGCATGCTAAAAATCACAAAGCTAGGAAGTCAAAATAATTGGTCAGCGAGGTTAACAATTGAGCATACATGTAGTTCATAATTCCACAATGTTGCGCCTGCCTGTGCACACATTTCATGTCGTATTGACTGCACACGCAAAACATTGATCAGAAATTACACATCTTACGATTGACGCAAAATTGCAACTAACAATTATAATAAATGGGGAAGGTACCAAAATAATCTTCCTAAACAACCGTTTCCTTAAAAAATTACCAATTTGAGTGAAAATGGGGAAAAAGAACCTAAAATGCACACTATTTTGTTTACATGTACTTGTCTAGGTAGACCTGTATTTTTGCAGTCTCCTGAACTCTGATCGACCCTTCCAATTTGTCAGATCCGTAATACATTGACATTCTAAAAGGTTATTTTTTTCACAATTTTGTTCATGGCTTGTAACGGAGATGGGCAGCTATAGGGAGTTAGCTCGATTTGACACATTGTATAGATTTTCATTGCTGGTCAATCAGCGCTAGCGACGCGTATTATAGTTGCTTTGTGTACACTATAACTTAGGTTTCTAAATCTTTACTTTTTTTTTTAAATGTGTTTTGTTATGTCTGGTATGCCTTACACAAGCTGTCGCTTTTTAGGTTTTGCCTCTTCAAGATCTTCTTGACTTGATTTTCTTATTTGTATTCTTTTATATCTGTTGTGAATTACCATGAAGAGGAAATAAATGTTGCTTGTTGCTTGCATTACAAACATCAAACGTTTACATACATTTGTACATGTACATGTAGCCAAAACTATTCAAGATCTTGCCTAATCTGGGGACAAAATTACGCGAAGCCCGAGCCCAAGCCAGGGTTTGAGAAATGCCCTCTTAACTGCATCCAAACGGTACTAATTTGTTCAAGTTTGTGCAATTATCACAACAATCCTTGAGAGTTGGGGATTTATGAACCACCCCTCAAAATAAATCTCTTTTCAAAGAGCATTATTTTAGTTCTCATTCAATTAGTTAGGTTGGGGTGCTGTTTCTCAATGAACCTCAGGATTCCACAACACTTCAAAGAAGAATAGCCTTTCATTTCATTGCCTTGTGAGGGCGCTATACACTAAAACTTGGCCAAAAGTGTCTGGTAAAGAACTGGACATGTCATGTACATGAGTGTGGTATCCAGAGCACAGTCACAAAATATGCCTTGGTATTGAAAGGGTTCTGTTGATCCATTTTGATGTACTGTGACACGGCGCGCAGCACTGGCGATATGTGTCGCGAGGTAGAGAATTGTACCTGGCGATCATCTGATAGGTTCACAAGGCCACTGGCTGCGGCGCCAGCCTAAAGACTCGTACAGCGTATTTTGCGCATTATTTAGACGGTGGTATTTAGTACTGGAAATACGTCTATGTTTCGCAGGTCAGATGTCAGGGGTAAGCGGCAAATTTTTGGTTTTGTAAGCACTACTCACTAATTACAACACATTATACGTGTTTTTTTTGCATGAACAACTCTTATAAAAGATAAGGAACATTTCCAAACAGCAAAATTTCATGACATTTGAAGGCAATGTGTCCCACATGAGTTTCCTCCAGTGCGCAAGCGCGATTATTCGTTTGACCCGCCTGTTAAATTATGCATAAGCAGGTAGCGCGCTCCCTTGCGAAATACCTAAGACGATCTTAGCGATTTGGCCTTGGCGTGTGTGTGTGTGAGTTTGTATATGCCGGCAATCGTGGACCTAGGACAAAAGAATTCGAGCGTAGACAAAGGGTCCACGTTTGACCTAACGTCCACGATTGAAAATCGTGTACAAAACCAATGGGAGGCCTTCCGAAAAAGTTAGAGTATAAACAAAAGAGGAACAATGGGAGGTCCACGATTGCACCCGTTTACATGTACGTGCACTGTATATATCTCCGAGGACAAGAGAAGAAAGGAAACACAAAGAAACCTTTCAGTCCTCGAACGTAGAGTCTTTTGTTGAAATCGGTCCTCGAACGTAAGGATACGTGCTTAGTCTATGGGGGTTGGTTATATTAAAGGAACAATAGGAAACACAAAGCATTGTCCTCGGACGTATTGGGGAAGTACGACTATATGTATATGCCGGAAATCGTGGACCTAGGACAAAATAAATCGGGCGTAGACAAAGGGGTCCACGTTTGACCTAACGTCCACGATTGAAAATCGTGTACAAAACCAATGGGAGGCCTTCCAAAAAAGTGTGTGTAGCTAGAGGGCGCTGCCGTGCGCGCTGTACGTCGCACCGCGCTAAGGACGTCTTGGAACCAAGACTAATGAATTATGTGACCCAACCCCAACCCCAACCCCAACCCCAACCCACCCAACCCCACCCAACCCCACCCAACCCCACACAGTCATGTAAACGGGTGCAATCGTGGACCTCCCATTGTTCCTCTTTTGTATATACTCTAACTTTTTCGGAAGGCCTCCCATTGGTTTTGTACACGATTTTCAATCGTGGACGTTAGGTCAAACGTGGACCCCTTTGTCTACGCCCGAATTCTTTTGTCCTAGGTCCACGATTGCCGGCATATACAAACTCACCCAACCCACCCCACCCAACCACAAACCCAACCCACCCCACCCAACCACAAACCCAACCCACCCCACCCAACCACAAACCCAACCCACCCCACCCAACCACAAACCCAACCCACCCCACCCAACCACAAACCCAACCCACCCCACCCAACCACAAACCCAACCCACCCCACCCAACCACAAACCCAACCCACCCCACCCAACCACAAACCCAACCCACCCCACCCAACCACAAACCCAACCCACCCCACCCAACCACAAACCCAACCCACCCCACCCAACCACAAACCCAACCCACCCCACCCAACCACAAACCCAACCCACCCCACCCAACCACAAACCCAACCCACCCCACCCAACCACAAACCCAACCCACCCCACCCAACCACAAACCCAACCCACCCCACCCAACCACAAACCCAACCCACCCCACCCAACCACAAACCCAACCCACCCCACCCAACCACAAACCCAACCCACCCCACCCAACCACAAACCCAACCCACCCCACCCAACCACAAACCCAACCCACCCCACCCAACCACAAACCCAACCCACCCCACCCAACCACAAACCCAACCCACCCCACCCAACCACAAACCCAACCCACCCCACCCAACCACAAACCCAACCCACCCCACCCACCCACAAACCCAACCCACCAACCCACCCACAAACCCACCCACAAACCCACCCACAAACACACATCGGGAACCGCGCGAAAAAAATATATACTTCATGTGTTCTAGAGATTTCCGGAAGTTTGAGGCCATTTTTTTGCACGATATTTCTCTTTCGATTCGGCTGGTTTTCAACTTGTAGAAACAATTTTTTAAAGGCCATTTCAGTTGGTGAATTTCTTTAACACTCAATGAATAAAAAATAATTGAAAATACAAGAAATTTTACAAGTTCATTTTCCTATTCGAGGTCTCCGGATGCGCGCCACCAGGGGTGAACGTTCAGGCTCTCTCCCCCGCCACCGTCTCGGCGCCGGCCGCACAATCAAACCGTGCACGAACACGACGCGTTGTATGGAGATCAATGTGTAAAATAATTTCCTCCCCCGCGTAATTGGCATAATTTATGCCAGTGCAGTGGTGACGCCGTATGACATCTGCAGTAAAATACTGACGTATGCATAAATTATTACAAGTGTCATTCCTCCGGGTGTGATACTGGCGCTGCCGTGGTTAAAAGCTCTGTCCGAACATTTATAATAAGATTAAACAATCCTTCTCGCCACTATGATCAGGAAATCTGAATTAATTTGCAAATGTCACGACAAAATCTGACAACTTAACAGCTATAATTTGGTTTTAATACTCACGTCGTGAGTACTATTACAAGGATAGCAGGTAAATCGCCGTGTTTGATTTTAATAATCTGAAGGTACAAAGTACGCAACCGCGATATTTTTCAGATTTACCGGTTATTGCACACTCTAGAGGCAAATGTGCTAAATACCAAGTTGAAAATTAGGAGGTTCCTTGACTGTACCTTCAGTGTAAAAATACGTAGCAATTGCATGACCAATCAGAAATGAGGAATTTTGTGTTTACAAAGGGCAGATCAAATTGCAGTTTTTAGTCAAAAAAATACACTTTCTTGACCATAATACATTTATTCCAACAATTCCACGATAAAATTATAATTGATTACGAACATGTGTGAATAATTCTCATTACATCTCCTATCGTATTCAAACATTGGAATTGTCCATGAGAAGCCATGACTTTAATGGTGGGATAAACTGAATATGAAGCATTCGCGTAGGATATCGCAGCAAGCGTACGCTACTACACAATTGTGTAGTTATGCCCCACTCGCCTGCCAATGTCAACCAAACTTCCATATTTGTGTCTTATCAACTCTTGAAAATAGCCCTTGAAGTAGATATATTTTAATTATCTTTTAGTGTTACTGCACACTTGTGCCAAATCAGCACAGTAGGTGCAATCGCTACCTATATACAGGCACCTCGAAGTGCACAATAAGTGTCAAATTTAGCACCTCGGAGTGATGCATATATAAGTGCATTAAATACAAATAAAACACTAATATTAAATATAATCAAGGGTCATTACTTACCACTTGGGCTGGACTACGCTCATGCCATCCAATGTCCACGTTGAAACAACGGAGCAGGTATAGAAAACAGCAATTGCCTGTGATCGGCAAGGCCGGTAAATTGTTGGCGTTGCTGCCGTTCGCGAACCACACCCAAAAATTATGGTCTGTGTGAGTGCACTGCTGCCAAATTGCTGGTGTTCACGCAAGGCAAGAGTGGATCGAAATCAAAAGAAAAACGCAGCTCTGCCCGACAGGTAAACTACAAAACTATGTCCGGAATGCATACTAAATATTTAACAAAGCGCGGTATGTAAATGAACTCCAGCACGTGATTACTATAATTTTCAAACGCAGCGGGCGACCAAATGTGCGGGCGCTGTCCATGCATGAGAAAGTTAAGTTGGCCACGAGAGGGCGCTAGGCGGACAATTATTTTATGTAACAAACGGACATGACGGACACGATACGGAAGACGTGATGTAGTATATTACAAACGTTACGATATAATGGACCTGTCGGGTTAAAGGTGAGTGAGACAACCCGACTGGTCACAGTAGACAAGGAAGTTATCTTCTCAATGGCCTTGAGATTTGTGTCCGATGGAAGTCGGGCTTTCATACGGTGTCTAGCTCTATTCCTGCAAAGGTGAGGCATGTTGCAGGCCTTCGGTTTTGTCTTTTGCCAATGATACGCCGAGTTGTTCGCACAGCAAAATTTGGCAATGGGGGATATGTGTAAGGGCCCGCTAACCTGCCTGCATTATCCTCCTTTTTTTGTTTCTCAGTAACGATGTTAGGCATAGGCCTATCCAGAGCCGAAACTAAGTTCCTGCATAGTTTGCCTTTGCGATTTCCTACATGCCCAAGCTTAAAGCCGTTTTCAAAGCCATTGACCAAAAACTAAGCCTTGTCTGGGTTACAACATAACAAACATTGCCGCAATACCTGCACATTGATTGTTGTAATTATCTTATTAGTTAGCGGGCTGCTGATTGCCCGAACCTGTCCCTCTACCTCTAAAGAATGATCAATTACTCCCTGCACCCTTCCTGGAAGGGAACCGAGAGTGCACTTGGTCGTGCCTGGCGAATGGTTAAGCCCGGTTACTCCAAGCACTGAACCTGTACTGGCATCTTGAAATGGGGTGATTTCCCGGTTGAAGCATTGGTGGCGGTATGTGCAACTGAGTGAGCGTGGTTGGGCACGGTGGAATCGAAAACAATAACCCGGGAACAAACATTGGTTGTGGAGGGCACAACGAAAAAATTGCGACTGTGTGCGTGGTCAGGTGCAATGACTTAAGGTACAACCTGGGGTGCATGCAGGAGGTCCCATGACATCTGTTTTGTTCGTAGAAATTGAAGTCACCACCCTCCTCCGCGACCATGCGAACGATCTCCCCATATTTCATAAGCATTCCTACTTCAGAGGGGTACTTTTGTAAAATAGAAAATAGTGGAGAAAATGGAATAGTGGAGGACCATTTCCCAATCATTTTCAGTTCCTTCTTTCCACCTTTGAGAAAGCTAACCGAGCTGTACCCGTTGCCACCCTGACGCACGATTAACTTCATGTGGGAGGCCTGTGTTGGATTGATGAGATCACCAAAATCGATGTATTCATTCTGCCAAAATTAATTTTTTATATCGGAAGATATTGCAAAATCTAATGGTAAAGGGGCAGACATAGGGGCAAAACCACGGTCGCCAGACACCTCAAATAACTTACTTGCATGGACAGACCCCGAAGTCGTTGACTCTATTCGCGCTTTGCACGGATCCGCCATCTTAGAACGAAAGCGAGGCTCTACACGTTTCAATGCATCATAACCGTGAGGGCGCACTAGATGTCGCATTGTTGTGTACCGCAGTGTGTAAACGACAGCAGAAAATCGGCTGAATTTTCGTTCCATCAGTTTCCAAAGAATAACAAGTTACGAAAGATATGGATAAGGAACATACGCAGGGATCCTGGATCGCACTTCAAGGTTGGTTTTGACGTTTATACTACTAGCTAACTAGGGCAGCAAAATATTGAATTTTGGTTCAACCATGTCAACGTTGTGCCCAATTTCCGGACACCGCACTCAAATAGCCTGGCCCTGTTTTTGAAAGATTTTACTTTAATACCCCTACCAAAATCAGTCAGGAACAGCAAATCTAGGAAAATAACCATCCATCTGTGTTCAGAATTGTATAAACACTTGGCACAACCTTTAAATTTGAGAATTTTGTCGGGAAATGTTCGTGAAATATAGGGGAAGAAAGTTTGTTTTTTCTGTGTGAACTGTAGTGTTATGTTCTTCGCACCATGTATATGTATAGCCCCACTAGTGTGGCTGGCGGATTTTTACATCAGGCTGATCCTTAGCCACACGTCCTACCTATACATGTATGTTCGTGTGGTGAGTCACCGTGAGAATTTCAAAAATGCGTGTAGGGGGTTTATAGCGCTATCTGGACAGCGTTTTTAACGGTCTTGATGTGTTCTCTGTAAGCTCCCAAACTGTTAAGGGCTAGTCATCTTACTCACCATTTCCCGAAATATTGGACATTAAACTTGGTCTCCATAGTCTTCCATGAAACGATTTCAACTGGTGTCAGTCATTTTGAAACGACATCACTGGGTTCGAAACAGCTTGCCAACGGCTGTTTGATGAGAGCACGGCTAGCTGATCACGATTTCAGTGGAACATCTCGTGCGAAATCGTGCCCTCATCAAACAGCTGTCGGCAAGTTGTTTCGAACCCAAATTGGACTTACCAAACTAGCTTGCGACATTAAAAACCAACACTTCAGATAGAAGGCAGGATTTTGATTGTTTGTGGGAATTTTTTGGGTACAATGACGTGACAGACGACAAAACGCAGCGCGAAAATTCCCCAATTAGATAAAGGTACTTACCTGCAATATAATTAGAATTATATGAGACAATGGAGGAGAGACTCACCCTGTAGATTGTTCCTTGTGATGCAATCTGATCCACCCTACGCAGCTAATGGAATCAACCTTATTAGTATGCAAAACTCTCAACGACTGCTACATATACCCAGTGATCTCTGGAATCGCCGTCTTTTTGAAGCTTGTCGCTGTGTGACGGTACGGTATCGCATGGAGGTATTTGTCATCGGCGCTCGGGAGGGTGTAAAGGTCAAAGACCTATAGAAAGAAAAAATAAAACAAAGAAAAGAGACATAGGGAGGGAGCGTGAGTCTCTCCTCCATTGTCTCATATAATTCTAATTATATTGCAGGTAAGTACCTTTATCTAATTGGGGAATTATATTTCGCCAATTCCGGAGAGACTCACCCTGTAGACTTCAAAGCATCTGTGCCGATGACGATGCCAGGACTGCTCGGCCAAACTCCGAAGAGGAGGAAGACCTATTGTAAAATTTGGCAAATGTGGTGGCCGAAGACCAATCTGCCGCCTTTAGGATATCAGGCATGGAGACACCTGCCTGAGCTGCCGCTGAGGTAGACGCACCTCTAGTCGAATGACCTTTAAAGGAGGAAGTGTCAATCCCTGAAAGAGACATGACGTCTCGTAGCCACCTGGAAACAGTAGAAGGCACTACTGGGTGAAAAGGCCTAGCATGAGACAGAAGTAGTTGACTGAATTGTGAACTACCTTCACCCCGGTCATGTTGAGTTCGATCAAGATACTCTTGAAGAGCACGAACAGGGCATAAATTCCTGCAAGCCGGGAAAGGATGAACTTCTAAGTTATGAAACGGTTTAGCGACCGAAACACGCTTCGAAGGGTGAACAAGCCAGAAAACATAAGCGCCGTTCGCCTGCCTGACCATCTGGTGAAGATGTATCGCTGTCAAAGACGAAACACGGCTAGCGGTTACCAAAGCCAACAACATAGTCAGCTTTAAGGTGAGCTGCTTTCGTGACAAACGTCTGTTGTCCGGTTAGGACTTGATGAAATCCAAGACTGTTGTGACGTCCCAGGTAACCATATATCTGGGGCGAGGAGGTCGCAGTGTGAGAATACCTTTGAAAAAACGTGTAACCAAATGGTGTTGACCAATGGGAGCACCATTCACAAAACTATGAGCGGAAGAGATGGCCGAACGGTAAACATTAATGGTCCGATAAAGGAGACCCTTGTCGAAGAGACCTTGCAGGAAATTTAAAAGATCAGCTATAGATGAATGAACCGGATCCACCTGTCGTTGAAGACACCAGCTATTCCAACTTTTCCAAGCGGAGTTGAATTGCCTGTGAGTCCCTTCCCGCCAGGAGGATAGAATAGTGGAGGACACTGCAAGTGAAAGTCCCTCTGACTGCAAGTTCTCCCGGATAACATCCATGCGGCCAGGTCTAGCTGATTCGTTAATGGATGCACAAGGCGATGATCGTGCGGAAGACGAAGCAGGTCCGCTGTCCGGGGCAGGATAACAGGAAAATCGATTAGAAGCTCCAACAGCCTTGGGTACCATGCTTGAGTCCTCCATACCGGGGCAATCAGGACCACTGTAGCCTCTTCCTCCCGAATCTTGTATAAGCATCTCGTGAGGAGAGAAAATGGAGGAAAAGCATAACCCTGGATTCCCTTCCAGTCGAGAAGGAGAGCGTCTACTCTCCAGGCCAGGGGGTCGGGCTGCCAGGAGACAAAATGGGTTAACTGGGTGTTCAATCTGGTTGCAAACAGATCCACCTGCGGGGAGAACTGCAACCTCAGCATGACCCTGTGAAAGATCCGGGGATCGAGTTGCCACTCTGCCCGATCGTTGAAAACCCTGGACAATTGGTCCGCAGTGACGTTGTGTGATCCGGGAATGTGTTGCGCCGACAGATAGATGCTTCGCTTGAGGCACCAGAGCCAGATCTTGATGGCCAGACGTGCAAGGTCCGCGGAGTGTGTACCGCCCATGTGATTGATGTAGGCGATCGCTACGGAGTTGTCTAGCTGGAGACGAACCTGGAGATCGTGTCGATCTTTCAGAAGACTCTGCAGAGCATAAAAGACTGCCAACAATTCCAGGAAATTGATGTGCTTCAGCTGTTCTATCATCGACCATCGGCCCCCTACTTTCTGACTGTCGAGACAGGCTCCCCAACCCATCATCGAGGCATCTGTCTGCATTGTGAGATCTGGAGAATGACGAAGAACACTGCGACCGTTCCAAGACTGTAGATATTGAGTCCAAGTAAGGAGCTCCTCTCTGGACTCCGGGGTAAGAGAAACTAGGGACTCGTAATCGCCGCTCTTGTGAAGGGCTAAAATCTTGTCGAACTGAAGGTGACGATAAAATAACGGAGCTGGAAACACCGCTTGAACCGTCGAGGATAACCTGCCCAGCAAACTGGCAACCTCGCGTGCCGACGTGGACTCTGCTGCCAATATCTCGTGGCAGTGGCGGATGACTCTGTCTATTTTCGCTTGACTGAGGGAAAAGGGTCATTGATTGCGAATCGATGACAAATCCCAGGTACTGGATGTTCTGTGATGGGCGAAGAGAAGATTTGTTATGATTTATGACAAAACCCAACTTCTGAAGAAGATCAACTGTCTCGTGAGTGTTGCCTAAACACTCCTGCATCGACGAACCAAGAACTAAAAAATCATCAAGGTAAATGACACAACGGATTCCTCGCTCCCTGAGGAAGGACACGACGGGTTTCAAAATCTTTGTGAATGTGCGAGGGGCACTGCAAAGGCCAAAAGGAAGGCAGGAAAACTGATAAAGAACTCCTTTCCAACAGAAACGGAGATATTTACGATGGAGGGAGTACACAGGAACCGTAAAATAAGCATCCTTAAGGTCAATGGTAGTCATCCAATCGTCCTTGGACAAAAGATCTTTGACCGCCGAGATGTTCTCCATCTTAAAATGGTGATATGCAATAAAATGATTTAAAGGACGCAAATTAATAACCGGACGAAGATCCCCCGAAACTTTTGGGACCATGAAAAGAGTAGAAATAAATTGTCCGGAAACTGGAAGCTCAACAGTTATGGCCCCTTTGTCCAACATCTTTTGCACCTCCTGATCAAAATGAAATTCATGACGCTTAGACTGAGCTCGAGGCGTAGGAACACGAACTTGAAATGGAGTAGAAAGAAATTCTATATGATAGCCGGAAACGGCATTAAGGATCCAAGGATCATTGGTGATCAAACTCCAAAATTGAGTGAAAAACTTCAGTCTACCAGCAAGAGGTGCAGAAAAGGTTGGAGCACAAATATGGTGAGAAAACACTGTATGATTAATATGTACACCGGACGCAGGCTCAATATGAGCTAGTTTTTTGTATTCTGAGAGTGCGAGGATTTGGCAAATCTAGCTCTATCACCGCCATAGGAGGTGCCACCCCTGGAGAAACTCTGAAAGGTACCCCTATGAGAATTACCTCTTCCGCCTGAAGAAGAGAAGCGTCTCCATCGGGCGGTCCTGGCAAAATTCTGATATGGAGAATAACGCCGTCCCCTGGAACTGGAGGGCCTAGGCTTGGTGTAGGTCACTTTCGCGGCCAACCGGTTCACCTTCTCAGTATCCTCGATGTCCTTCAAAACGGACGCACCAAACAGCTCATTCAAGGATGGCGAATTCTTCTTGATGACATCAAATTTCTTGTCAACAATGTCATCGAAAGCATGCTGCCGAGAGAGGGCCAAGCTTTGGCTCGCTGAGCCGAGGAGTATAATTCCGCAGGACAAAAACTGTAACACATTCTCCTTGGAGATTTCCTCAGGACAATCAGGGTCAGCCACGGCATCGAAAAGTCGCAAGAAAGGGAGAGCCGCCTTGAGGACATGACCATGGGATAAGCGAAGCTTATCATCAACAGAAACGGAACTAGAATTGGCTTGACGGAAAACCTTTTTAATACCGGTAGGTAATTCAGGGGCAGAAAAATACTTCTCCTGTTCCTCGGGAACGGAGTGGGTACTAACCTCGTCCTTGAAATCCTCAGACGAGAGACGATGAGATCGGAGCTCTGCCCACCATTTCAGAACCTTCTCCGAGATGGGATTACCCAAGTCCTTGCGATGAGGGTTACGAAAAACCTCAACATTGGAAGGTGATGCTGCCAAAACCTGGGATTTCTCGCCGTCACTGTCACTGGTTGCGCTAGGCGGGTCAGACACGGTGTACCGTTCCGATGCATCCAAAATGGCGTCGGTTAAATCGCGAGGAGTGGGCTGAGGTTTCACATTCCCGGATGATCGATGACGTCGTCCGGTAGCGGGCAGTGAAGCCGGCGGCTGTTCGGTGTGGGATTGTTGGGCTGGCGGGAACCACTGTGTCGGCATACCCCAAGGGTTACAGAAATACGGCAAACCGGGAGCTGGAGCATAGCCGGGAGCTGGAGCGTATCCTGGAGCGTAGCCCGGGGCAACAGTTTGTGGTGGAAAATTCTGTCCCCACGGCGGAATTGAAGGCGGCGGCTGCATGAACAGAGGTCGCTGCTGTTGGGCCCATGAGGAATATGGATCCCCAGACTGAAAGAGCCCGCCGGTACTGTCACCGGGGGCCACGCCGCCGACCTGAGCCGAAGGCACGGGAGTCGAGCCGGAGCCGGACCCCGCTTGGAAAAAACGTTCTGACGGAGCAGATGAGTGGGCCAGGAAGGGCTTCGGGGACGACACCCCTCTACCCGAAAAACTTTCAGTCCTCGACGGCACGTGGACAGAAGTTTGGCACTCAGATGGCGGTCCAACCCAAGATCTGGGTTGGCCAAATCTGCCAGGACCTGGTTCAGTTTCACCAACATTACCAATTTCCTTCGCCGCCAAGGCCAGGATATCGACGGGGAGTTGCTCGTCGTTGTCCGGCGGAGGTCGAGACACCGTAGCCGGAGCCGAAGAACGCTTGCGGACTTTCGAAGGCAAATCTAGAGGCATGTCGTTAAATTTAGTCTTAATTACTTTAGTTAAAGAGAGTAAACGGGATGTTACGATCAGACTGCACACAAGTAACAAAAGACGGCGATTCCAGAGATCACTGGGTATATGTAGCAGTCGTTGAGAGTTTTGCATACTAATAAGGTTGATTCCATTAGCTGCGTAGGGTGGATCAGATTGCATCACAAGGAACAATCTACAGGGTGAGTCTCTCCGGAATTGGCGAAATATAATATAGATGGCGACCCCCACGATGCACCGTGGACACGCAAAACCGCGTTGATTCGCAAGACAGCAACCGAAAAACGTGCAAGAAAATCACATTTTCTACCGCAAGAAACTATTAAAAATTACAAAAATTGGCGTCATTAGAATTGAGAGAATTATACTTTAGGTTGATCAAGTTATTTTGGAATGATAAAACCACCCTTGACTCTAATTTGATCAAAACTAGAGAGGGGCCCATAACTACACAATCGTAAGAATTTCCAAAACATATTTCCATAAAATTATAAGTCTAAATTCAGGTTAGATCATTTACTAGGCATTTTACTGCATCTGAAGATCAATGGTTTCAAAATAGGCTCATTTCATCGAACCATGCATGTCAACTGTTTTTCATTTTGTATGTCGGACTTAAAATTGAATAAATGTTTCTAATTTTACTTTCAGATAACAAGATGTGCATTTGTATGCTCTGCCCACTTCAAACCAGGGGACTTCAAAAGTACACTCACAGGAATGAGGGTGTTGAAACCAGGTGTAGCCCCAACTGTTTTCCCGTGGACACAGGTTACTGTTCACAGGAGAAGACTCCAAAGGCATACAGAGTAAGTGTACCGTAACAATTTTCTTAGAGAAAAATAAAAATAAAAAAATTTAAAAATTAATCTTACCACCACATGAGACCTCGTTTAGGAAAGAGTTCCATATCCGGACATCACTTATTTTCCCTTAATATGACTTAACAACTACCAAAAAGTGTAAATCTGATGAAGAAACACGAGGTATAAGTGATGTCCGGATATGGAACTCTTTCCCTCCTTTACAAAGTCCATGGGTTATGAAACCATGCTCCAACAACATTTTTAATAATTCAAATGGACTAGGAAAGGGTGCACGTCAACTCGGTCCCAAACCAACTCGGTCCCATATGGAAAAAAGATGTACGCAAACAAATGTCTGATCATTGTAAGGTCTAGTGTATTGTTGATCTTGTGGCGCAATTTAATTTTTGGCCCTTTTTCCCATAAGTTTCACAGTCGACCTGGGACCGAGTCGACCTGGGACCGAGTTGACTCGAATCCCTAGGAAGTTAGGGTAACATGAGTGGAAATAATGCTGTGGGTTGAACTTGCACATGCTATGCCTGATAATTATTGGCACCTTTCTTGTTTTTTCCACAGGAGTATATCGACAGCTACGCAACCGGAGGAAATCAGTGAAACTGAGGAGTCTTGTTATAACACACCATCTGCTGCTCAGATACCAGATCATGATTACTTAGTGGAAGGGCCTCCTGTTGAAGATCAACTCAAGGCTGCACAAGAACGAATCAAAGAACTTGAAAAGCATCTTGAAAAACAACAGTGCCTAGGGAAGCATTTTTTTGAACGATATTCCAAAGATCCAGCCAAGATAAAGTTTTACACAGGATTTCCCAGTTATACGCTGTTGATGTCATTTTTATATTTTATCCTGCCATATGCATTAACAATGACCCGCTGGACTCAGGTTGTTAGATTACAGAGAGGCGAAACTTCAACAGTGCGTTCAGGATTTCAGAGTCATCTACCACTTATAGATCAGTTGTTTCTCTTTCTAAACAAGGTCAAACTTGGTTCCTTTGATGAAGATTTAGCAGATAAATTTAGAATTTCTGCAGCAACAGTTAGCAGATTAATGATTACCTGGGCTAACTTTTTGTATGTTGTACTTGGGAGTATACCGCTTTGGCCAACGAGAGGGATGATTGACCGATATATGCCAGATGTTTTAAAAAAATTCCCTAAAACACGTGTTATTGTAGATTGCACCGAACTGTTTGTGCAAGTACCATCAAGTTTAAACTTAACTTCAGAATTGTATTCGCATTACAAAGGACATGGCACATTTAAATGTCTCGTTGGAATATCACCAGGGGGACTTATTACATTTATAAGTGCTCTCTATGCAGGTGGAATTTCTGACAAAGAAATCTTCAAGCAGTCAGGTATTTTGGAATTGTTTGAACCAGGAGATGAAATAATGGCAGACAAGGGATTTTTGATAGAAGACCTCCTCCATCCCATTGGATGTAGCTTAGTCATTCCGCCATTTCTTACTGCTCAAAGGGGACAGTTTTCTAAAGAGGAAACGGAACAGACACAAGCAATTGCCAGGCTTCGTGTGCATGTCGAACGAGCAATACGAAGAGTAAAGGAATTCCATTTGTTTGATGGCACTATCCAAATTGCTCTTGCTGGTACCGTCAACCAGTTGTGGACTGTCTGCTGCATTCTTACGAATTTTCAAGGTCCATTGTTCTAAGCATGAACGTAAAGCTGTAACTTGACACTGGATTGGTCTTTGTTGCCCGTTATGTACAGGTTTATTATTTAACAATTTTTTAGCATTTTCGTATTAGCTTCCCTCTGCAGTATAGTTACTGTATATTCATAAATACCTAGGACAGTTTACCCATTTCCTATTGGTCTAGAGCCCGTCACATGGCCAGTCTTAAACGTATGATAAAGACCAGGCTGGCTGGTCTTCAACACCTTTTCAGTGTCATATGAAATTTGGACTCCTATGGAATCCAGTGCCTTTTACCGCTTTATTAGTTGAACATTCACAACACTACCAGTGAATCAGTATTTCATACATGTGGTCCTAAATTCACGCTACGCCACATCGCTCAGTATGCGTAACGCGGGCTTGTTCAAGACTTTTAGCGAGATGGACATTCCA
Source organism: Hippasteria phrygiana (assembly GCA_037893225.1). Lineage (NCBI taxonomy): Eukaryota > Metazoa > Echinodermata > Asteroidea > Valvatida > Goniasteridae > Hippasteria > Hippasteria phrygiana. The sequence goes on from JAZGUH010000675.1 coordinate 65,854, forward strand.
TAATATAGCTAGAGGGGTATTTCGAAAAACCTGAAGTAAAATTGTTGAACAAAATTGTTGGAAATTTATAAATGTTCACTTGTTTTGACTTTTTTTTACTGAAAAGGTATTTACATGTATGAATGGTAATAAATATGTTCAAGACTGGTTGGAGTCTGGATGCTGATAATTACCCTCACCTTCCGCTCGGGTAATTATCAGCATTCAGACTGCGACCAGTGTTAAACATTTTGTTTAATACCGGCCAAGCACACATTTATTCACGTATTTATGCCATTTGTGAACAGTGCTTGAAACAAATGGAAACTGCATGGAGGCAAGATTCATTTCCATTAAGAAATGTCAAAGATTTATATTTATATACATAAATTAAACGACTTAAAGCACACTTTATTTGAGATGTGCACAGTGCATAATATTGCATGCATGGTGAGAATAAATACATGTAGATGAAAAATATTACTCTGGTTGGACTTTATTTGAGATGTGTACAGTGCATTCCCCCTCCCCAAACGACGTAAAAGTTACCTTAATATACATTTTGATTATTATTATTATTTTATTTCTCTCCAGATAATAGATACAATATCGTATAAAACCCAGGATAAAAATCTTCATAAAAGCAAAATAATAAATGTGGAGAAGGCAAGACCGTGGAGAATTTTTTTTTCATATGACCCAAAGGTACAGTCTGCCCAATGAAAATGTGAAATAGACAAAATAGACCATACTAAAACACGAAAGTTAACACACACACATACTTTTAAAATGAGAATAAAAACAAGTAAAATTTACCCCCAACTGCTGTCCTTACTGAACCAATACTTAAGGAGAAAACTGTTTAAAGCTTTTTTGAATGAGGAAAGTAAACCGAAGTCGAGACGAGCACCCGAGGATGATGCAACACTTCCGGATCAACTTAATGATTTCTATATACGCTTTGATCGCCCAAAGGATCATTTAACAGAAATGTATGAAACATTACCTCCGCCATTTGAGGTCACGCTTGAAGACACTCGTCGTGTATTAGGACAGCTAAAAGTCAAAAAGGCACCTGGACCAGATGGCATCAGCCCACGCCTTCTGCGATTATGTAAGGACGAATTGTGCAATATTTTATGTAAATTATTTAACTGGTCATTGGAAATTAGTCATGTGCCAAATGTTTTTAAAAAGGCAATTATCGTCCCTGTTCATAAACGATCGCCAGTTACTTGCCTTAACGACTACCGCCCAGTAGCTTTAACTTCAATTGTCATGAAATGCATGGAAACTCTAGTTAGAAATTTCATCCAGTCACAGCTGTCATCCAAATTAGATCCGTTCCAGTTCGCCTATAGGGCAAATAGATCAGTTGACGATGCAATTTCATGGGCTTTATTTAAAGCATCACAATTCCTCGACAAGAATAGTCCAAATTACTGCAGATTTCTATTTGTGGATTATAGTTCGGCTTTTAACACCATATCACCTATTAAATTGTACGGTAAACTGATAAATTTGAATCTTAATCCTTCTATGTGTAAGTGGATTTTAGATTTCTTATTGGATCGTTCACAAATGGTGAAGATAGGGCAACATTCTCAGTCGCTGTCTGGTACGGAAACACCACAGTGGATGACCGGAAACGCCTCAGTCGTGTAGTAAACACTGCCAGCGCTATAATTGGTTGTGAGTTACCTGCATTGGATAAACTTTATGAATCACGTGTCCTAAAGAAATCTAAGTCAATTATTTTAGACGTATTCCACCCTGCGAATGATTTATTTGAATTGATGAGAACAGGAAAGCGGTATAGATCAATTAGAGCTAATTCGAATCGAACTTTGAACAGTTTTTATCCAAGTGCAGTACGTTTATTAAATGATCAAGTGTAATTGACAGTATAATTGTAATTATAATTTTAATCTTAATATTATTTTTACCTTATTGTAATTTTATCTTATCGTAATTCGAATGTTTTAATTAACGTTAAATCATAAGTTGTTTTTAGCGTTGTTTGTTATTATTATCTATTTCTTTTTTTATTAATTGTTTACGTAGACTAATTTTTAATGCTCGCAAGACCACACTAAATTTCAATGTATGATATACATATGACAATAAATATTTGAATTGAATTGAATTGAATTGAAGGGGAACAACGAATTTCAATGGGTAATGAGTTCCACAAAGCAGGCAGGCGATAAAAAAAAAATGTTTTAAAGAGTATTACATCTAGAGAACGGAATTACACAGGTTGGGAAATCTCTACGATGGTTAACTTGAAAGAGTGAATTATCAATACCAGTATGGATACGATTTGAAGCTTTGCATGGTGGGTGCGATATGAGAGAGACTGGGATTGCGGGTAACACCATGAGAACGGACAGAGCACACTGTCCGAAACGTAGAAGTTACACACTCACCCCGGTTCTTTTCAGAACCACACTTCTTCCTAGAAAAGATTTATTTCACATGGTGTTACCCGCAATCCCAGTCTCTCTAATACTAGTATGATTGTAAACAAATTTTATAACAGAAACAGAGACTCAGCTGTTTCCCCCTTGATTCAAGTGAAAGAAGTTTTAGTACAAACAGTAGCTGGGAGTAATCCAAATAGTCAGCTGTGTCGTGGTTAATTGCATGTTGCTTAAAATAAAATCGTGTAAAATCCTGTTGAATCTTTTCTATACGATTTGTATTACTCTTATTACTAGACTGAAACCATATGGGGCTAGCGTACTCAATGATCGGTCTACACAAGGCTAAATAAAGCTGGTATGAAATGTTAGTGTGCCCACAAGTTCTCTTGATAAGACCAAGAGTTTGAGATGCTTTAGAACATACGGCATTTACATGTTTTTGCCATTTAAGATCAGACTGTATTATTACTCCAAGATATTTATGTTCCTTAGAAACCAATATATTATCGCCAAGTATAGGGGCCTATTGTAATTGTGAGGGAATACATTTTGACGACGCCTAGAAATTGGTAAAAAAGCACATTTTGATGGGTTAAGTGACATACCGTTATTTTGTACTTTTTACCGACGCGGCATTTAATTGGAGCTGACCCGTGAAAAACTTGATCGGCGAGCACCGGTATTCGAATATTCGGTCAAACCCAGTTTCATATAATCGAATACTAAATTATTCGAAAATGAACAGCCCTATTTTCTCTTCCCACAATGCTTAGTTAACATTGTTCATGGCCCGCAAAATGCTCTAATAGCTTAAAATTTGAGGGCATACAAATAATAACTTGAACCGTGCAGGCAATTTCGGGCCAATTTACTGCTCTGCACCCTTTACTAATAAAACTGGAAGGAGATATGTGAAGTAGAAATGGTCTAGCTTACACTTATATTCCATAAACAATGATTCACTGAAGTGGATTCTTTCCAGGTGATAGTCATTTTGGGTCCACACAAAAAAGTCACACCACTTTTCCCCCATCAGTCCCATCTGTCCCATGACTTGAACATAGTAGGCATGGGTCTTCTTCAACTTGTACAGCCCTTCTGTGTAAGAGAGGTAGTCAACTTCAGTGAAAGAGGTCTTCAGTGGGCATTTTATTTCGAGGAGTCCCCACTGAGGTGTTCCGTTTGCATCGTACACTACGATCTGCAGAACATCCCAAATGAACACATGATGAACACTGGGTAGACATTATTGTTTGTTTTGTCCGCATATGCTCTTGCAGCTTCACCTTCCGAGGCAATACCATGCGCCATTGCTGCAGTTTGGACCTTCTTCTTTGTTGCTAGCTGCTTTGCCAGTTTTTCCTCATCACCTCTTCTTCCAGTGATTCTCTTGAAGACGGAGGCTGTCACCCTGTTTTCTCTCAATTTATGCCATTCCGGGCATTTACTTTGCTTTCTGCTAAGTTCTTCATATTCATGGCTCTGCTCCAAAGTGACATGGAGGCCATCCAAAAATGCAGTGTCCCATTGACTTAGTGGACCGTGAAAGTACTGTGGTAGACAAGGATACTCTACACGTGGTAAGTCTGGAGCACTGTCGATCTTGATGATGGTTCCATCATCGTTTCTTTGAAGTAGCTTTGCTTGGTATGACAGAACTGACCCCCTTGGAACTGTCCCAAATTTGCTGCCAACGTAAACTGGTGATTGCGGGTCACCAGTCAGCTGAAGAAACAGCGGTTTGTGCATTTCCGTCTCCAAAGTAGGGCTCATTGCATCTATAAAATTCAAATTCTCAAGTGGAACAGCCACAGGATTGTACAAGGTTGAATGTACTCCCTCCACTGCCTGCTTCTTTCTTCTTCTAGAGGATGCACTTCGTAAACGCTTTTGGTGTTTCTCCTGTGGCCTTGTAACTTCTAGTACTCTAATCTGCGAGATGGCACGACGCTTAATGCCATGGGTGCGTGGAGGTATGTGCCAGTGTTGTGGCGCACAAGTTTTTGAAGTGATTGGTGGCACTGTTGACAACTTTAACATCTTGTAGTGCACTACTTGATAAAGCAGTGCAACCACATGCTGGCAGAATCCTTTGCCTGCAGCACAGGAACACTCATGTGCCAAGAGCTGAACTGATGATCCAGTCGAGAGAAGAATTTGAGTCTGATGTGGTGGCTCATTCTTCTTCTGTGAACGGAACACTTTCACTCTGACACTGCATCCAGATGCAACACTTTTCACTGAAAGAATTAACCAAAAAAATTGAATTTATTGCCATAAATAGAGTCATACTACGACAGACAGTTACTACCCAGGCTGGCGCAGATCCATACGGGGGTTTGGGGGTCGACCCCCCCCCCCCCCCCCCCCCCCCCACTCTGACAGTTCTGACACACACACACACACAAAATATAACAATAACATTAATAATAATTGGAATCGAACATTAAAACCCTCCTGTGCACCTGGCCAAAATCGACCCAGTTGTTGTACAGATCAAAACCTATCAAATGACAGATTGAAACACACACAAACTGTGAGAGTTGGCGTTTAGAGTTGTTGATAGGCTGTGATAGTTATAAGTATAGGAGGGTTAAACAATCTGACGGGTCTGAAGAAAGAATGTTGCAACCTAACGCCACTTCTTATATAATCTGAATAAAGGTCAGTTATTGCAAACAATTTGAAAAGACATGAATCTGGGACTGAGAAACGTTTCCAATTTTGTTAGGAATTAATTTTCTTGACTCTCCATAGACTTTGCACACAACCGCTGAAGTGGCATCTGGATACTACATTCTTTCCACCCTCCACCCCCCACCCCCCAGCAAAAATTCCTAGATCTGCCTCTGTCAGGAAACAGGAGCAAACAAAATTAAACACTTATACTACCATTATTCAAATTGCTGTTATTAATTTTTCCCATTAACAGTGGTCCAGTTTTACTTGCAAATCTATTTCTGGAAATACTGCAGCAAACAGCAGCATCATTACTCAACTTTGTTGGTTGTGTACTATGGAGAGTTGTGTACATTTTCAAAGTATTTTTGAACAAAATTAGGAATATTTCTCATGTTTCATAAGATGGAATTTTGCATCGGTAGATGTCAATTCAATACTACTAGATTTTTGCCCATCACCAACGTGTATTTAAACTGTTTACTTGTGTTTTCCCGAGGGATTCTTTCGAAAAAAATCACTGAATTCGGGTAGGACTCGAACCCACGACCTCCTGCTTTCTAGTGCAGATGTCTTACCACCCGACCAATATTTGTTTTGAAAAAATCCCTCGGGACAACACTGAGTACACAGTGCAAATACACGTCGGTGAATGGCAAAAATAAAGTATTAAACATTTCTCAGTCCCAGATTTATGTCATTTCAACATTTTGCAATGACTGATCTTTGCTGAGACCATCATAAAACATGTAAAATTAATAGTGAAAAAGTAGAGTCAGGATCCAGCATTCTAGCCATTTGAAATGGCATTTCTTTATCTGCAAAAGATATGAAGCATTCACACGTTCAGGTTGTTAGAAAAAAATGGCCTGGCTCACTGATTGTAGTGTTACACAATTTCACAGGCCAGGGCATTTCAACTGCGGGAACACTCGGCTGATTTTGTGCCCAAAATCTGGACACACCACCGAGTATTAATTTATAATTTCGGAATTTATTTCCTGATATTGAAATTCTTCGCAGGGTTCACAACGATAGCACCAGTGTTTAACTGAATTTAATTTAAAAGTTTGTCAAACTGCTAGAACTAGAAGTAGAAGAAAATCGGGCCAGGAAGACGACAAATTGTCTACCATATAAATGCCCGTACCGACTATCATTCACTGTACGACTAACTTAGTTAGTAGTACTAGTAGTAGTAGTAGTAGTAGTAGTAGTAGTACTAGTACTAGTACTACTGCTAGTACTAGTACTACTAGTATTAGTACTTAGACTGTAGTACGACTACGAGTACACAAATGCCATGGCTTAATGCCCCGGTATTAAATTCCGACACTGAAACTTACCTTCGAAATCATGTACGTAACTTCCCACAAAGAATTTGTAACCTTTCTGCAGTGATGCTTTTGGGGTTATTGAGAACGATTGCACGATTTTATTGACAATTAGATGAGTCATAAAGGGTAAATGTTGCAAGCTTTTAGTCCAAACGGGCACAGAAGGGCATGCCACATCCATGATTGCAATGTACGTACGTGCGAGATCGAGAGAGTCTGGATCCCAAGCCAGTCAGGCCCCCGACCCATGCGGCGTAGCATGTGAAGTCTCGCTTTCGACCCGCGGCCATGTTACCGTGCAAAGAGCGAATAGGGGAACTGATGCACATTTTATTTATTTATTACATTTCTTTACCCAGGGTGTGCCCAAACAGTTTAAAACTGGTTTCCATTGGGGCCCTGCATATTATTAGTTAAAACTGAATATTTACACATTCATACAAAATATTTAAACAAATACAATAATGTTTACACAAATAAATATATTTTCGGTTAACTTTTCAACTCTCTAGAAGCCTATTGCTGATTTACGGGATGGGCGAAAAACCCGCGAAAAAAACCCTTTCAGGGTGAAAAACAAGGGGAAATTCCCATCCGGCTCCAAAGTATTTTGGCAACCAAGTTTATAACTCCGCAGATCAGCGTAAATGACAGAAATATCACTGATAGATGGCTTTACGTAGCTCCGATTTAAATGCACTTAAGGAGTTTATGGTTCTCATTTGTTCAGGCAGATTATTCCATATACTGGCACCACTCACAGCGAAACTTGTCACGTAGCATTCCTTTTTGGCGAAAGGAACTTTCAGTGCCATTTGGGTCGATTGTCGTGTTTCACGAATCACTGTAAGTGGTGTGAACAGATTTGTCATGTACAAAGGAGTAATTTTGTTAAGGCTTTTGAAAACAAAGATAGCCTTTTTGGACTGAACTCTTTCTGTAAAAGGAATCCAATTTAGTCTGGCAAACATATCAGCTGAGGGGGTGAGGGAGGTACATTTAAGGATTATCCGTGCGGCTCTTTTTAGACATTTGTCGTATTGTCGTGAGATATGTAACTTCCTCCCCACACCGTACAGCAATACTCTAAAGATGGCATAACTAAACTTACAAAGAGTGTGTGTAGGCTGCTTTGGGGAACGTAATCACGAATTCTGTTTAACACACCCAATTTAGACGAAACAGTCTTCCTTACGTATTCAACATGTGTACCCAAACTTAATGTTTCATCAACAACTACACCCAAGCATTTACAAGATTTCACTTTTTCGATAACCTTATCAGCAATGCACACGTTCAGGTCGACGTTGGATATTTTCTGCCTTGAACCAATAAGCATACATTTGGTTTTGTTGGCATTTAATGCTAGTTTGTTTCTTTGGCACCAGTTGTGAATACTAGCAAGAGCTACATTTAGGTTCCTTTCTATTTCGTTAATACTAGAGGAGCTACAAGTTAACGTTGAGTCATCTGCATACATAAATAAGTTGCAATTTTGGGGTATACAGGATGGAAAATCACTACTATAAACAATGAATAAAAGTGGCCCTAAGATCGACCCTTGTGGAACGCCTATGTCTATGGGCAAGACTTTCGATATTGTGCCCTTAATATTTACAGACTGACTACGACCGCCCAGGTACGACTTAAACCAATTAATTCCAGAAGATGACAAATTCAGCTTTTTCAATTTGCCTAGTAGGATTACATGATCCACACAATCAAAAGCTTTACTGAGATCTATGAACACGCTACCTGTAACTTCACCTTGCTCCATAGCCGCAAAACACTTGTTTGTTAAACCCTGTAGAGTGCTTTTTTTAATTGAGTGCAAGGGTCTAAATCCCGATTGGCAACTAGGTATCAAATTGTTATCATCGAGGTAGCTATATACTGCCGAGTGCACCCATCTTTCTAGAATCTTAGAAATAATTGGCAGTATAGAAATAGGCCGATAATTACCTGTACTACATTTATCTCCTCCCTTGTGAATTGGTGTTACCAAGGCGTGTTTCCAATCTTTAGGATATTGCTCGCATGTTATGGAGAGGTTAAAAATATAAGTTAAAGATTTAGTAATATAAGGGGAAGCAATTTTAATCATTTTAACACTGATGCCATCCGGACCTGTTGCTTTCCCAACCGACATGGATGATATTTGCTTTTGAACGAACTCTTCTGTAATATTAGGTACAGTGCATTCTTCAAGTTCATCCAGAGAATCAACGATAGAGGCGTAGGTATCAGTGTTTTCAAGTTCGCCCGATGGGCAATTTCTAGCTGTACGTTTTCCTATTGTAGAAAAGTGTTTATTTAATGTATCAGCAATGTCAGTGGGATCGTCAATATTTTCTCCATTTGGGGAAGTGATAGAATTTGGAGCAATTTTCTGTTTTTTAGGAAGTACCTCCTTTAGTTTTTTCCATAGCATAGATGAATTGCCTTTATTTTCTTCTATGGCTGATGTATAGTATTCGCTCTTCTTAGTGCGGATTTTATTAGTTACATTGTTCCGCAGCTTTTTGTAAGAGTCCCAATCGATCTGTGAGCCTGAGCGTTTTGCGATTTTGTGTGCACGATCCCGCTGTCTCATCAGTTTAAGAATTTCGCAATCGAGCCAAGGTAAAGAGGCACCCCGAATACGTTTAGTTTTGATTGGCGCATGAAAGTTAATAATACTCATAAATATGGAGTGCCATTTGCACCACGCTTCATCAACATCATAAGAGTCCAGTACATCTTGCCATGGTGCATTAAGGAGGTCGTCTTTAAATGCATCATTGTCTATATTTGTAAGACATCGAAAATTTATTGAGCGACCTTTAATTTTTTGCGTTTTCCAACTATGTTGACCATAAACAAGATAATGGTCACTGATTAGGACAGGTAATACACCACATTCCATTATTAGCTCTGGATGGGAGCTGAAAATAAGATCGATTATTGTTTGAGTGGACTCAGTGACACGTGTTGAGTCATGTATGAGTTGCGCCAATTGGAATAAACCAAAACAAGAAATAATTGGGTTTGAGTTCATACTATCATCGTCAACTGAAACATCATAATTAAAGTCCCCAGTTGCAATAATTTCTTTACATTCACAGGAGGCCTTATTAATAATATCACTTAGTTTGTCAATGAATTCAACAGAGCTTGAAGGTGGCCTATAAATAGTACTCTATTTGCACCACCGCTTTGTTCGGGCTCCAGAGTCTGCTAGGTTTAGATATGGGCGAGAGATTAGAGCATAGAAACCGGAGCCCGAACAACAAACCGTTGGGGTGGGTGTGGGTGGGAAAACAAAAACGAAATGGCGACCACCTGAGCTGGTCCGAATCCTCTTTCGCTAGCATGAACTTGCTTATTTTTCAAGTTAATAGTGTTATTTAAAACCCTCCATATATACAAAGACGATACAGAAGGCACTAAAAATCAAATCAATACATACACACTTATACATATGCGTTTGTATAGTTATTAAGACCGCGGACCGGAAATAAAGAGGACAAAAGGGTCCGTTATTGTGTCAAGGCCCACTTATGAAAACCGCGCACAAAACCAACGGGAGGCCCCCGAAAAAGTTAGAGTACAAACAAAAGAGGGACAATAGGAGCCCCGCGATTGCCGGCGCCCACACACCTATGTGCGTGTAGGCCTATGTGTGTGCAGGCACGAATTACATAATTACATAATTTACGCTTCTCCCTGCCGCTTATCCTAGCCGCGACCAGACTGAACTGTGATAGTGTCTCTTCTGCCCTCTACGTCGCGTCAGTGCAAATAGTACTCTATTTGCACCACCGCTTTGTTCGGGCTCCAGAGTCTGCTAGGTTTAGATATGGGCGAGAGATTCTTCGCTCCGAACCAAGATAGCGAAGCCACTCCCTTTCCCTGGCTGTTAGACCCCCTAAATACCACCCATACCTCACCCATACCTCACCCTTACCTCATCCGGTAATGCGGGATATTTACTTGAAGCATGCGCAAACAGGGCCATCAGCTCACCGCTAACGCGCCTTGCGAACAAATTGCACCACCTTGTAACCAATATGCACCTGAATCGTGTCAACGCAGCCTGCGAACCACCGTCCAACCACATCAACCACCGTTCCACGTGGAACGCGCAAAATCCGAGACAAACAAACATCACCACACAAACCCCACATGCACCCTGTGGATACATGTACGTCAGCATGATACATGGCTATACAAAATAACGGCTTGGAGCTCCTAAAGGTTGAATAACTTTGAGTTTCTCAGGCTTCTCTTTGATACGGACGCTCCCGACAATGACAACTCACCTGCAGGCGCACCCTTCAATCCAGGATTCCAACCAGCCAATGCGAATGAAATGAATGAATGAACAAAAAATGTCTCAATTTGTCTAAGTACCTTTTCATAAAAGATGAGTTTTTGCCAGTCTTGTTAAATCACCTGTACCATGCCGGCTTGGTTTTTTTTTTTTTTTTTTTTTTTTTTGGCAGCCAGTCATGGCCAGGCCCAGTATGGTGAAAATTTCAGACCAGTTCCGTGCACAATAAAGTAGTTGTTGCGGTGTCTTGTCAAATTTTGACTGAAAAACGCTCGTACTTACCTTGCCTGCAAGGCGGAGCTTAAATGCATCATTGTCCTCATCAGTCATATTTCTCCGGAACAAAATGCCTTAACCAAATATATTACATTCCTACATGCGTGGCAATCCGTGCATACTAATATTTGAAAAGGCGAACATGAAGAAGAGAAGTATAGCAAGCCCAGCAAACCACTCAAATGCTGTCAATTTAAAATCAAAGTAGATGGTCCACTTTATTAGCTTCACTCATTTCTTTTAATTCTTGAGATAATTTTTTATTCGCTGAATACGATTGATTTCTGTCAAGATAGCAAATCATTATTGCAAAATTGCATTTACGTTAAAGGTTAGAACTGCCACCGAGTTCAGTGTGTGGTTATCAGAAATATGAAATACCATGTGTTTCATGTATTTCAATTTTCATCCAATTAAATTAGCAGATGTACACTAAGTCTTATTTAAATCATTTACAAAGAAACTGACAGGAGCGGGATTCGAACCTGCGACCTCCAAGCTACCGTACAGGCCGCTCTACCAACTGAGCCATCCCGCCCCATGCCAGCGGTCTCCCAAATTGTCAGCATCGTTGCTCGGGTGAGCGCTAGCCAGAAGTCAAAAACCCAGAATGCCGTATGGCCAGGGGCCACACCCATTTTTACGATACAACATAGGAAGCGACATTGTGAGGATCACTCAATGAGTGATACGACTTCTGAACTTAAAATTCGTCAAACAATCCACAATGAAAACTGACCACAGGCAAACCCGGACACATTTTCAAAGTGAACAAAGAAACTGGAAACAGTATAGGCCTACTCTATTACATGTGGCATTGAAGAAAACCAAAATGTATAATACTTTTACTTAGGCCTATATACAAACTGGCTGATCTCCAGAAATTTACACTCTGGCGGTTTTATTTTAATTGAACACCTCAGTTCTTTACACACCAGTGTCCTAACTCATGCAGTGTACAATCATGCATGTACATATCGTCGGGTAATCTCATGGCTGCCTTCACTCAAGCGCGCGGATTTGTAATTTCCACCTGAAACATAATACTCCATATTAATTGCCTTCTGGCCTATCTTCATTTTCTCTTTTATCTGGAGTTATTGTCTATCTGTGGGTGATCTTGCTAGAAAGTGTGTGTAAGTGGAGATATATTCTGCATCCCCACAAACCCGAAATGATGTGGCTGCTGTCACTAATCAATACTTCTTTATGTCGACAATGTTTCATTGGATTATACTGAACCATAAGAAGTTTGGATGTCACGAATACGCGTACACCATTTGCGAAACTCTTCTGATGTTTTCCTGTGCGCGAATATTATTGCTTTGAAAACATAAATTGAATATAAAATCAATTATGATGCGGAAAGTTGTAAAGGCGGAATAGTAAGTACGTAAAGACACTAGCTGTCAACCAAGGTTATACCTTTCAATTTACATTCGGAAGAATAGAAATATCTCACATGCTCACTCATCATCCTTCTCGTTATTATTATTATTATTATTGGCCGTTTCTGAAACTTTTCCGAAACAGCCTTTGTTTTCGCCAAGTTTTTTTTTTTTTTTTTTCTTTTTTTTTTTCTTCAGCCAAATAGCACACGTTTTCTTTCGTACCGGCACTTTGGCTACTTGTATGCTGCCGATTGGCTTTAAATGTGGCAGACACTTAGACTAACTGCTCAGAATGTATGCCGAACATGTACGTCATGATAAACGTCATCACGTGATTTTTATGAATTTTGAAATCTGAAAATCGTAACATCCTTTTCAATATATCTAGCGAACAAAACGAGATATTTTGAAAATTCTTTGTGTTATAGCTTTGGTATGTCTCAAAGATATGCCCTAAAAGGGAGAAAATGTGTGACGTCATGACGACATCACCAACAATGTTTTTTTTTTTTTTTTTTTTTTTTAACACATATGAGGATAGGTCCGATCGTCATGAAAATTGGTGGGTAGGTAGATACTGCCACCAGCATGCAGAAGCCGAAGTGACGTCATGATGACTTCATCGGCTAATTTTCTATATTTTTCTTTATTTTTGAAATTTCATTTCAATCACCAAACTTTACACAAAACGAAACAGCCCTGTGTTTGTCCACAAACACTGTACCGTTCGTCGAGTTATTTGTCGTTATTCTTTGCCATGCTGAATGGAGTCTTTAAAATACTTACCCTACTGGTCTCTGGAAAGCGCCACACAAATATTTCGTATACACTTATTTGATGTCTAAATAAGCTTCAGCTGCGAAACGGAAACCAGCTGCACTACAGGAGTTTCTCCGCGGATTTTAACGACACGTCTGCCTGCACGCAAACCCGAAAAATATTTCCCCCAGGCATGACAAACTGGATCACGCGGATCGCGCAATCCTTCAACGGGCAAAGCGGCGCGATGAACTTTAAAAATCCGGAAACACGACCTCAAAAACCGCACCCAGGGTGACCGCGGGCTAGCCAAATTATGAATAATCCATTCATCAAGGTCAAACTCAATCATTGATGGTCTCCCCCGGAAAGTCGGGGGAAAATGATCGAAAAAGTCAAGAAAAAGCCAAGAAAAAGCCAAGACCCGCTTGGAGGAATATCCGAGACCTTCGTGGAAGTAAAGAACCGAGCAAAGAACGGTAGAATCGATTCTTTCAGAGCGTGTTATACAAAAGATTTTAGAATCGAATACATTGTAGAGCCGATCCGCTGAGAAACAGCGACTTCGTTTTAGCGGAAGCAAACAAAAATGGGGACAAAAGGGTCTCGGAACCAAGACTATACAAAACGCGGCAATAAAACCGAAGAATGCTAACAATGGACGTTTCCCGGCCGGTCGGTTCCAACTGGTGCGGAGCGCTGTCTTAAACGGAATTGCAGTTTGATCGAGAGAGGATGTTTTGCAAACAAGCTAAAGGGAAAACACGAGGCGTCTGGAAACTCCTGCGGCATCACGAGAAAGAAAACACTTCTGAGTACACACGATGGCACACATTTCTATAAGCAGAATACGGGCGGCGAGAGGAAAGGAACTCGGGATTTAGCTGGGAACAAAGAATATACAACCATACGGTTCGCCAAGCGAATGATACAAAATATTGGGGATGATCTGACCAAATCCTGCAACATCAACCGATTTTCCCCCTTTTATGAACGAGTAAATTTACGGTATATAAAGGTGTAGTCTCCTCGAAGACCGTGACCCAAATGTCCATGGAATTTAGGCAGGCTGCTTGAGACAGCACGAACCATTGGGTGGCCCGCCATCCATCATAAAATACCATTTTCATAGGGCTTTTCTCTGTCTCAAAGTCTCAAAATCACAATGACGTGTTCGAACTGGAGGCCCGTTCTCCACTATAGTATTCTCACACGTATTTTTTTTTTTTTTTTCGGTATTATTATTATTTTTTATTTTTTTTTACCAGAAGGCTTTACTCTGCTTCTAAATATCACAATCAGAAAGGTGCGCTTAAATATGAAAGCAGGTCACACAGAAAGTAACATAAAAATTTCATTTCAGAGGGTCTTTCTCTGTCTGAAAATATCAAAATCACGATAGCGTGTCCAAATTGGATGGCCCAGGCCGCCCTCCACCATGGCGCATAAAAACTTAATTTTCAGAGGGCCATGCTCTCTCTGAAAATACCACACTCACAGTAGTGCGGTCCAAATTGGGTGGTCCATCCTCCACCAAGGTACACAAAATGTCGTTTTCAGAAGATTCTTTCTCTGTCTGAAAGTATCGAAATCACAATGGTGTGTGCAAAATAATGGAGAGGCAAATTCCTCCATCATGGCAAATAAATGAGTCATATGCAGAGGTCTTTCTGTCCAAAAGTATCACCCCCGCAATGGTATGCTCGATTTGGGAGGCTCGTCCTCCCCATGTACACAACGCTCCATTTTTTTATTTTATGTATTTACAGAGTCCATTTTCTCTCTGTCGAAAGGCGCCGCATTCATAATCGCATGTTCAAACCACGAGGCCTGTCCTCCACTATGGTACACAATTAATGTTGTATTTACAGAGACAATTCCTTCTCTGTCCAAAAGTGCCACACCCATAATGGCATGTTTAACTCACAAGGCCTGTCCTCCACTATGGCACCCATTTGTTATTTTAATTGTTGTAATGTTCTATTTACAGAGACAATTTCTTCTCTGTCTGTATGTTTAACTCAAAAGGCCTGTACCCCACCGTGGTACACATATATTTCAGTTACCGAGGCAATTTCTCCTCTGTCTGTCTGTTCAAACTCACAAGGCCCGTACTCCACCACGGTACACATATATTCCATTTACAGAGGCAATTGCACCTCTGTCTGTCTGTTCAACTCAAAAGGCGTGTACTCCACCATGGTACACATATATTTCATTTACAGAGACAATTTCTTCTCTGTCTGTATGTTCAAACTTACAAGGCCTGTACTCCACCATGGTACACATATTTCATTTACAGAGGCAATTTCTCCTCTGTATGTTCAACTCAAAAGGCCTGTACTCCACCGTGGCACATATATTTCATTTACAGAGGCAATTTCTTCTCTGTCTGTATGTTCAAACTTACAAGGCCTGTACTCCACCGTGGTACATATATTTCATTTACAGAGGCCATTTCTCATCCGTCTGTATGTTCAACTCAGAAGGCCTGCACTCCACCATGGTATACACATATATTTCATTTACAGAGACAATTTCTTCTCTGTCTGTATGTTCAACTCCCAAGGCCTGTACTCCATCATGGTACACACATATTTCATTTACAGAGGCCATTTCTTCTCTGTCCGTATGCTCAACTCAAGGCCCGTACTCCACCATGGTACACATATTTCATTTACAGAGGCAATTTTACTTCTGTCTGTATGTTCAATTCACAAGGCCTGTACTCCACCATGGTACACATATATTTCATATACAGAGGTCATTTCTTCTCTGTCTGTATGTTCAACTAACAAGGCCTACCATCCGCCATGGTACGCATATATTCTATTTACAAATGCAATTGCTTTGTATGTTCAAATGACGAGGCCTGTCCTCCCCATGGTACACAAATGTTTCATTTACAGGTGGCAACTTCCTCTCTGTCTAAAAGTACCACACTCATGAGAGTATGCTCAATCCACGAGGCCTGTCCTCCACCATGGTACACATATATTTCATTTACAAAGGAAATTCCTTTGTATGTTCAAATGACGAGGCCTGCCCTCCACCATGGTACACAAATGTCTCATTCACAGATGGCAACCATGCACTTCTCTGCATAAAAGTACCAAACTCATAATGGTATGCCCAACTGGCGAGGCCTGTCCTCCGCCATGGCACACCAATGTGTCATTCATAAAGGCCAATTCTTCCCGTATCATCCTTTTGTTTTTTGTCTCAAAGAATCAACATCGCAAGATTGTACACAACCAAGGTACAGTAAAGTATGATTTTCAGAGGGTTTTTCTCTGTCCCAAATATCACACTCAGAATGTGGTGTTTGACTTTACAGTCCTCCAGCCAGGTACATAAAAATGTCATTTCCAGAGGATTGGTGTCTGCTGCTAATATCACAATCAGAATGGTGTGTTGGAATACAGAGGCATTTGACTGTACCGTCCTCCAGCAAGGTACATAAAAATGTCATTTTCAGAGGGTTTTCTCCGTCTGAAATATTACGCTCAGAATGGTGTGCTAGGTGTGTGACTTTACCGTCCTCTAGCAAGGTACATAAAAATGTCATTTTCAGCGGGTTTTTCTCCGCCTCAAATATCACACTCAGAATGGCGTGTTGGAATATAAAGGTGTCTGACTTTACCATCCTCCAACAAGGTACATAAAATTGTCATTTTCAGCGGGTTTTTCTCCGCCTCAAATATCACACTCAGAATGGTGTGTTGGAATATAACTCCAACAGTCCTAAATCCTCCGTTTTTAATATGATTTTCCACACACCCTAGGGAGTTAGGGTTAAAGGTGTCTGACTTTACCATCCTCCAACAAGGTACAACAAAATGTCATTTTCAGAGGGTTTTTCTCTGCCTCTAACATTACACTCAGAATGGTGTGCTGGAATATAAAGGTATCTGACTTTACCACCCTCCAACAAGGCACATCAAAATGTCATTTTCAGAGGGTTTCCCTCTGCCTCTAATATCACACTCAGATTGGTGTGTTGGAATATAGAGGCGCTTGACTTCTACCATCTTCCAGCAAGGCACATCAAAATGTCATTTTCAGAGGGTTTTTCTCTGTCTCTAATATCACACTCAGAATTGTGTGTTGGAATATGGAGGGGTTTGACTTTACAGCCCTCCGGCGAGGCACATAAAAATGTCATTTTGAGAGGGTCTCAAGATATCACACTCAGAATGGTGCGTTCGAATTGAGAGACCCGTCCCACGGTAGATACAATTGTTTTATTTTCAGAGGGCTTTACTTGTCCTAAAGCATCACGCCTACAAAAGGAAGGGTGTTCAAATTTTGAGGCCCTTCCTCCACCCAGGCACATTTGCAGTAGGAATTGTCTTTTGTTTGCATTTTTTTTATTTTTTTATTTTTTTTTTTGCATATTATTATTATTGTTTTTTTTCTTTTTGCTCATAGTTCTGGGCCGTGAATTATAGCTACTTTGAAAGAGCAGGGCTCCAGAATCTAGAATCTGCAAAAATATTTAAAATAGCCCAAGGGGTTCTCGAAATACATCAAATCTAAGGACGGACAACTTGTGTCATTTTTTCTTTTACTTTAGAGGACAAATGCCATTTTATGTATTTCCTTATAGCGGCCACGGCTCCAAGAAAATCACATAATCACAAGACAATTTCTCCCAGTCTCCATAATGGTTTATTTGCTTTCATCCCTTTTTGGCAGGCATGTTATGTATGCATTCTTCCAATAACATATATGACTTCAGATGTTCATAAATAATTTCAATGTCAATTTACATAATTAACCCCAAAGGGCGCAAAAAGTCAGCTTTGAAGGGATGTGAATATCTTTCTTTGACACAGACTCACTGGCATCATAGAATCGGCAGATGACATTTTAGGCAGTCTCTGAAAATAACTCTTTAAGATCTACGTACAAAATTTGCATAATTCATTAGGTTTGGAATAATAAATTATTACCATTTCGAAATAACTGCAGTTTCACCGGAGATACTGTGTAGAAGACATTCATTCAGGGTAAAGTACGTTTGTGCAAAACCCATTTTCAACACCTACGTGAAACCTATCAGTAATTGTGTGGTCAATGCTTAGAAAATTATTAAAATGAAATATATATATATATATAATATATTACAAAATGCACATAGCTTCCGCTGCGGGCGCGAACCCCATTTCGGGAACAAAAGTCATCTGTATTAAACAACGGCTAGGCCTAATCCTTCAGAAGAACCATCTTGCGAGGGGCATGTAGATTTAAGTCTACTCCAGATTTTGGGCCATAATCCCTGTAATGATTGAAACGTTCTATTATAAATATCCTCGTTATGCCCACCAAGAGCGCATGAAAATTTATGAGTGCCATTTTAAGAAAAATAGAATCACAGCAATTAGCAGATGACTCTACGTTGTCATAGTCAGAGGTAAACCCTCAACTTTTTATGAACTGTAAATAATTCATGACATCTTTAAGCCATGACGATCAGCCGTGACGATCAGCCGTGAAAGGCAATTCTGAATTTATTATTATGATGTATGCGGCAGTATTGCGTATATAAAAAATACAGCAGGTTCCAGTTCGTGTGAGAAAATGGATATTAGACTGGTACCCAAGCGCACCCAACAGTACCAGCGCGCAGCAAGTTACACAGCACCTGTCTGAACCATGCATTCTATCAGATTATCGGCAAAAAAGCTGCCTAACAAAAGTATATTTCCTGAAGCCACTTCATAACCAATATCATCCGAATTTAGCTATTTGCGATATCTATCTGCTGCTTAGCAAGATGGATCTCAAACGATACCCATTTTCAAAGTGAAAGTTGAGCGCGAAATTTCTTTTGGAGCGTCACTTCTTTAAACCGCTCGGCCGATTTTGAGCAGGACGCATCAGACAAAGAATGAATTTGGGCCATCCGGGAAAAAACCCGAACAGGGGCCGATATACTATTCCACAGCGCCAGGAGTGGACACGAAAAACCGAAGCGCCTTCCGACTGTTACCAAGGGAAGTGCGACAAAGGGCGTCCACGGCCGATCGGGGAGATTTTGCCTACCCAGTACGGCGACGGGAGAAAATTAAGTCGCAACTCAAAACTAATCATCTGTTTGGATGCATTTTCTGTTGATAATGACATGAGAAATTCATCAGATCTGTCGAGAGATTTCAGTTTTTATTAGCCCATTTTGGGGAAATTTTGCCCACACAGTACGGCGACGGGAGAACATTTTAAGTCGCAACTCAAAACTAATCATCTGTTTGGATGCATTTTCTGTTGATAATGACATGAGAAATTCATCAGATCTGTCGAGAGATTTAAGTTTTTATTAGCCTATTTTGTCTCAGAGTGAAGATATAGTAACATTCCTCACTACATGCGAGTGTGCGGGGCCGTTGGACGATGTTCATGACGGCATTGTTTAAATATTTATTTATATCGAACTCGCAAGGATGCGTAGTACTTGGGACCGTCCTCCAGCAAGGCACATAAATACATTCGTATTTCATTTGCAAGGGTCTTTTCCTGTCCAAAAGTGTAATACCCACAATAGCACGTTCAACTCATGGGGATTAACCTCCACCATGGAGCGCAAAGTAATGTTTCGTTTCCAGAGGCCATTCCTCTGTCTAAAAATACCCCACTCAGAATAATGTCAACTTGGGAGGCCTGGTCTGCGACCCGTAATTGTCAGTTATGCAAATGCATGTTACGCCGATGCAACTCCAACTATTCCCAACTTTTCTTAGGGTTACATTTAAATGAGAAGAGCCATGTCAAATAAAACAGATACTGTCAAGATTCCATCTTTGACACCGGTAACGATCTTACGCATAACAAAAGCCAATTTTTTTGCAAATAACTTCCGATAAAGGAAAGCAAGACTATACATTCCATCGTCATGCATCGGCGAGGGACGCCGATGCGCCTATTGTATTCAACACAATAGCATGAGGCGCGGCACTTAATACGAAACCCCCGCAACGACACGGGACCGAAATGGACGAAGTGACCCGAAAAGGATTTCCCAAATTGTCGGAAAACCATTCAATCTTAGGCAATGGGAATAAACTCCATAATATCAATGAATGCGGGTGCAAATTGCTTCATAAATTTCTCCACGGCATCTCCGTCTTACGTGAAACCCTCACAAACAGCTCGGGAACAAAACTGGTTTTTTTTTCCTACCTCATTGCTCCATGGGAATGAAAAGGGGGGCAAACGTCAAAACCGACTGCATGTCAATAACACCACCGTGGTTGATACCAATCAAAGACTGAGCCTCCCCAAAATACAATTGTTGAATCCTGGAACGGCCCTCGGCTTTCCTAACGGGCCGTGGCGTAGGATACAGCCCAACAAACCAGTGCCAGCGCAGAGCGAAATCAAACACGTGTAAACTGGATGACGACCAGACTGAACTGTGATAGTGTCTCTTCTGCCCTCTACGTCGCGTCAGTGCAAATAGAACTAATAAGCACAGGCTGTCTTTGTTTACACTTAATTTCAACCCATATGCACTCGACATCATCTGTTTCAAGATCCTCACGACGAGTGAAAGTTAAATTGTTTCATGTGTAGACGAGGATGCAGTGGCACATAGAAGAACACCACTGAGCCCCAGACCCAGTGATGTCACAGTGCCTGGAGAACTGGCTAAGTGTCTGTCTGGTAGTTCTGGTCAATCCCGCGTCACCGCCAGGCCCCAGTCCTGGGGGTGTTATTCCAGATACATGTATGAGGCCAGACTGACCCTTCATCAGTAGACGCGATGACTGTATAGCTGGTGTGATTGGTGTATAGGAACAACACCCTACTCCTCTCCTTGAGACGCTGTGCTTGCAGCAGGTGTGATGGATGTGGCAACATCCCGAGCCCCAGTCCTGAAGATGTGCTTGGCTGGTCCCTACACAGTGGATATTGTCCAGCGGCAGCCACTGTGGGAGTTGAAGTTGTTGAAACAGTGAGCCCTTATGCCAGTTCTTCCTTTACTGCTGACTGGATGTGAGCTGACATGGAGTAGTATATAGTAAATGCCGATTCTATGCCAAATCTCTCCGTCCCTCCCCTCTCCCCCTCCCTCTCCATCCCTCTCTCCCCCTCCCCCTCCCCTCCCCTCCCCTCCCCCACCTAAATATTTGTCTTGAAAAATCTGTCACAGATTTGGTGAGACACATCGCCCCTAACACTATGAACATCTAACAAAAGAAAACCCACGCAGTCCTTTGTTTGTAACAAAGGACTGCGTGGGTTTTCTTTTGTTAGATGTTCATAGTGTAAATGTCCCCGCCTGTCTTTCTTCTCTATCTCTTAAAAAATCTCTCTCGCAGGTTCTCCTCCACTCACAGAAAATA
Source organism: Hippasteria phrygiana (assembly GCA_037893225.1). Classification (NCBI taxonomy): domain Eukaryota; kingdom Metazoa; phylum Echinodermata; class Asteroidea; order Valvatida; family Goniasteridae; genus Hippasteria; species Hippasteria phrygiana. Next base: position 87,358 of record JAZGUH010000675.1, read on the forward strand.
GTCTCACAGATCGGCGCGCTAGATTGACCGTCAGGCTGTAGACATTCGTAATAATTCGGTGGTAAAGAATTATTAACATATTCCTTTATTATTGTGAATTGGTAAGTTTTTCTATTCAGAAAAAGAAACTTAATTCGAACGTAACGAAATTTCGGACTATATTTCCCTTTAAATCAAATCCTCCAAAGCTTGAAATTAGAAGAAGAAAAAAATGGTAACGTCGAAGTCTCGAACCCACAATCTCCTACTTCACAGTCTAACACCGTATCTAATTACACCGTATCTAACACTGACTGAGCCATCGGAATGCTCGGCAGAAAATGAGAATTCATTCAATTATATACCCAGCCCTATAACATATGCGTACGTATATTAAAAGTATTATAGAGGGCGCTTAACAATGCATCATTCGAACGTCGTTTGGGAAAAAATAATTCGCCAGAGGGACACCCCCCCCCCCCCCCCCCCCCTCTTTTGTGTTGGTCATTGTGTTCCGGGAATCTCAGGAATTCTTGTCAGATGTCTAGGGGGATGTGTTAGGTAACAATAGTCTGGAGAGTGTATAGGTTATATGGACATAGGGGGGTAGGCTACCCTCTCTGCCCCATATCGTGCTGGGTATAGAAGTCTAAATCCCAGTTCAATGATGTCTGGCCGCGTATGTTGACGTGTATTGCATGTGTATCGGTTTAGTTTATTCTATACCCTATACACTCTCCAGACTATTGTTACCTAACACATCCCCCCTAGACTTCTGAAAAGAATTCCTGAGATTCCGGGAACACAATGACCAACACAAAAGAGGGGGGGGGGGGGGGGGGGTTCGCTCTGCCCCATATCGTGCATAATATGGTTTATTCACAGGCTGGTATGCTGCAGTCGCACAGTATAAGCCGTTGCCTGGATCGGATCTGTTGTGGCTACGGCTTCGAATTTGGCAATTGACAGGCTACGGTGAAGAGCCGTAGCCATTGATAATAATGTCTGTGAGATAGTCTTACGTCGGGATGCTACTAGACGTGTTGCCAAAATACTGTACAAACGCTATGGCAACACGAACCATTCAAATTATCTCTTATCGGGATTTTCTGTCAGATGTACCCCAGAAATACATGTGCACAAGAAGTTTCCCAAGACGCACATCATAAAATCAGGCGTGCACAGTTTTTTAAAAGTAATATTTATTGATTTCTTTGTAACATTGTCAGGTAAAGTCGGAAGTAGATAGTATCGATTCTTAGCATATTTCTATAGTGATTGGTATCGATATAATTGAAAGCTATTTAATTATGCACTATTCGAAAATCACCGGGATCGCTGGTTCAGTTAATCAATTGCTGCTACAGAATCGAAGCACAACCTACACCTGGTTTGAACTCGTGAATGTGACCCAAAAAAAGTATTTCACACTAATAATCACCAGGAGGGTTTCAAGTTAGTCATTAGCTTCACTTCCATAGGATTGGCATTCTTGTAAAAACCCCGCTTCCAAAGAATCTCATGAAAAGTATGACAGCAACATAGGAAATCAACGAATATCACTGCTTGAAAAAGGCTAATATGCAATTCAATTACGCAACACCATTATGCCTATTCAAACGGAATAAGCACCTCATTGCTTAAAAAAGACTGATCTGACGTCACTTGTACAGCACAAAGGGTAAACTGTAGATCTGCACAATGAGCAAAACTAAGTTAGCGGAGGAAACATACGTGGGCCGCCAGGAACGGAGGGGATTAACAATGGCTAGTGATGCATAAGAAATTCCTGCACTGTGATTGGAGGGATGTGCGGTGGGATGACGCACGCGTCTGTACAAATTCTCTGGCTTTGGGGAGTCGCAGTCACTTACAGTAATTTTCTCACCTAAGCTGCACTGACTTCATTTCGTACGGGAAATCTGCCTGCAATCCACTCCAGCCTACTCTCGGGATGTTTGGCGCGCTAAAAATCGCTCTGATTCTAGGCCTTGCGGGCTTCCAAATCGCCCAAGCATCGTGGTCGGAAATCCACCCGGACTTTCGAAAAACTCTGTCGGTAGGTTCAACATCTGTACACTCCCCTCTATGACCCAGTTTCTACTTGTATTTCTAAGTCCCTTAATTGTTGCTTGCCAAGAAGATCTTGCACAGAAGACGCCCACTTTCTCCCCCCCCCCCCCCCCCTACTGCGTTAACATTTCCTGACGAAAGTATATAAATCAAAGATGTTTCTATGTATTTGTTAATGCACAGGGAACTGCACAGGAGCTCCGTTAGAAAGCCAAATTATAAAATTATACTTCATGCATAAATATTCTGGGCATCGTTTCTGCCTGCAGTTTAATAGTTCGTTTCTAGGCGCATAGACAATTTTCCTACAGAAATAAAATGTGAACAATTATATTTCTGCCTTATAATCGTGTTAACGTGACTGCAACTTTGCAAAGAGGAGCAATACCTCGTCGCCTGCTCACTAAAAAATCGTTTGGGTTAAATTTACCAAATTGGGGATGAAAACTGCAACTACCCACAATCGGATGAGAGTAGGCTTACTCATAGTTGCAGTTTTCACCAACAATTGGATAAATTCAACCCCCGTTATTTAAGTGTAGAAATATTATGCAGATCAAGTATGATTTTTAAGTGCTGTTTGTGCAAGCCGGACCCTAATTGGTGCACGAGCAATCCGGGAAACGAGCCTTGCATGTCGCGCACACACCAGCGACGGGGTACATTTCTCTTGTTTGCAAAGTTGCCGTCATGTCAAGACTATTTTGACCCAGAAATATCTTTCTTTACACTTTGAGGAATATTCATATGCTTCTGGGAACCTTGAATATTAAACTAGAATATTTATGCAGATAAAATATGTTTTTTTTTAAATAATGTATGGATTTGTAACGGAGCTGCCTATGCAGTTCCCTGCGCTACGACGCCATAATCATGGCAACCTTCTAGGGAATATGTATTTATTTTATCATGATTTTGCTATTCCTGATAGATTTTAGTTGGGTATTAAAATAAAAGCTTTTCAACGAACCTTCCGTTCGTGTTCAGAAAGGTACAAACACATGGCACAACCTTTCAATTTTGAGACTTGTCAAATGTGTGTGCAGAATAATAAGGCAAGAACATTTTGTTTTTGTATTGGCACGGTCCACGGTAACTTGAGACAAAATGTGCATTTCTTACTTGTGCATACTTTAAGAGACATAAACCCTGTAATGAGTTTGTGCTACATGTTTGGACGGTTTTCAATGAGTTATTTTCTAAGATTTTGCTGTTCAAAACTCATTGTTGGTGGTCGTGGCGGTAAACCCCGAAGGTTTAGCGGCAACACATATTATTGAACAATTCAGTTAGCTTAATTTAGCCCTGTTAACTTTAAACTATACATGTAGGCAGTAGTATAGGAAGGAGAGTCTGGCCAAAATCGTGGTCCAAAAAATTGAAAATTTTCTTTAAATATTAGGGGAATCCCCAGATTTTACAATACATCTCATTTTTAACTTCCTCCTTCTCTCTCCAATCATTTTAGACTCTGGGAATATTATAAAAAAGGAAAAGGGTGTCAAAAAAGTGGTTTGGACAAACGACTATCGCACGATAATTATAAAAGTGCGTTTAAAAAAACGAATGCTGTTCTCGCCCTATGATAGAAATTTGATCCAAATATCACAAGATTTACACAGCATCCCAGGTTAAACAATCGTTAAATACAGAGATACATTTTACCAGACGGTATAAACACGCTGACTTTTGGTCATTATTCTTTCCAACAGAGGAGCAGTAGCCATGCAGTCTATGCAGACACTATCCAAAATAGAAATAGAACGAGAGGTTTTTCGTCAATGACGAAAAAAGCTGCTCCGCAAGGATGTTGATGATGTGCACGTATAAATCTATATTCTAGCACACATACAAGTAAATATGGCCGAGGTGAAAGTGTGGCCACATTTCGATATTTAACCCAATCGGAGCTGTATGTCTGTAGATTTAGGCCTTAGAAAATCCACGTTTAATGTGACGTATATGAACGTGATGACTTCATCAATTCGTCAGTTAAATGTTCATCTATCACACATCATGGTCTGAGCACATACCGAGATTCAACCCAATCTGACCTGTAGTTCTAAAGATTTAGGCCTTAGAAACATGCACCTTTAATGTGGCGTCATATGAAACGTGATGACGTCATCATTACGTCAGTTCAATTCCTATCTATCACATCATGGTCTGGGCACATCCCTAGATTTAATCCGATCGGACCTGTAATTTTGCAGACGTAAGCCTTAGAAAGATGTACCATTAATGTGACGTTACACTACACGTGATGACGTCATCATTACTTCAGTTTAGTTTTTATCTATCACACATTATGGTCTAGGCACATCCCGAAAAAAAGAAGAAACAATTTGTTTACCGTATTTGAATGGGGGGGGGGGATATGGACCAGCATCACAAAAAAGCGAGGGATGCGTTATTTCCATCTCCCCACTCTGCATGCTTGAAGCCGATACGAAACAGAGAAATCACACTTTTTGTATTTATATAAGGAAGGAAAAGAGAAGGCCGTGGAACATATTGGTGTGCTTTCGTGTGTTGGCGTGTTGGGTGTTTGTTTGTTTGTTTGTTTATGTTTGTCTGTTTGGTTTTATGTGTGATTTTGTTTTTTTTGTAATTTTTTCTATTTATTATGGTATTAATTTGGCAGGATAAATTAGGAGGTGACATGAAAAACCAAGATTTAGCCTTAGAAATACGACATTTTCCGAGTATCAAGTTCAACTAACTTATCTAACCAACTGATATGTTAGGCAAGCTATCATGAGCCCTAAATTATACTAAATTGATCATCTATAAATGTACTCACTTATATCTACGCACGGCCATGGCTTAACTGAAGCAGAAACATTTTTGCCGCCCAACTAATACTTTGCAATAGAAATAAACTACACATCTCGATTGGTTTTCCAGATATTGGGCCTGCAAGCGTGGCTAAATATATATTCATGAGGCCATATTTTGAAAACTACTGACATCATCGTTTTAGGACCATCTACGCTATATGGTCTTTGTTGTGGCAACTCGAGGGGACAATGCGAGTTTTAACAGTATGAAATTAGGTGGAAAAGGGAGTTGTGTACAAAACCTATGGCAAAAGAAAAAAATCTTAAAGGAAACAATAGCTTCTCCGCACCGCTACGCGGCGGAGCAGCTAATAAGTTTTGTCTGCAATTTCGTGATCGTCATCGGGTCAAATTTGTTTTAGCCAAGCGTGAAATTCAATTTAATTTAATTTTGATTTTTTTTTCCCGGCTGCGCTTCAGGGTCATATCTACAAGTGTAACCGTCTCTGGATCAAGGCTATAACTAACAATGAATGCATTCAGCCACGCATATATTATGAATCATGCCATTGACTATTGTGCAAACAGCGAGCCACAGTGCAGCTTACAAAACGAGTGAGGGTGCTATTATTATACAAATAATGAATGTTTATGAGTGCGATGGTAAGAATAATTTTATGAGGTGACGGATTGAATGTTCCATTCCACGAGGCGAAGCCGAGTGGAATAGGACATTCCATCTGTCACCGAATGAAATTATTCTTACCACTGCACGAATGTGAAACATTCATTATACAACGCCTATTTTATACAACGCCTGAATAAATCCGACAGATTGCATGCATGAAGTTCTTGGTTTACAACGTGCTGTTTTATACCTTCTCAGTCCCGCATAAAACCGCAACAAAAAGTGGTCCAGTTCCGAATCAGTTAACCCTCGGAGCCACCAAGGGACTAACAGGACAAATAATTTGTTTTTTTCATTACTAAAAATATTTGCTGCCAATAAGGGTGACACTCCATGTATTCCTCAATCAATGCTTCCAGTTTGAGGTTCTCTGGTCACCTTTAACCTGGGGATTCCCCAGTGAGAGCAATACATCTGAGAAGTACTGGCAGTGTGACTAAGCCATATGGAATTGTGTACAAACTTGATCCCTTTGTGTACAGCTACTCTGGCTATCAAGGTTGGCAATCAATCACTGTTACTTTGACAGTTCCTTGGGTAAACCACAGCTGCTTCCAACCAATTGATGACCTGTAATGGCCTCGGGGGTTGCTGGTTGGCTGGCTATAGCTGTCTGGCAGTCTGGCTGTATGGCAGTTATACATGGTTTGGGGCCATGGATTCCGACCTTCACTTTTATTAGTAAAAACAAAGGGTGAACCAACATGTACATTTCCAGTGGGCTTGAATTAGTAATACGTGGGCCCAGGGACATCCATTCGACCTTTTCAAAGTATTATACTTGTATTCTGTCCCCCAAACGAGGGTATATACGCGTAATACAAACGGACTGTCCAAAACAGTCCATAGGATCAACCGCGTGATTTTGTTGACATGGTGGCTCCGATGGTTAAAGCTTTAATTGTTGTTCCTGCGTGTCTTTCGAATTCCTCTAATCGTTTGACTGCATATTTCAGTTGTCTCTTTGTGTTAGCAGCGTCAGCATCACCTACGAGGAAAACAAACCGCGGTTCGGAAACACCGTCCGCCATTTTGTGTAAATGACAGCCCAGACTGGTTCCCGGTATGTATATAATATACATCGGGAAACGGTCCAATGACAGCCGTATTGTAGCGGCGGGGAAGTTCTATCAAACGCGTTACCGTTTGATAGAACCATGTGATAGAACTATTTTTGGCGGTGCGGGTTCGCGTCGTTTCTTTGATTCTAGAGATTTGAATTTTGAGTCCTCGTTCATTTTCAAGCACGACCGTTAATCTAGCGGATCTTTCATTATCGAGATCATTTAATTTGTCGTTTAATTCTTGTCTCTCTTCGTCGTTCGTTGCTTCAAGTTCTGCTTTTGCTCGATTAATTTTGTCGTCTAGCTTACTCAGTTCGGCTAAATTTAATTTAAATTACCTTTTAGCGTTTGTAGTTTTCGTCTAAAGCCGCAAGCTCTCTATAGTTTAACCCTTCACTTTTCGTTTGGGTATCCACTACATCTTCCAAGATGTCGCTTAAATCATCGGCTGCTTTTGGAAGATTACTGAACTCGATATTTTCGGGTTGTATTTGACTTATTTCTCGTTGCAATTGTGTTGTACTATTTTTTTGCCGTCGTAACCAAAAACGTTGATAGAAAGACCATTTTGTTATTCAATCTTGTCAATGTCTGTGAAGGGAGTTGGAAACTCGACGCCCTTAGTCTAAACCGTCGTTTCTTCGTAGATGGAAGTCCTATAGTAATGAATTTTATAGTTGGAATCGGCTACAATTTTTTCTTTGTAGGGTTTAAATAATCCTAGAGCCGCTCTCAACGACCACCTGATGCATTGCTGGTCATCGTTTTTGACGTTGATGACTGCTAGTTTATTGTGTATGTGTTCGGGTAATAGAATAAGAATTACCTCTTATAGGTCGATTATCTATCAATGTTGATATAAAGTACGTTTAACTCGTGAATGATCCAGCCGCTTCCATTACGTTGGTGTCTTGCAATTTTTTCAATAATCCTATCCATTTGTTGTTGTACGTTTTCTATATCTCCTTCAGGTAATACGTTCGATTTACACTCTCATGTCTTAGACAAAAGTATCGTTCGTTAAATCGTATTTTCTCATCGTAATTCTTAACGTAAGCTGGAATGTAAATCTGTGAATTTCATGTTGTGCGTCTGTCAATTTGGGCACGATTTTGATCTTGTTTTCGTAAAAGAATGCTATAGGATCTACTTTTTTCTGTAAATCTTCATCTCGTAATTCAGTAAATGATTTTTGAATGGTACTGGGGTTGTTTCGCTAAAATCTGCAGGTTGAAATGTTTCGACGGGTATTCTACGGTACTGTTGTATAGCAGATACCACCAGGGGCCAATTTCATAAAGCTGTTAAGCACAACAATTTGCTTAGCATGAAAATGTTTTGCTTAGTAAAAACAGGTTACCAGCCAAAAGTCCATGTAATTTTCATGCTAAGCAAACAGCTGAATGCCAGTCAAAAGCAATATTCCACACATGGAAATCTTGTTGGTAATCCAGTTTTTATCAAGGAAGCATTTTCATGCTAAGCAAATTTGTGCTTGACAGCTTTATGAAATTGGCCCCAGGTATTTTGTTAACATGCTGACCTCTTCTTCGTCCAGAAGGGTCATCCAATGGAATATTTTTTTATCATTGATTAACTTTTCCAGCGTTTCTTTTCGGATTTAAAAGTAAATTTGTATAAAGCGCTTCATTGTATTTTTGTATGACAGACATGTAATCTCGTCTGAACGTGTCACGACGTCCAGATGCTCTTCCCAGAGGAATGGCGTATCTATCGATATACTTTTTCAGATCGTATTTTGACCAGCGCGTGTAACCAGTTGCAGGCATCATTCTAATTCTGTCAATTTCTAAATCCATCTTTACGATAAGCCCTTATAATATTTTGTTTTAATAATAGATTGTCATTTTTTTTTTTTAAGGCCATGATTTTGGAGAGAAGGAAGTTAAAAAGGAGATTATTTTAACATCTGGGGATTCCCCTAATTTTTAAAGAGAATTTCTTCTGTTTTTTTTGGACCATGATTTTGGCCCGACTCTCCTTCCTATACTACTTAGGCCTATATGGCAACTTCCCTAACTTGACTCTAAAATTACTTATATTTTCATAACATTTTTTCGTCTTAAAAACGTGGAAGTATGATTTTTTTTTTTTGCTCCACAGGATGAGCGACGCCGAGATGAATCGTCTTTGATAGACGAGCTACGTGCTCGCCTTCTTGCTTTGGAGGAGAGAAGTGACAATTCCAGTAAGTGCAGTTTAGTTTCACTTATCCCTTCCCTAAAGTTGGTAGCGCGGGAAATTTCATTTTGCGCCCTTTCAGAAGCACTCAAGCGCGTGTATTTCAAGTTTTTCATTTGTCACCTGTTTGGAAGAAACACGGTCATTGTTAATGCGAGTTTTTCTTTCTGCCTTAAAAGAAAAGATTAGAAATCCAATTTGGCTATATTTTGCATTTAACTTAATTTTGTACAAAAAACGGCCCGAATGTGGCTACGAATAGAAAATCTAATGAAAAACGATTGACTTTTCAATAAAAAAACGTTTGCTAATATAAATGGCAGTTTAAGGCCAAGTAAAATATAGAAACAAAAATATAAAGGGGGCATTCTATTTTCACGATAGCCGCTATTTTATGAATGTCCGACAAACGTATATTTTTCAACTGTTCTAAGACGCAAGTGAAAGACATGTGGGACAATGGAATTAAATGTTTACTGTAATTTGTAATAGCCTGGGTAAGCTTGTTTTATTTTCCGATGGATCTGTTTACATTTTTGGGATCATTTTTACCATTTTCCGCTGGTAAAACAATTCGAGGCGGCCCCCAAAAAGGAAGCGGGCGGGGACGGTAAACATGTTTTTTACTAATTCTAATAGAATGTTCGAACAAGCCACATTGTATGCTCTTTTATCGTGTAGGAAACTTTTAAATAAACGCGTTTTTAAAGAGAACATTTTAGTAATGCAGTTCTCGAAAATTGGCTCTTTCCGCTTGGCTCATTTTCTGCATTTTCATGATCGTTGCAGTCGCGGCGAAACGTGAATTTCGGGGAGTCGTGTTGATGCAGTGGTACTTTCCTACCCAGGTTCGAATCCCAACCGGATCAATATGTGGATTGAGTTTTCAGTCCCCGACCGATTCCGTTGGGTTTCCCAAATATCATTCTGGGGTTTCCCTCCCACCTCCTAAAACTTAACCTGTAGGAAGAAGACCGGAAAAGATGTATTTTTTTTCTTCAGGCTTTTGACTTAGTGCGGTATGCACTTTTGTGAAATGGTTGGTTTTATTAAAAAGAATGAAAATAAAAATAATTTCTGTCCCAAATTGCCAGCAGTACAATCCACCGAGTACCGCCCCGTGTTAATGGCGTTTCGGACAGGAACAAGTCTTGGATACATGGAAAACTTTATGAAATTCTGTCTTTTCGAATTAATGTTTTTATCTGCTCTTGTATAGATGTTTAATAAATCTATCAACTGTTTGAATCGGCATCAATAATAATACTGGAAGAAACTCGTTATTTTGATCAGTTTTCAACAATTTTGTTCCTAAATTTCAATTCAAGGAAAAGGTATGGGCCTACGATTTCAAATGTTGGAATCCTTTACAAAAAAGCGACCATTATTACATTTCTTTACCCAGGGTGTGCATAAACGGTTTAAAACTGGTTTCCATTGGAGCCCTGCATATATTTTAAATTACAAATTAACATTTACAAACGAGTGATATAGACGGTGAAGTACTCCAACGCTTTTTGTAGCAACACTGACTGGAATCCAAAGTAGACATAGCCGCCCTTTTTTAAGCAACATCTTGATTGTAACCAAGTATATTTTGAGGGTTTTCTGTAATATTTGTATTCTTTGCCTCCTTTGTTTTTAATCTACAGAATGCATGACACCTGTATTTTGCGATGAGTATACCTGCTATTATGATACTACAGTAGTAAGTAAGTAGTGAATATCTACATTTTACACTGCAAAAAATAGGGTGTTAAAAATAGCACTTTTCGGTGTGATGAGGACCACACCAATTTGTGTTATTGTAACACATTTGGTGTTATAGTTCACACCCACGGGTGTAACAATATACTCAATAGGTGTTAAGAATTACACCAATTGATTTGAAATAACACCAATAATTTTAACACCGGTAAAATATTTTGGTGTAGTCCTTTTGGAACGCAGAGTGTTGAATTTAACACCCAATTTTTTGCAGTGTAGTATCCTATAGGTGTACCAAATGTGATCGAGTCTTTGCATAGTGCAGGGTAAAGCTAGATAAATTTGGGGATACACCACGTGAAGTAATTAACTCCAGGACTGCGATTCTTACTGTGGTTCTCGCGTCACCGATACCAACTGAATCTCTGCAAGAATTCTCTATTTTAGTCGTGGACCAGGCGAGCTTTTTGGGAAAACGAAGCATTGGGTATAAGCTGGCAACATAACACCCCAAATTAGTTAGGGATCAAAGTTCTAAAATTTGTCTCCAACCTCAATTTGTACCACTTTATACCTAAAACCAGATTCAGACTACCAAGACAAATATCAGACGACTTACTTGTTGTTCATAACAGTCGGATTCCACAAGACTATACGCTTTGGCGTTAATTTATGTTAAAGATCTTAAACCCCTTTTCACCAACGTCACCAGCGTGAAATGTAAAACGATGCGATCATCTGTATATCGTGTGTCCTCTTCCCCCACTTTTTAAAACTAATCGGGGCGGATTTTGGGATAACTTCAGGTGATTACAGAAAAAAATCTTGATCATCCTCCACTCACTTTTGGGAAGGGATTTACGCACTGGCGGCGGAACAGGGGGGCCAATTCCCCCCCCCCCCTACTTTTGGCAGTTCCGCATAAAGAAAAACATAGCACAGGTGCTGCTCCCCCCCCCCCCCCCCCCCCCCCCCCCCCACTTTCAAAAGTGTTCCGCCGCCGCTGTATTTACGTCATTGAATGCGACTAAACTAAGAGTTCATAACACGTACATGAATTGCCTTTTGTATAAACATTTAGCAATTTCTTTTTAAAAATTGCAGTGGCCATTGTAAAGTACAAGAATGGGAAGTTTTTAGTCCAGGTTGACGACACAAACGATATTCGCATCTTGGACCACACCGATAACGACGGTAAGTGTCGGCATAATGGCGCTTATAAGTGACATTTATTGAAGTGCAATTATCTTTACACATTAGTTAATTATTCCCACATCTCAGAATGTACACGTCTCCATTGCCTCATAGTGATGGCTCGAAATATCCCAATAATTTCAAGATAGCTTTCAGGCACTTTGCGACTTCTCTCGCGTCTTTCAAGATCTAAAATATTTCAAAAAACCCGGTAAATGCATTTTGAACAATTTTCTGGTTAATGCTTTCAATAGTTTCCGAACTATCTTAATCATCCAGGGATATCTTGACATTACAATATATATAGCCACATCTAATTAAATCAATTTCGAGATATTGGATTCGCATCAGAGATCTTGAAATGTCAAGATATCTCTAAATGTATTTCAAGTTGTCTTGTAACCGCACTATTTCAGAATACTCGGAAATCGATTTTGAGGTATGTCTATTTTCAGATATCTTGAAACAGTTTAGACGTAGCTTGATATCATTTAAAGATCTTTCATTTCAGCCTCTCGAAATTCATAAAGAGATGTCTAAATCAATGTTTAAGATATCTCGATGTATTTCGATGTCAGTGACGCGATAGGTCAACTGACGTATCGTGTGTACAAAAGCAATGGACGATCCGTCACAATTCGTGGTGCGGTAACTATCCACGATACGTCACTTCGTGGTGCGACTGACATCCAACGTGAGTGGAAGTAAGACGGGGATTTACTTTGAATATGCGGAGTGATTGCTTTACTATGCCCCCGGCCCCCTAAAAAAATTTCCCGGTGTAACGTGAATTTCAGACTCCATGAAATACGGGCTCTTTGGTAGTATTGCGCATTAAAGTGGAGATAATTAGTCGAGTGCGCGGGAGAGGGTTTAACCGATAATAGGGAAGGAGTCGGATTTTCATTAATTTTCATGACGCCGGTACATGTCTTGTGCATTTTCACAAACATTAAGGGTTAAAACGCAAGGCCTGTAGAAAAAAAATGTAAAATCATCATTCGGATTGTTGGTGGTTTACATTCCGATAACATCATATTTTGGTGCTGGAAATCTGGCTCTTTGTCTTGAGGAGTATAGAATTAAAGCCTGTTTAAAGGGCGATTTCTTTTTGACATGTTTATGAAAAATCGCAATTGTCGACCCCTCCCTCACTTTCCACAAACCACAAAACAATGCCAAACGCCTACAGATGATTTCTTAGGTGTTTTAGTGGCGTTATTACATTGATGAGCTGTGAACAAATTGAAATGTGTACGATTCTATGCGCCTAAACACACGACGCTGGACCGAATGTACCTGCGAAGTAATGGCGTCACACTGTATTTACCACGTTTATGTGATTGCGATGTGCGGAAAGATTACCACGCCAAAGTATAAGGTTTCTCCGAAATTCACAATATGCGTAGAAGTTCATGTAAAGGAGTTCGTTTTTACTTCGAATCGGGGTCCTGAAGAACCATTGGTTCTTAAACTATGATAAAAGCATTCCTAAAGGCCTAGGTCCATTAGCCTTTCTATAGACATGGTGGACACGATAGGAGGTAGTTATTGGAGATGGGTGAATATTAATTTTTGTGTAAAGGTTTGCTAAACTCAAATAGTCGTCTCCTATCGTGTCCAAGAAGGCTGTAATGAACAAAAATAGACTATGTAAAAGGATGTTTTATGGCCAAGACCTAAATCACTATCGCCTATGATTTGTCTTGACTCAGTTACGGAGGCCGCAGTGAAGACCATCTCGTACAACTCAACGAAATTTACAGTGAACGGGAAAACGTACACGGTGGAAGTCGGTGGAATCAAGCCGAACGTTGGCGGTAATCTTCAAGTCGCCAAGTTCTGCCTGAATGAAATGCTCGTGTAAAATGTTGGTTGTTGCGCAATGCACACTGACGACTTAAACCAATCTTGGTGTTCATGGTGTTCAGTACAGGTAGAAAACGGGTGAAAAGCTTTGTTTCTTTCTGATGCTACTCATTCCTAGCCAACCCTGTCACCATTTTGAATTTGTTACAGCCATGGCCCCTCGTTTATGAAGCTCAATTTTACTGAACAGTTCAACCTAGACTCGGTGCAAATGTCAAATTAGCCTATACTGTTTTTTAGATTGAATTCAGTTATAACTTTGGGACAGATATGGTAAATGTTTTTCGAGTAACATTTTGACCTTTATTCTTTCAATTCCATTATTCGCTTGGGAATCCACTGAATTTAAACATCTGGTCAGTGCGGACACAGCGGGGAGGTTCAGATTAAAATAAGTGCCAAATTTGTGAATCTTCGTGAACCTTAAGAAAATTAGTTTGTAGATATTTTAAGAAAATGTCAAGCAATTTTGTGATTTGTGGCAAATTTTTGTTTGGAAATATCTGCATAAATCCTTGAAAAAGCACCATTTAACTAAAATGCACTAGACATAAAGTGGGCCAAAATTTCCGTAAAGCATCTATATGCCACGCCCAGGGGAACCACCGGGATTTTGAAGGTGATGGTTAATCAGTGAGAGAATCGACTGGCTGGGTATTTAGATGAAACATTAGAATGAATAAAACCAAGTCCCGTGCCCGCAATCCTTGTTTTGTGTGTTTCCTTCTTGCTTGGTTCGCATGGAAAACGACGTCTCTAATGTTAACCTTCACATTTTCAAGAGGAGAAGCAGATTTTGGGGAGGCAGATCTCCCCATATAGCTCCAGCTCCCCTCCCCCTCCCCCACCTAACAATTTGTTTGGGAAAACCGGTCTCACAGATTTGGTGAGACACATCCCCCCCAAAAAAATCTCCCCTCCTCCCCCTCTCTCCCTCTTGTGGGTCACGCCACTGCAGCATTGCATAAACGCAATGTCAATATTCTCGATCACCAGTTCACACCTTTTTGTAGCGATTACATAACCGTATCGTATGTTCACAGCTCTTGCATAGGTTGGGCAAGCCTTTGTTTTCTTCAATAAAGCCTAGTGGGAAAGTCTAGTGGTTTAGACATGTACCTTAAAATGTAAGAGTTGTGGGTTCGAATCCAACCCGAAAACATTACTCATTTTGTCTTCCTTTTCTTTTATTTACTATTGGACACCAATCTTCCAGTAACTCAGTGAATTTTTTTATACCCCGTATTTTTATGGGAATAACGGGGTAATTTTAAGGGACAGCAACGTAAAATAGCAGTGTTCAAGAGTTGTTAGATATTACAGCTTGCACCGCTCTTTTTACGGGATTGTGCTGGCGTCCAAACTGCCAGGAAATTCCCGTAAAAACTGTTTGTTTTTTTACAGTGTAGTCCTCGTCCCAATCACAAACTATTCAAATGAGCTTTGACAAAGGCTTTCCTTTGTCATTGTTCATCCAGTTACTTGTGACCGGCTTTATAAAAAGACTTCTCACTGGACTTGCGAAAGGACTTGTGGAAGGACTTGCAGGGACTCGAGTACAACTCTGAAGAGATGCAACCGCGGGTTAAACAACAACATATTTCCACAACTATATGTTAATGCAACGACAAATATCTCTGTAAGTCAAAGCTGCAGACGACAAAGCCATGCAACGTGCAAGATGCAGACTTCAGTGGCCGAGTGGATTCAGTCTAAAGGTGCGCTACACGCAGATGGCGATGAACCAACCATGTATTTTACAACTGTTCATCATCATTCTATAGTTCAAGCGCACGGACTGATTTTGATACTGTAACAGTATGTTTCTATATCGAGACTAAATTAAGTTCTCCATCAGCAAGGTATTTTTTATACATGAAACTCAGCATGGTTTCCGACACTTTAAATTGTTGATGAAACCGTATATATGTAAATGTACTCATCCTATATGTTGCTTTTCCCTTCAACGAACTGTACCTTGTGATTTTGTCATTCAAATATAGTGTACGTGGCCTTCAGATAACAAAAGTAGGCTTCACACTACAGACAACCAGGAAAGAATAAAACAACTTCTCACTGGGAAATTCAGGGGAACTTGCTTTTTTAGGCGCACCTTGCTGTTTGAAAATTATCCTGACAAGGGAAACTAGGAAAATTCCTCGACAGCCATTAATTTTGTGTCTTTTGACTTAATCGTCATAATGATCAGAGGTGTATTTTGATAGTATATTGTTCAGTTTATGCCATTTTACTGCCACCCCTGCCCCTCCCCCCCCCCCCCCCACCCAAAAAAAATCTGTGTCCTGCACGGCAGATTGTCTCCCTCTCTCACATTTGCCGGGCCTTCAGGGACGCAAACTGGAAACTTGTTGAGATAGCTCACAAACAAGTCGCCTTGTCTATTTTGAACTTTGGCTCCATCGCGACATATACAAATATATATAGGCATACCCGAACGACCCCCGATAAACCTCGCAAAAAGTTTGTTGGGGTGAAGACCAGTAAATAGGCCGAAAATGCCTACGCCGGCTGAATCAAGATTTGCGAGCCCTCAAATATTCTGCTGTATAATAGCATTTTGTGGGCCATGAACTTGAGGGTTTGTAAAAGAGAATTTTAGAAGCGGTGCACAGGACTGACAGCTTGTATTACTGTGAAATTCGGATGAAATTGGTCCCTAAAAGTGCTCTATTTTGCAATGGAGCGTAGGTATCATCTTTCAAGCTGGCGACGGGCTACGGGACTACTTTTAGGGGATCATCTTTGGATGGAAATTTTCCCAAAAGTAATGGGTAAATCCCCATAAAATTGAACATAAACTGAAAAATGATGAAATCGGCTTTAATTTGATGTGTGTCTCAAACACATTGTAGAGTCTTCAGTATTTTTTCCTGAATGTTGGAAGTTGGTGTATTTATCATTGGGGTCTATGGAAGTTGATTTATGGTGTGCAACCTTATGCTCAATACCCAAGGCTCTGATGGTTTTGTGGACAAATGTAAGAACCAATCAGAGAAAGATTAACACAGCGACTCGAGCCGGTTGACCAATGAAAACACGGAGCTAACGTCCGCTTTTTGCACACGGGATTAGTGCAAGGTTTTATCTGATTCCTGGGAGATGGCTGATTGTAAGAGTCTGAGAAATATGGCCCCCTTCAAATGCATGCTAAAAATTCTTCACCTCGAAAAACCAGACAAATAGGCTAAAAAGTCTGAATATATCTGTTCTGTATATTTTAAACTTATTTAATGCCATTTCTGATTTGACTGCATGCCATGTTGGAGACAAAAAAAATAGTTCGAGACAAAGAGAAAATGGATCCTATACGACCACGAAAACAAAGTTGTCAAAATCAAAGTCTAACACGGCTAAATAATCAAAAGGAAAGCTAACCTGTTGTTCATTTGGGATAGCTGCTGGGTCTATTTTATTCTTACAGTTTGGAAACATAAGTGTCACAAAGTACTGATGAGAACAGATGTCCCCACAAAAGTAGAAAATACAGAATAAACGCAATGATCAGTAGGCCTACTGTTTTGATTAGTTAAAGTCACACATTGCACTGATATTCCCCATCTCTTTGGTTATTTACCTAACCTATTTCCAAGGTCCGAGTGTAAACATTTTGCCATAATGTGTAATATTTACGAAGAAATGAGGACAAAAAAAGTTAACATCCGGACATTCAGAATGTCACCGCCCATAGTGCAGTTTTACGCAATCAAAACGCCAAGGGCACCACTCGGATTTCCAACGGTTTGACTTTCGGAACTAAACTGGCGTCCCCGATTTTTGTTTTCATCAAAACTGCGTATTTTCGTGTACATTATCATACCTCTTCTTTTAAATGATCTTTCCAACCATAGCAATTTTTAGACGTGCGCTTTTTGTAGCCCATTTGGGCGGCTCAAAGGTAATGTTTCTTTAAATGACATAATTTGTTTACAAATCCATTTCAAAAACAATAATGACAGCAAAACGTTTTAAACCCCACCCCCCAAAAAAAAGAACCCACAAAAAACAAAAAAAAACATTAAAAAAACACAAAAAACAGCACAATTGATAGCAAAATAGTTTGCCTCTCCTCTTTTGTAAGCAGTAGCGTATCCAGCTTTTTGTGCGAGGGATGGCACACAACGTCTGAATCTTCTGAAAACGCCTCAAATGCCGAGAGGGGAAGGGGAAAGTTGCCCCCGCTGGTTACGCCACTGTTTGTAGATATAAACAATACCTTGCACCTTTTTAAGATGCAGAACCAATATATGTGACCGGATCCTACGAAATGAGCCTTAAGGTTATTTTTTGACTTGCATTGGATAAAGCATACATGGCTCCTCATTTGATGTATCACTTCGTTTGACATCCTGATGAATTATGGACACTATGTGGGTGGAAACCTTGACGGTTCCCATTGATTTCTATTGTATAGGTCATGTTTAAGGGCCTGTAACTCAAAAGTAACTCTGGCGACTTGTGACTCAATTTGTTGGGTTGGACCACACATTTGTTTTCACTTTTCAAATGAATTTTGAATGGAAGTTAATAAACAGATCCATTAGGCCCCGCCCATTGACGCACTGACCAATCACAGCCACGCGCGCCCCATGTCAATCACCATGGTCACCGCTGTGATCGGTCAATACGACAAGGGGGTTGGGGCTAACTGGATCAGTCTATCATAGGCCCAATTCCATTGAACTGCTTAGCACTTAAATATAGCTTAGCAGATTTTCCCGCTAACCTAAAAGACCGCTGAGAATCAGACACAACCAGTGCACGTCACATAAAGGTTGAGCTATAGTGACCTGCGAGGTAATTAATAGATCCATGAAATTGGACCCTGGTGGTGAAACGATAAAACAAAATTTCATAAATAATGCCCGAAAATACCAACAGAGTTTACATTCTATGAAGGATTTTTATACCTAAAAACAATTCCCGTTCCCTCTTCCGCTCAGACCGATTACAATGTAGAACGCCACTATAATGAACATCAAAGGATCCACTTTTCTTGAAAATGACAGGTGCAATGATTTCACAGGATTCTTAAGACTATTACTTACTTTCATACAGTCAAGTAAGGTGTTTTATAATAAATCAGCAGTATTGTTTTGGGATAATTGCAAATGTTATGTATTACCTTTACATAGCATAAAGCTGTACATTGAGTGTTTTCCATACGTAAGGAACCCGACGTAAACTCGGGTGCATTCCGAGTTGGCTTGACTGTATCAGTTTACGATGATATACCTGCAATGCATTGATTCTGTATCTTATAGATTGACACCAGAATATATAAACACGTAACATATTGTCTGCAATACACCACAATGTTCATATTAAAGATTTCTGGACACCTGCAAAATGTCCTATCACCAGGGCGGTAGCTGAGAGGGGCTCGTAGAAGATAGGGATCGATCGCCCTGTGGAAAAGGTTGAGAAGAAACGGCTTAGCGTTGGAATCTACCTCCATCGTCGCTGTCAACAGTCAGGTCCCGTTTACCTTTGATACGATCAACGTTTGCCCAAATATAATCATACATGCTTTTTGCGGCCTGCAAGATATAAACAAAACAAAGGAAAAGAGTTTAGGAAACATCAGCATCTTTGAAAAAATACCAAACTGCGTTGTATATCTATCGACTGGAATAATATTTTCAAGTTAGATAAACTCATATTTGGAAAAGGAACCAGTTACTCCTGCAACGGACTTAACGGACACACTGTCTTGGTGTTGCCGAACTGGACTTAAAAACGCTTTCGTCCTAAACTTGCTATGGTTGGAAACATCATTAAAGACTGGAATACAAAGGTGTACACGACCATCCCTTGAAAATACACCGTTTGTTGGAAATTATTGACGAAAATATTATCTTCGGGACGAAAGTTCGGTTGAGATAGGTCGGACCGTTGGAAACCGAAAAGTATTTTCGTGAATTAAGTTTAGACAAACGACGAATTTTCAAGGAATGGTCGTTTACATTATATAGCAAGTTTAGGATGAATGTTTGTGCCGCTTTCAGCAGGTGCGGCGGAACACTTTTGAAAGTGGGGGGGGGGGGGGGGGGGGGGCAGCGGCTGCTGCTGCTCTTTTCTATATATATTTGTCTTGTGTGGAACTGCCAAAAGTGGCGAGGGGGAGATGGCCCCTGCCACCCTTGTTCCACCGCTTATGGTCTCCAAGACAATGTTTTCTTTAAATAGAACTCGCGTCGAAATTATTATTGCTGCACCCGCAATGAAGACAATACACGCACTTGAACCTATGATTCCTATAACTAGGCCCGACTCGACGGAAACTCGCACCCGAGCTATCATTACTGCTGCCGACCTGTACAAGATATATGACCCAGTATTGGTAGAGCTGACAACACGGTTACAGTCACACTATGAACATCTAACAAAAGAAAAACGGCGCACTAACAATGAACATCCATTGTTACTTGGCACTAAATCCATTGTTACTTGTTCACAGTGTCAGTGTTCATAATTTGTGGGATTCAATATACACATGAAATACCAAAGTTGTGAAAATTTCACACTAGTCCTTCATTCGAGCCAAAATGTGCAGGTTCGCTTATTTGGATGGCTGATCGAGATCACAATTATTAGCCACAGTATCTTTGGGGTTTTTAGAAACAAGTTTATCATTATTGATAATAATGAATTTGTTACCAACCCTATATCATACCTTGAAGAAAACCTGCAAGCAAACTACCGTTCCTGCAAGCCTTCTTTATATAAACAAATCAGAAATAATAAAACGTAAACAAATGTGTGTAAGTGGGGATTAATTAAAGAAGGCTTACAAATCTCCACATTTTATAGCTACAATGCCCGTTCGGTCGCTGAACATTTTAATTCAAGGAATTTCCTCCAACAAACGAATAATGGAGGAAAACTGTATTTTTAATGTCTTAACTGTTCCGCTCCTATTGCAAAAATTGAAACATAATTAGTTGTGTTACTTATTTTCAATCGATGTTTTGTGGGGGAATGTCTCATTGGAAAGCTCATAATTTACCAAACGCTAACAAATTAGCAAATAAAAAGACACCTACGCCGCATCTTTAACTATATACGGAGCCTGCTCTCACCTTCTTCTCGGAAATGTCGAGCTGTTCATCTTCTTTGCTGACAACCAACGAAGCGCAAAATAACAGCACGAGCAGCTTCCCCAGCAGTGAGGTCGTCATTTTGTTAGGGCGACTGAGAGGCCTGGGACAATAAAACCCTTCTTTGTTTTAGTTGTTGCGACTGTGTTTTCTGTCTACCGAACGTGCCTATGTTTTCGTCTCCTTCGAATTCTCGGCGATGGCGAACTGTAAGTGATAGGCTTTGTATTGTATACACAGGTCACTTGTTTTCAATGGACAATAGCATTTGTCGTCATGGATAGCACAGTGCATTGATGCTAATGATAATTTGTATATGCTAATTCAAGCAAACTAGTCAAGCAGTGACGTAAATTCGTGTGGGCGGGGTCTTGCATGTGCAATGAGCCCGTATGTTCATAGTGACTAAAATTCAATCAACACCTCGTCACCGTCACCGACACCACGAAGTAACACCCGAGTTAAGTTGAGTGCGCGCCACGCGCGCGTATTTTAGAGAATCGAGTAATTTTCGTTTTCACGAAGTAACACCCAAGTACACCGTCGCTCACTCGGTACATTTTCGTTTCCACGGACTAACATCCATCTTTATTTCGCCAGTTTGAAGGTTTTTTATTACTTTTTTGTGTAACCCAACAAGAATACAAATGAAGTAAATTACTGTCAACCTTTTCGAAGCGTTTTTTTCCGCATTGTATTTCCGCAACAAGCTCTATATTTTGTGAAGTCAAAAATCGTGACGTCACTGTCCGAAGTACCCTCATCCTCCGGGATTTACGCCCATGTTACCCAAACTCAGGTCATTGATCGTCTCTTCTATAAGTGAGAGGTGATTTCAACTGGATCCAGACGTATTTAATTATACAGATTAGCTATCTCTTTCTCAGAGAAAGAAAGAAATATGAAACCACAGTTTGATAATTGTTCAACTGTTGGATGATGCACTTTTGAAGGCTGCGATATTACAATCGATGGATTTGAATGAATACATTAATTATATTCATTCGCGTAACCTCGGGATTAATGAAATCACGACAATAAAGTTAATTTGAGTGTTCTTGACACACGGTGTGACGATGTCCATCAACTTTTACAACTAATCAAGCACTGATAATATTCATATCTACACACACAATCTGAAATAGTATAGAGGAATTTCATATTAGCACTGTCTGCGCACTTCCAGGTTGAAAGCGAGAATTTCAGTGCTAAACAAAAACAGTGCTATTCTACAAATTCATTCCTGCATGAATGAATCGCGCCATAAATGGCATGAGCACGTTTAACATAGGTAGCTGTTTACTTAGCACTAAGAGCCTCTTTTACAAACCCGCAGATCGATGTAGTTTCGTCAATTTGGAATTCGTCTAAAGTGTACATGTGTATCAGGTTTTTTTCACACCTAGTACAAAATATCAATTGAATGTGAAAATCTTCTTTTCGGGGTGCCAAAAAAACAAAACGTCCTTATATATCCTACTTTTCCTCTGTTCATTTAGTCTTGAGGCTGGCCATTCTCACGTCTTTCAGTTTGTAAGCCATCACCTGCCGGATGTTGGCCTTCTCCACATCTGGAAAGCATTGGCTGACATAATCTGGAAAATAAATAGCAAACAACGATTGTATTTAATTTTGACACAAGTACACAATATTAAAATGAAAACCTTCAATTTTAATCAGGATTTCCCTTAATCTTAAAACAAAACGGGGCTTCTCAGATTTCCCAACAACAAATGAATAAGTCAAGGTAATTACCTACTTATCAAGGAACAATTTGGCAATTTATACTTTGTTCTTACAAGCACATTCAAAAGTTCTACTTTTATTACTAGCAATATGCAGGCATGGCATTTGAAGAAAATGAAAACCCACAAAACATCCGGAGGCATTTCATTTGTATGGCGTTGCTGAAAAATGCATAAGAAAACTGTATTTTCTACCAAAAGATATGATTCAAAATTGCCAACAAATTTGATCATTACAATGAAAAGAACGTTTCAGGTTGCAGAGGTCATTTTAGAATGATAAAAACAATTTAAGGACCAACAAATCTCCGGAAAGAGGTCTAACCAAAAATCCAGACAAATCTCACCCCAGAACATGGAAGTAAAGTTTTTTGTTTTTACAGTAAATGTTCACTGAAGTCAATTTGTGTATGAATTTCAAAAGTCATATACTGAAGAGATTTTCATAAGTCCCTCACCACTAGAATTAAACCTTACATGACAGAGGAAAGTCTTCAATTCAACATTTTTACATATGTTGCATATTGCATGTTATGCTTGCATTAATGGCCATTTGGTTTTTGTTTTTTCAAAGTACATGTATTCCTACATATATGTACAAGTATATCATTACTGTTACTGTATATCATTACTGTTTCTTGATAACTTTTGGTATCTCATCAAGCCTTTAAAATGCTGCTTTTGTGAAGGTAACTTATGCCTTGATATTTTTATGTACTTACGTATAATCCCGTTCACTTTGTCTTGGGGCAAGGCAGGCCTCAAGTCTTTCAGGCAGTGTATGCCAACACCCTTCTTGCCCATGACGCTGCTTTTTTCCATCTCCTCACGTGTGAAGAGGGCACACATTAGATCACGACTAAGTTTTTTGTACTCTGAATGCGTGCACCTCTTCAACACATGAGCAGGGATAAATGCAAACCGTCCAAGTGGCGTCTGCATATGACAAAAGATTGAGAAAATATACGCTTATTAAGGGTGAGTAACAGCATTTTCCTGCAGAGTGATGGATTTGAATTGGAAGGCTTCTGGATGGTTCTATAAATTATCTAGAGAGATAGGGGTTAACAAATGATCACAAACTGGCTGGAGTGTTGTTGCATAGAACAAAGGAGTACAAACAAGGACTAAATGAGATATTTTTCATTTTCACTTTAAGTATACAAAATGTAGGGCAGCACTGAATCCACAATGTAAGGGAAAATCATCAAGTCTAATTACCATAATAATGATTTTCAATAATGGTGAAGTCAGTGATTGATTTGAATTATTTTCGTTAATGTACCATCTCAATGTCAACGGCCTGGGTCACGGTGCTGCTTGCAGGACTGCTTGCAGGGCTGCTTGTAGGGCCGCTTACAAATCTGCCTGCAGGGCTGCTTGTAGGGCCAATTGAAACTGCACGGCTGCTTGCAGGGCCACTTCGCTGGGGGGACACGTTGGTCTTGAGGCTCTGTGCTAAACCTTGTAGGTCTTTCACTACACCAGGTAATCCTGTATAACCAAAATTAACCTGTGAAATCATGGCTCCTGGTGTGTTCTAATTTTCAAGAAAAGTGGATTTTTTGGTGTCAATTTCCAGCAATGGTTGGCTAACCGTAATTGGAAACCCAACCTAATAATTCTTAACTTGATAATTCCCCGATGTCTATAAATTGCTCTGTTTTGTCTTAAGTAGGGTTAGGGAACCAGAATAAAAAACAAAACAGCATATATTTTGTTTTTCCAGAATCTATGGCCATAATACTTTAAACGTGTCAGTTTTACAGTATTTGCTACAAAACACTAAATCTCAAACTCATACAATTCTGAAAATTATAGCAATTTTTAAGCAAAATGTTGTATACAACATTTAGGCCTAACATGTACACATACATAAAGTAAGCTATCAGCTGGTAACTTACTCATACTTCAATGCATTTATCAGATTTGCGCCTAAAGTGTGGAAACATTATGGTTTGATATTGGCCATGTTCATTAGGGGTTATGCCCTTAAACACTGAGCATTAACTTGTCCTTACCACTGCTGAGAGCCTTCACCTGATCCTCCAGCTCGGTGACCCTGTTTTGCAGAGTTGTGCAGGTGTTGCACTTGGGTGCAGTTGGTGCATTTTGAGCCGCCATCGATGCCTTCTGTTTTAGCTTGTCGATGACCGACTCTGCTTGCCCGCGCTTTGCCTTCTTCACCTTCAATTGAAAAACCAAATTAATAAATCAGTCCCATCACCAGCTGGCAGTACAATGTGCAGGTAATGGCTGAGTGATGATCTGCAACATATTATTATTATTATTATTTCTTTCTGGTAATGAAACCAAGGATTCCTCAAAAGTGCCCTAGGCACTGTAGCTCGGAAGCCTGAAAAAACCTGTAGAGAGAAGACAATGAGAAGAAGTTACAGTTTTAGAGGTGGGAGAAAAACCCCAGAAGAATATTCTGGGGAAACCCACGGAATCAGGTAGGGACTGAAAACCCAATCACCAGGGCTAAAAAAGTATTTCTGCATTTTTGCACGTTTGCTAAACCATTAATTATTTTAAATCATTCCTTGGTGCGGGCGATAGTTATAAAAGTGAAAATCTGTTATAATGATGATAATGAGCAGTTAGACTGCCTCTGCACATATTTTGTTTACCCTGAAATCAGTCGTCTGGACAATCGAATATTCGATCAAAAGGAAGGTCAAATATTCAATTTAATATCTGATTTGATTCGGCTCTAAAATCGATAGCCAGTAAGGGCTGATGCTGTTCCCATGATGCTTTGAGAATGTTGAAAAGGTTGCTCCTGCCCCCAAACCAATTGAATTAGAATCATACATGTGACTGATTTAAAAAGAAATGGAAAATAGGGCCTAGGTAGCCTAAACCATGGAGAAATAAGACACATTTGCCTAAACCAAGACGGAACTTACAACTTTTGTTTTTGCTTTGGATTTTGACTCGGATGGTTCATCTTCCTTGACCTCTAACTCCTGGCTACCGGAAGCCGTGACGTCATCGTAAAACATCTTCCGTTTCGGCATACGTTGACCACGGCCTTCCTTAAGCTCATCAGCATCATCTGTGTGATCAGCTTCAGCTTCTGTGTCCGAATCTGAATCAATGAACTGAAGTTCCTTCGCACGCAGGACACTTAGTTTATCTGAAATGGGAAAACCAAACTTATAAAAGGGGAGAAGTGCATTTTTGTGTTGCACCTTGCACAATCCCTTCATCCCTTGTAATAATAGGCCTTAGGCCTATTTAATCATAATTAATAGGCCTAATATAATAATAGCATTTAAACCTTTTGCTCATTGCCAACCATTTGCATAATAAATGCAGACAAAGGACATAACCACGGTATCTGTGGACTCAAATTTTGCAACACAGTCAAAAGGCCATCAAAAATCTAACCTCTCCGTAGTTTTGCAATGTTTCCTCCTCCATCCAACATTGTCCTTTCTTGCTTAAAATGTTTAAAATTAAAAATTTCTCCCTTTATAATAATTATTAATTAAATTAGGCCCCTAAATGATCAGCAGATAGTTTTGCATGCATGTTTTGAGAATTGTTATAAGGCCTGTAGGGAAAAATGTCAGGAAACCCCGGTCATGCTATTTAGCATCAACAAACCGTCAACAAACATGACAAAAGGCTAAAATACGTCAACGTAAACCTACCATCTGTGTACTTCCAAAAATGTAAGGCTCTCCGTTAGCCTTACAAGGATATGTGATTTTGGTCCCCGTAACTCAATGGGGTTTGCAATACGCTCTTGCGATATCTGTTACAATGTTCCAGAATTCCACTTTCCCAAACCTTAATCTCCCCAGAAGGTTATCCAATCCCTCCTACATATCTTTTAGACTTTTGCGGCCCATATGCGGAACATTGAAACGGACAATTTATTGAGTAATGGAGTTTTTACTCACCGACCGACGTATGCAGCCAAGAGCAAGTTCGGGTGCTGCTGATCTAGTCCCTTTTGTCAATTTTGCTATTTAAATCACGCATGCGTGGTCTGTTTTCACTCGAACGCACCTAGTCGATCAACTACGTCAAATCTAGTTTGTGTAGCAACAACAACTGTAAAGAATGTCGTCTGCTAATTAGTAATTGTTAACGTTAACGAAGCAAATGTTGGTACGTCATTTTTATTTTCTATTATTTATTTCTTTTATTTTCTCTAGTGCAATAAATAATTCATTATCTTATTGCAAAGAGTTATTATCATTGGACAAAACTAACAATTTACCGTAAACGTTTGCAAAACTTGCCCAGTTTACCTCGACTCCATCTTGAAACCGTGACGTAATTCGCGAGTGACTAGAGAAACCATGGTCCGGAGCTTGGTTGATCCAGTTGGACTAGCTAGTCAAACCACGCAGCGTTCGGGTGACATCTAGATCGACTATGGTTAAGTCTAGTCACTCTAGTCGCCCAACCGAACTTGCTCCAAAATGAACATGGCGTCGCACAGCTGACTGATACAGTCCACCAGAATGCGCATGCGCGTGGATTTTTCGAAGAAATTTGGGGCTCGACCATTTTTTGAAGGAGGGGGGTGCATCTTGTCTACATCGCGCAACGGTGATGTGTGCAATGTGATAAATTATTGGCGCGCTATTATACCTAGTGTTGTTCCTTGGCCTGACAATGTTTGTTATGCCCATACGTCTAAATGTCATGGCGGGTAGCCACGTAGCTATTTTTTGCCAATGCGAGCTTTTATTTTATGCAAACCAGAATAAAGCAGAATCTGGATCGATGGTCATTATTTTGTTCACGTTGCACACATCACCGTTGCGCGATGTAGACAAGATGCACCCCCCTCCTTCAAAAAATGGTCGAGCCCCAAATTTCTTCGAAAAATCCACGCGCATGCGCATTCTGGTGGACTGTATCAGTCAGCTGTGCGACAACCTCGTTACCATGGGTACGATCTTGCGGCGCCATGTTTTCCCACCATACCTTGCGCAATCTTAACCCCTGGAATTGTGTAATTACCATATCCCACATACACCGCGTTCGATTACTTACCCCGCGCTTACTCGTGCAAGCGCGAGCTCGTTCGATTTAGCTCTCGCGTGACTTGTCGCGCTTACTCGGGCCTGGCTCTACTAACCGACTCGCCGAGCGGGTTAGTAGGGTAAGTATCCCATAAGGCCATGCTAAAAACATGGCTGCCACGTTCGACGATGCGCCAGCGGTGGGAAACTAATTCAAAACAGCGACAAATATGGACATTCGAAGGTAAACAATAACGTAGGCCAACATGTCACAATTTGGTACAGTAATTTTTCAGTATAGACCTACTGATTTTGTAAAACATGGGCAGTGCAGGGACTCCGGTCAAAATGTTTGAGAAAGTCAATGTACAAAAGCAATTTCACCTGTACATATCATGTGTAGGCCTACCCCATGAACTTTGGATACAACCAAATCACATATTTCATTTGAAAAAGAGATTTGAATATCTAAAAAAAATTGCATTATTGCTGTTGTTTCTAAAGGAAACTTTTGATTTTATTACTTAGCCATGAAGGTGCATGAGTTTCAGAAATTGTGTAAACTGGTGTGAGCTAATAGTAATAGTATTACCTTTGGACAAAATAATTAACAGGGTTTATCTTTTATACTAGGAAGAACTTGGCCATACATGTTCTTCCACTTCTGTTTACTGGAAGAAGGAAGGGGAGAGGAGGCCGTATCAGTTTCAGTGAGTCTTCAGGAGCATTCAGTGGACTTCCAGAGAGTAAGTACTGTAGGAGTGTAGCTAAATCTTACATCTTTTATTTAATTAAACGAACGGTTCACACTCTAAAAATTAAGGCCTGGAACAAAGCATCAACTTTAAGACCTTCATTATGAAACCTTTTGACCCCGGTCAAAATATTTTTTTAATGCAAGTCGCCCGTCACAAGACAAATATGACCGGCATAATACTGTGAATGATGCACTGCCATCAACTATATACATGTACAATTAAATATGCAAGTACAGTTTCAGCCATTGTGACCCACTCTACAAAAATGAGTCTGAAGTGTTAAAAAATATTTTTAAGCTTTAAAGTTGGTCTGAAAGAGCATGAATTAAGCTTCCATTTGATATATGGCACAACTCTGTAGTGTAATGCATTATTTAAAAAAATATTTTTGTGTGTGTGCAATTTCTTATAGTTATATTGAAAAGTCGGCCATTAAACCACCCCGTACGTGAAAGTGTCATGTGCGACATCCGACTCATTTTTGCAGAGTGGGTCACATATGCACTAAAAATATGACACCTACAATTCTCTTTGAAGGTAGTGAAATTTTTGCTGGTTATGCCCACAACTTGTTTCTTTCTTAGCCTGCCCATACTCAGCTCCAGTTCAGGAAAATTAACTTTTTCCATGTCCTGCCCTGAGTAGCATTTTGAAGCACATTTAAGATCTACACACTCCCCAATATTTTTCAAATGCTAGTGCTAGTTTTTGCTGTAGATCTGTCATTCAGTTGAAATACTGTTTGTAGAGATTGCTGTGCTAGCTTCACTGAATTTGCTCAGTTTGTTTCTATGTTGAAGTCTAAATCATTAAAATGCATATAAGTTCATGCCTACATGGCTATAACACGTTTAGCAAAGAAATGTTTTTTTTAAGTTGACTACTTATTTGTTGTAAATAATTGGGGATTTGGTTTATGTACACAGTATTTATATTGCTTTTTTGTACTTCTTTAGGAAAACATGGACTTGGAACATGACCGTAAGTAAATCGGCCGCCTCAACCATCACCACAATTCTTCGTGATCATGGAGAGGGGGGCTATGCAACCATCACCACAATTCTTCGTGATCATGGAGAGGGGGGCTATGCAACCATCCCACTTCTTAAAGCACTTGATGTATGTTTCAAGTCCTACTTTGTGTGTAGTCCACAGTATCAGGATATTGCGATGGGGCATGGGAGTTCTTAGAATCAGTAGTGTATGGCATCAAGGGCATTGTTAAAATAGCACTATCAGAGATTTTAGAGACTTCAGCTCCAGCAAAATGTACGCCCATCATAATTGTTTCAGGTAATCTAAAGTTTAATTAATGACCATACAAAGTTGTAATAAAGACAGTACAAATATGTAAAAAAAAGAATTAATAAAAATGAAGTTTGTTAGTCTTTTCATTTTTTTCCGACCTGAAAAATGAAAATTCAACAGTGATCAGACCAGTACAGTACAAGGCAATCTTTATGATTGCCAAGTTCTAAAACATTTCAGTGTAATACTGAATTTTAAGCCGACTGCATTATTGTGGATTTAACATTTTCCAGAAGTTTTTAAGAATCTTCGAATGGTAGTTTGTTGAAGCCAGACAAAAGTTCACATCAAAGTAAAAAAAAATGTTTCCTTGAACAAAACTACATAGACCATATTTCAAATGACCACTGACTTTTCTTACAACCAGCAAAAAGAGTCAAAATCTTTTGTCCGACATGTGATGCTAATTGAACTATTCAAGAGACAGAGTTGTATTAAAGAACCTCACTCATAATAAGTAACTGTCTGGTTGCATTTGTTTGCTAAGTATTTTATCCATAAACTCAAAAACAAACCTGATAATGTATCTTTTGAGAAAGAAAAACTTGCTTCAAAAGATTAGATTTTCTGAAGTTTTTAGCTTTAACTCCTTTAATCTAATTAATGAGATACATGCAAGTTTTGATGACAAGTCTAGAGCTTTATCCTAAAAGACTGACTTATTTTTGTGTCACACATGTATATAACCGTTGAACTTTGTGTTTTGCTGTTATTGTTGGAAATCAACACTGAATTATGGACAAACATTACTTCTGAAGTATATTGTAATAAGTGATTGAGAATAAATTTACAGTTATGTTTTGCATGAAATGTTCTTGTTTATGTGTTGATTTATTTCACTTATGATAAACTTATTTAACCTTTTATTAATAAATACCAAATTACCTAAAGATTTAGTAAACTTTTGACATGGTGAAACGGTAAAAAAAAAGAACTTAAAATAAAGTTAAATTCTAGTCATTCTACATAGAAACGATGTATTTTTTAACTTCCGAATTTGGTAAAATTTTACCAAATTGTTTTTACCGAGATATTAGGCAAATGTTAGTACCAATTTTTAAAGTAAACATTTTCCAAACTTTTATGAAAAACCTTACCCAACACCTGTTGTGTAAAGTTTTATCTAACTATTAGCAGGTTCGTATGGCACATTGCAATTATGTAAAATTTTACACAACCTGTGTATTTTTTTCTGTGAGAGTGTCACCTTATTTAAAACCAATCCACTTTAAAATGGGGCTCCGATTCTGTCTGTCCGTCAGTCATGGACACTCCGCCTAACAAGGCAGATTCATGAAAATGTTAAGTTGCTTCAATTCATTTAAATATTATATCACTGGAAAGAGTAAATAAATTGAGGGGTCAATGGTCATGATAGGTTAACCCTATGCTGTGCAAAGCTATGGATTTTTGATTACATTTTTGGTAATTTTGGAGGACAATTTCAGTTAAAATGTTGTGACCATATTACTAAATTACTAAAAAAATTAATTGAAAATTTGAGCCTCAATCATTTCTTATCAATTTGTTATCAAAATAAAAATAATTCTATGAGTCATTTAAAATAGTAACAATTAACAAACGCCAATTATTTGTCAATGATAAATGATCAAAAAATAAAAAACAAATTATAAGCTAGTCACAGCGCTGACAGAAAATTGGGCATCGCAAATAGCGCCACCAGGCGCTAGGCCTACAGAGATGTTGTCACAAGCCGCGTTGACGTCACTCGAGTGACCCGAGAGCGTTCGTTTACTCTAACATACTGCGCATGTGCAACTTTCCCCGATTTGGAGGCGCGAGTAAGCGCGGGTTAGTAATCGAACACGCTGATAGTGGGATATGGTAATTAGGACTGCAGTCGATGTGTTTAACGCGCGACGCAGTGTTTTTAGTAGGAAGGTTTTATTTGTAGAATCAATCTTTTGGAAGGATGAGATTAGCTCCTATATGACGCCTAATGTTTTTCCCGCCTGACGTTAAATCTAACACTGCACTGAGTAGTAGTAACAGCCGGCCTGGTGGGATCGGGAGGAAGGAAAAGTATGACGACCGTCATGACCGTTTCCGCCCATTATCGCCGAATGTCAGTTGTGTAATTTTCCAAATGTTTTTCTCAGCTGTTTTCGCAAATTTGTCAAACCTTTTCATGCATCTTCTGCAGCGGCGGCAAACACTCATTGAGAATTAGCTGCTTTCTTGAACTGGATAAAAATGAGTAATTTACTAGCGATTGGAACAATTTTGATTTCCGGCCTCGACTCGAATTATGTGTGCCTTTTGTTTAAACATAAAATACATGTATTTCCTGACCAGAGAAAATCCATATCGTTTATCGTAGACACCAAGACTAGTGGCCTTGTCTTGATAATGGAAAAAAGTGCTCGAACTCGTTTTGCTGATGTGACGTGACGATCACGAACAGGATGTTAACGCGGGCGCGAGCGCACACAGGGCGTTCAACATTCGGACGACGCGCGCGGTTCACTTTCAGCACATAAATATTTATTTGGAATAGCCAGTCAGCGTCGTTTACGTATTCCTAACGGCCAGGGGTTAGTGAAGGAACGCACACGCGCCCATGGAGTCGAGGATGGCTGTGCGACGCCATGTTCATTTTGGCTGCATACGTCGGTCGGTGAGTAAAAACTCCATTACTCAATAAATTGTCCGTTTCAATGTTCCGCATATGGGCCGCAAAAGTCTAAAAGATATGTAGGAGGGATTGGATAACCTTCTGGGGAGATTAAGGTTTGGGAAAGTGGAATTCTGGAACATTGTAACAGATATCGCAAGAGCGTATTGCAAACCCCATTGAGTTACGGGGACCAAAATCACATATCCTTGTAAGGCTAACGGAGAGCCTTACATTTTTGGAAGTACCATCTGTGCAGATTACTCTGCCATCGTGTTTCATCCAACCGTTGGCGGGCTCTTTTCTTCCGAGTATGGCGGCAGGAATTTTTCCAATTTTTACAAAGTTGTCAAGCAGCTCACTGTCAATGACAGAAGACAGCATGATGCTTGTATTGTTGCTGTTGGTCCAGTGAACAAGCGCGTATCTATTCATTTTTTGTTATGTTAATTTTACAAATACAATTGGAGATCAAAAGTGCAAAGACGCAAAGTTCGAATCGTAGAAGAGGTCGAGTGTGCAACGTGGCGTTTAAATTTATATGCGCATGCGCGAGCGCGAAAGCGCCCAATACCGCGTTAACGGGCGCTTTCACGCCGGCCCCTGACGCTGGGCATTTCTCAAATCTGGCTTGGGCTTGGGCTTCGTCTCCAGCTATTTCCCAGTCCATTGCCAATCTGAAGCCTTGAATACGTAAATAAATACGTAAAAAAACAGGCTCGGGCTCTGGATTAAAATATAAGATTTTGATAGCAAAAACAGTGTCCAAGATCTTACCAAATCTGGGGACATAAAATTACGCGAAGCCGAAGCCTGAGCCAAAAACACATCGCGCAAGGCATGGTGGGATAAACATGGCGCAGATCAATGGATCGTACCAATGGATCGTACCCATGGTAACGAGGTTGGCTTTATGCGCGCGCTTTAACTGGTACGCCTGCTTATAACTCTTCATTCGGCGTAATATCCAAGCTAACCAGCGAAATTTAGTCTGTTCCCCTGAACACCAGTCAACTCTCTGCGAATATGAGTGGTATGGTCACCACTCGCAAAAATAAAAGTGTACTTTTTTTAGCAATTAAAAAATTGCATTCAACACGCAGCGGATCGGATTGCATCCAGCAGAAAACCTTAGCAGGCTTAGTATCCATCGTGCCTAGTCTACCATCTTTGGCAACCATGGACCCCGATCCTCAGCGACCTCCAACGGACATGCCAGGCTGTTCCCGTGGGCATTATAAACGTTTCTTATTTTCTGAAGATGACGTTCCGAGAACAACAAAACTCCGCTGGAATCAAACTCGAAGCACTGGTGTCACTGGTGAAGAGCATGTCATGCAAGGGCGTTATGAGGGCGGCGATGAACATGTGTTATGTGCGGGTAATTTGTCTGAAAGTGATGAAGAACAGAGTGACTCCGAGAGTGGCATGGAGATGATAGATGGACCGATCATGCAGCAAAGCAGTTTCGAGGTACGAATTGAATTAGGCTTCCTAATCCTAGAAGTAGTACTTCATTGTTATGATTATCTTTGTTTAATTAAGAAAAGATTTTCCTTTTTTATACCCACTAAAATGGGTCAGGAACAGCAAAACCTTGCAAAACAATTAACCTTCCTTGATAATTAATAAGTGGTAATTATGTGTGGCACGAACTGTTCAAGATGTATGTCCGCAAAAGCAATTAAGAAAATGAGTCAACTCGACAGTTTGCCAACTCGAATATGGAGCTAGTCAGTCTACTAGTACTAATCTGAAAACATACAGGTTGCATCACTCATGGAGGAAGACTTCATGCATGCTACGGTTATAACTAAGCCAAGGGAACAAAAATCCACTATTAGGTGATTGGAATTGTTAATGTAGTTAGCAACATTCCAAACCAACAACAGGTATGCCGCAGATAAAGGCAGGTTTGTAGTTTTTGATAGAAATTTGGGGGTAAATTGGCGATAATAATAAAGACGACAAAACGCAACGTGAAAATAAATGGCGATACACCGCGACAGTGTAAACACGCAAAACCATGCAGGTTGATTCACACTGGCCACTCATTGCGTTCTACCGCAATCAGCTGTTCAGAATTACAAAAAAAGATGCCAATGGAATTAAGAGAAATCTGTTTTTGGTTGAAAAAGTCATTTTGGAATAAGGAAAAGTATTAATATATTTTTCATGACTGCTAAATAAGTTCAACTTTTCTAATTTCAGGGACTTCGTTCAAGCTCGGCAAGTGACATTTCAGAAGACGAGAGACATGCGATACAAGAAGAGGTACAATGTAGGATTTTCCTTTTACATATCTGTTTTTACAATGTAGAACACTCCAACAACTGAATATCAATTGTTTCCTGCAAATTGTTAACAGCGTTCAATTTCTTTATCTGTGTTTGCCTACAACTTTGACCAACTTGATCAAGACGAGTTGCACGAGTACAAATGTTGACCTATATGAAACCCCTTTTAAGTTTAAAATTCAACATCTAAGGTGCTGATGCCACTTTTCTTACATGTAGTTTACAACTTATTTAGCAGTCATGAAAACTACGTTCAGACTAATATAGTATTATTAACACTTTCCTCCAAGTTTAACCAGTTCAGGATTGGCTCAAAAACTGTTTCCTTATGATAAATAACATTATTTTTTTCTTGAAATCGCACTTGCAAATTTACAGCAACATTGTACACCTAATCAAAGATTGATCATGGTAACAATTTCTCAGTTTCAAAAACACTCACTGCGCTTGTTCAGTGCCCTACTGGTAAAAGAGCAAAACAACTAAAGAAAACAAATTGGGAACCAATTCATAATCAATTTATACACTGCTAATTATTTTTCTTTTCAAAACTCAACAGCTTTCTTGGAGAAAAGTGTTAATAATACTATTAGTGTGAACGTAGTTTTCATGACTGCTAAATATGTTCAACTTTCTAATTTCAGGGATTTCGTTCAAGCTCAGCAAGTGACATTTCAGAAGACGAGAGACATGCGATACAAGAGGTAGGATTTTCCTTTTACATATCTGCAACAACTAAATATCAATTGTTTCATGCAAATTGTTAACTGCGTTCATTTTCTTTATCTGTGTTTGCATACAACTTTGACCAGCTTGATCAAGACAAAAGTTGACAGGTTAAGTTTATAAATGTTTGTAGATTGACCAATCATTGACCTGTTATAAACATTTGCATATAAGTATGGAAAGAATGTTGCATCCTGATGCCACATTTTTTATTATGTATTACATGTACATGTATAATAATGTCAGTCAGTGCAAAATGGTGAAAAACAATCTTTGACCGAGAAACATTTCCAGTTTTTTACAAAAATTGTACAGCTTTGTATCATGGCTCCCCTTTTTAAAATCAAATTTTGTGTGAATGATGGATTATGTGCAAGTTTAGATTCACAGATGGCTCCATACACAAATATTTTAACATGCAGGCGAAACAATGACACAGATGTCATAGAGGATACACATGTAGATCAAGTGTCTTGACGTACATGTAGCTATGACACATGGCGGTTTTATACTGCCATGTTTCTGGGTCTACAGAAATCAGTAGGCAGCATTCAAATTTGATGTTTTACTTGGAAATGATAAACATTGTACATCCCCAACCCTCAAACTTCAAACACTTTTGTTTCCATGTTTCTTAACACTGCTTTTGCTGATAACTTTTTCTTTTGTATTTTTATGTGTGTGTATGTTCAGAAGGCTGTACAAGACCTGTGCGGAAATGATCTTCAATTTCAAGATGGTTACAATCCTGGTGAGAGTACAGATGGGGGTGGACCTGCATGTTATGAAAACGACAGAATAGGGAATGGAGACCAACCTATTTTTGAAGGGTCAGATATTACTGTAGGTCAAATCGTTACGATGATCTATTCGTATGCATTGCGACATTCACTGACCAAACTTGCACTTCAAGATCTTCTAAGGTTGATGGATACAGTTGTTGGTCCAAACAATATACCAAATAGTCTGTACAAGATTAACAAGTATGTCCAATCAAGTCATGAGAAAATTGAATTGCATTTCTGTTGTCCCAATTGTTCACAATACATGGGGTCTTACACTGAGAATAATAAATATATTACATGTAATAACTGCCACAAGGAATATGAGAGAACCAATCTGGTCAAGAAAGGAACATTTTTCATTGTAAATTCCTTGACATGCCAGTTGAAAGAAATGTTTGAAGAGTCAGATATTTCTGACAACCTTGACTATAGATTCACTAGACAGAAACTGAATCCAAATAATATTGAGGATATTTATGATGGTGCCTTGTATAAGTCAGTTCCAGGACTTAATGATGCAAATAATATTTCACTTTCATGGAATTGTGACGGTGTTCCAGTGTTCAAGTCCTCGAATGTTTCTATGTGGCCTATCCAGTGCACCATCAATGAGTTGCCACCTAAACTGCGAAGGGAAAATGTACTTTTGACTGGCCTCTGGTTTGGAAATGGTAAGCCAGATCCTTCGGTCTTTCTTCAACCATTTGTTGAGGAGTTGAACAAACTGACAGAAGATGGATTTTCATGGGTGAAACCAAAATCAGGCGATCACATAGTTTCAAAAGTGTTCACACTAACATGCCCATGTGATTCAGTGGCAAGATGTATGCTTCAAAATTTCAAACAGTTCAATGGCACCCATGGCTGTGCATGGTGCCTGCATAAGGGAGAGCGTGTCAATAAGGGCAGAGGTTCTGTCAATGTGTATCCATATTTAGAAGAACCTGCTCCAGTAAGAACTCAAATGCAAACTATGGAAGACGCAGAAGATGCACACAGACTAGGTGGAGATGTTCGAGGGGTTAAAGGGCCATCCATTCTCTTGCTTCTTACAACATTTAACATCATACAGGGGTTTACAGTAGATTACTTGCACAATAGTTTACTGGGAGTGGCAAGATACTTTGGTAGTTTGTGGTTTGACTCTTCCAATCATGGTCAAGACTACTATATTGGCACCCAAGTTGGCAAAATCAATGACCGACTGACCAGCATCCACCCACCAAATAACTTGACACGAGCTCCTTGATCTCTTTGCCACAGACGCTTTTGGAAGGGCTCTGAATGGAGATCCTGGTTAATTTTTTATTCTCTTCCGTGCCTCGGTGGTGTTTTGAAAGATGTTTACCTGCGACACTGGCTTTTGTTGGTGCATGGCCTGTCTTTGCTATTGTCTGAATCAATTTCTGAAACCGATATAGTAAATGCTAATATCATGTTAACCAAATTTGTCCTGCTTGTTGATATGTACTATGGACGAACACACATGACTTATAATGTACACCAGCTTCTTCATGTAATCGGTACTGTTCAAAATTGGGGTCCATTGTGGGCCAACTCAACATTTATGTATGAATCATTCAATGGTATGCTCCTGAAAATGTTTCATGGGACCCAGGCTGTTCCAATCCAAGTCGTAAATAATTTTACAGTTTGGAGGCATCTGCCGAAATTGGTTTCTATGTATGTTGAGAATAAATTGGGTAAAGTTGAAGCATATTGTAACGCAATGCTAGATGGACTTTTGTCAACAAGCCATGTATTTTTTGTAGGCGAGGAAGTGACTTTGCTAGGGTGCCCAAAAATTCGTATGGCCACATTTCATGAAAGGTTGGTGTTAGAAACGGTTTTGTACAATCCTGTTCCAGATCGTATTTCCTTCTTTGAGCGTGTAATTTTTCGAAAGAAATTGATTCACACTAAAAGTTACAAGAGAGTAACTCGCAGGGATTCTTCCTGTGTGGTTCTACATGATGGATCATTTGGAATAATCACTAACATTTGTGTTGCTGAAAATACATGCTTCCTTCTATATAATTCATTAGTTGTTAACTCACACAGGAGTATTCTCACCGACAGGCAAACAGGAGCATTGTGCACCCCACATAAAGATTGTGACTAGCGTAAGTGATGACCTCAATGTCTGTCAACCAACTGCCGTCAAAAACAAATGTATTCTCATAGAAAAAAAACAACATTTCCCTCACTCCTTTGTTTGCACATTCCCGAACACTATTGAAAGTGATTAACTGTTACCTGAGGATGTTGTGCTGCATCAAGAAATTATACCTTGGTTAGAAGACAGCAATGTTTTGGTAACTGGTTTTTGCTATCAAGCTTTATCAGTTTTGTGATTATTTGATACATGTATCTTTTTTATTTGACTCGGTGATAGGGCTGTGCATCCAAACCGATACCCAACTGCTAATGTGCGAAATCAGTTCCAGGTTATGGAATCGAGTCCCCGCTACCGAATTAACATTGTACATGTACAATGTACATGTACCTGGTAATTTCTCAGGCAATGAAAAAGAAAGTTTTTGAGTTAATTTGTAGTGAATTTAAACGGATTCACGGTGATGACGCTTGTCATTATGTAATTTACACCGCGACGGTAAAGCTATAGAGTTCACTGTACACATTTGCATCTTGCTGCACTGATGCACCAATGTGGTAGTATTAACGTGCGGACCTTTAGGAACAATATGAATTTTCAAAATTTATTTTTTGGATTGGCTTTTTTTAACGGGTACCCGTGCTTTTTTTTCAATCGGGTACCCAATTCCCGTACTACCTGTAAAAGCACACCCCTTTTGCATGGTACCACAGTGGTTCAAAACATATTAAACAAGATTAGATCATCAGTATTCTGTAAATTAATCATCACGGATGCATCTGCAGTAACAACATGTTTATGCTGTACATTATGCTACCCATAAGGTTTTGTTACATATTGTTTATATGCCTATGTACATTGTATTTATATATTAATTACAGGTAATAAGAATAGCTAATAAGTAATAAGAAATGGCATAAGCTTTCAAAGCTGAACCTACTTCCTTATTTAATCATGGGCTTGATATTTGCTTTTTTGGTGAGAAAAAAATACATGTACATTATAGCAATGTATTATAGTGACTTTTTGCAGTGAGTGTTTACATGTAAAGTCATACAGTAACGTCATTGAATAGTATACGTGTATGTCCTAAAATATTGAGGTCAAGTTGGTTAATAAAGGTGAAAAATATACAGGAATAAACAAATTGAGGTTTCTCTCTCATGATTAATGTGGTTTTTACCCTCTTATTTAAAAAAAAAATCGCCATGCCAAATACAACGGCACACCGTACAAATACATTAGTTCATAAAACGCTCTTATGATTGATTCCCTGGTAGACATGCCCCCATGGGGTTCCATCGGTGGTCACAATTTGTGCCAAGGCATTATCCTGTTCCTGTTCCTGTTCCCATGGGTCCCTGTTACAAGCTTATATATGTCAGCTCATAGTTTCTCGTAGTTTTCTCAGTGTTCAGAACGGCTCATGATGTTTTCCCATGGTTAACAAAATTCTTCCCATGGGGTTTTCAGTTTTCAGTTTTCCCATGGTTACCCATGGTACAAGCTTTCATTCCCATGGTGTTCAGGACAGCTCATGGTGTTTCCCATGGGGTTTTCAGTTTTCCCATGGTTCCCCATGGTACTAGCTTTGATTCCCATGGTGTTCAGGACAGCTCATGGTGTTTCCCATGGCGAAGAAAATTCTTCCCATGGGATTTTTCATTTTCCCATGGTTCCCCATGGTACTAGCTTTGATTCCCATGGTGTTCACGGACAGCTCATGGTGTTTCCCATGGTGAAGAAAATTCTTCCCATGGGATTTTCCATTTCCCCATGGTTCCCCATGGTACTGGCTTAGATTCCCATGGTGTTCAAAGACAGCTCATGGTGTTTACATGGGATTTTCAATGGGTAGCATGGTGTGTCAGAAGATGCTTAATATTTCCCATGGTGTCCCATGGGAATCCCATGGGACACCATGGGATCCCCATGGGAGATTTCTGTAAGGGCAGATTTGACCCGGAATGGGTCATATCTGACCCGGAATCCGGGTTCAATTTGGTACAACCCCTTCCGGGTCAAAATGACCTGTTGACCCGGAAAAGGGTCATAAGAGCTGATCCATTTCTGGGTCATATATAGTGTTTCTAGTGGGGTCACATGCACTGACCCATTTCAACCAGCCTTTTTGACAGTAATACATGAAAAGAAATGAGATAACGATGTCAAGTGAAAGCGCTTTCACTTGATATCGTGTATCTCATTTGTCTGGGAAGTGGCTTTTAGAGGCTTTTGCACCTGAAGTCTTCACATGTACATGACACAATGAAATGTTTACTGGGCCATGAAATAAGCATGTGTTCAATGGGCATTGGCTGCAAAATTGGCCTGTACAATTACACACGAAACAGTCAAAAATGCTTTCAATGAATTCTATGACTATGAGGAATTAAGTTTTGATGAGCCAAGAACACATGTTTACCTTTGGTTAGGAATTTTACATGCACATAACTACCTGAAAGAAAATACTGACCAGCATTGCTCAATGGCTCTGAAATTAATGTGGCTTTAATTGTGTTTGCTTGTTTTCTATTATTGTTAACCAGACTGGGTTTATTTTGACATTGCCGGACCCAGCCGCGGGATTATTTTTCACCGGCCTGGGTGCCAGACATGTTCAGGCCATCATCTGCGGGAATTCACACCCTGGGTGTTTCCTTCCTCGCTCGGTGCAAGCGTGTTGCTGACAGATATTCCCAACCTCGAACTTGACTACCCACATATTTTCTTAAAAGAGAAAGACGGAAATCTGCACACATGTGGCTATAGATGGTGTCTGTCCAGTGACGTCATGCCCATCAGTCACCTGAATGTTGATTGCTGAAACAAAAGTTCCATCACATTGACTCAAATCGTAACATATAGTCTGCATGTATGATTACGCCCCCTCCCAATAAACACAGTGCGCATGCACAATAAAAACAACAAGGTCCTGACCTACATTGTACACTATAAGAAGTCGCAACACCAATGCCACACTAACCAGAAACTCCACGCACTCTGGCAGATCTCAAAGAGCAAAATACAAACTGCATAATAGATTGAGTCTGCCTGAGTATGGCAAGGAGAATCAATAAAAGTCAAAAACACAACAAAACGAACGAAGCCAAGAAAAGATCTGTCCGTTCCCGCAAACTCAACAGAAAGCGGAAACATGTGACAAGGACGATCTCTCTTGAGCTACAAGCCAAAACAAATATGCATTAGGCCTATGTGAAAAACCTATCGGACATTCAGCTCTCATACATTGAACTAATTGCACTGGGTAGGGGTTTGAATTTTATTCCAACCCCCCAAAACCAAAGAGATCTACCATCCTTCGCCATTCCCAATCTTTCTTCAGAAAGATGAGATTACGATTCAAAATGGCAGGGAGAGTAAGATCTGTTAGCTCACATCCTTTCAAACTTCCCTTAACTTGGAATCCCCAACCTACCTTCAACTTATATCTAGAATCATACATTGAAGGTACATTGGAGGAATTATCCAGAGTAAAAATAAAAAATGTCCAATCCAATTTGACTAAAGCAGAACGCATTTCACTGACCGGCCTTAAGAAAGGACAAGATATAGCCATTAAACCATTCGATAAAGGCCGTGGTGTATGCGTTCTGAATAGACAGGACTATATACGTGAAGGGATGCGACAATTATCAGGCCCACATTATGAAGAGATTGATAGGCATTTGACAGGGGAAACAGCGCAACTGGTCTCTCAAGCCATACGCAAACTACACGTGGAAGGATTCATATCTAAAGAAACATTTGAGTTCCTAAACCATAACAACCACGACATTAAAACTCCTGGCCTTTACCTCCTACCGAAAGTTCACAAAGAAGCACCCATAGGAACACGGTTCGTTAGAAGGCCGAGTATTAGTGGTTGCTGAGGTCCGACTCAACCTATATCAAAATACTTAGAGACTATTTTTTGCTTCCGATTGTCAAACAGCAAAGCACGTACACACGCGATTCCGGACATGTGCTTGAAAGACTGAATAAATTGACGGTGAAGCAAAATAGCATATTAATCACAATGGATATTGTCTCCATGTACACAAACTGCCCACAGGATGAGACAATTGAATCAGTTTGCGATGCACTTGAGATGGCCGATGATAAACTGTATATACGCATTACCCAAACCCACAACAGATCACGCACGATGTCTCCTAGAACTCATCATGCATCGAAACATGTTTGAATTCAATAGAAAGTTCTTTAGACAGAAAATTGGCGTGGAATAATTCTCCACAACAATCTTTCAATTGTGATTTGTGAGCTACATGAGATACAGAGTTGATGTTCTTATTATCTTTGATGGTAACGAAAAACAAGCTGGTGAACTCGTCCGAACACTTAATACAATTCACTCAACGCTGAAGTTCACGTCTGAAATCTCAAATCGCCAAGTCACCATTTTTGACCTCGTCATCTACAAAGGCAAACGGTCACAAAAAGGAAGGGAAACTGGATACTTGAGTACCTACCAAAAAGACTGACACATTTTAGTATCTGGCTTGAGATTCAGCACACCCTAAGTCAGTATTTGGCGGGTTGATTAAGGGAGAAACAGCGAGATATAACCGCATATGTACACACTCAGAAGATTTTGAGGATAAGGTTAAATTCTTCAGAGACAAACTTCCAAAACGCAGATAAAAAAACAAAGAAGATGTAGCCCTCCTTCCTCTAAGCGTCACAAAAACGAGAAAAACACCCACTTGTTTTCGTCCTACCATACTACCCACAAATAGAACACCCAGCTCTCAAACGAGCCCTGCTAAATAAGAATATGGCATTTAATAAGCGAAAATGAATATCTGAATGCGATATTCGAAATCCAGCCCATCTTGGCATACAAACGGCATAAAAACATAATAGATGACCTGGTTCGGTCTAGGATTAAAACACCTCCTCAATCCGACCAAGACAAAAATCTGGATGAGGAGAATGTTCAAATCCTTTTAGGACTACTAGAAGAACAAAATAATGATCAGTAAGCAGTGGATTTCAAACCTTAAAATAGAATAAGTGTCGAAATCCCCTTACTTCGATCATCTAAAAAGAATGGCTGAAATTGGCAAGATTTCTCTGCTATCATGAGCGTGCATACAAAAGGAAAAAACGGAAAAGATGGTGACTGATGAAGTGCGAAAAAAACCCAGAAAATATGCTTTTCTACCCCTCTCTCAAAAAAGAAAAAAGCATGGGGCGCAGCATATTATCACCGGTAAAAATGAGTCATTGAGTAAATTGAAACAAGAAGCCACATGTTGTTACGCACAGACATGACCAGAGACAAATTCTTGAAACTCCCGCTCATCTGGGAAAGACGTAAATAATTGGCCCCCGGGTGGTTGGTGGTTGGTGTATTGACATTGCCACGAAACTAACCCGCTGACTGACACCCTGCAGAAACAGTGGCCATAAACCGACTCCCGAGAGGCGTGCTCTACAGATAAGAAAGGATTAATAACCACGCTCTGGGTGAGTCGGTTATAATATTACCGAGGATGGGTCATTTGGGAGACTTTGCCATAGACGCGTGCATACATTTTTTTTTCAACTTTAATGTAACCTAACCCAAATATCCCCTTTCCTACCCCCACGAATGTTGGTATATTAACTCACTTGCGACAATACAAATCTCACTCCTTAGAGGGGCTGGGTACTTATAGGGAGACACTGGAATGTCTCCCTAATTCCACTTGTCTCTCTTAGGTATAAAAAAATACGACAAATTGTCTCCTAAGTGTCTTTTTGTCGTTATACAGCCACACGGCTGGCATACCAACCAGCGGAATCGTAT
Source organism: Hippasteria phrygiana (assembly GCA_037893225.1). Lineage (NCBI taxonomy): Eukaryota > Metazoa > Echinodermata > Asteroidea > Valvatida > Goniasteridae > Hippasteria > Hippasteria phrygiana. Next base: position 131,208 of record JAZGUH010000675.1, read on the forward strand.
AGATACACAAAAACAGTTTCTGCAGACCAGTCACCAATATAAAATTATTAAATAGGAGACCATCACCAGCAAATTCGTTCATCCTCCAACTTCACCTATGTTTTATGGTGTTAAAAAAAAAAAGGAAGAACGAGGATCAGCTTTGTTGATAATGACTTTACAACCCCCCCCCCCCCCCCCCCCCCCCCCCCCCGATAAGTTCGGACTCGCTGCGGCTACTTCTTGAAATGATCCATCAAAGAATCCACTGATTATTCTTCTAACGTAGTCAGCACATACCGGGACTGTCATCTTGCAGAACTAGTGGCTAAAACTGACTCCCTCGAAGCGTATTCCACCTTAAAAAAAGAAAGAAATCACGCTTTAGGTGGGTCAGTCACACATCCACACGGCTTGCATACCCACCAACATGCGTGAATATATAAAAACAATTTCTGCAAGACCAGTCACTTACGTATAAACCGATCAAGAGACTTTGCTCAACAGAATCTTTCTTCCTCCAATCTTTCCGACGAATAAACAAGAATAGAAAGAGAGAGAGAGTAATGATTTTGTTGATGCCTTTAACAACCCCCACCCTCCCTCTCCCTCGGCTAGGCCTTCTAAGCCTATTGTTGAGGTTCATGAACCGTTTCGCTATGTGACCGGTAACAATGGAGTCTGTTTCAGGGCGGCTGACAATGTCTCCGTTCAATCCTACATGGACTCCATTACAAAAAACATCCATCCTAAACAAATAATCTCCGCTTCACGTATTTCAAATGACCGAATTGCCATCTATCTCAGCTCGAGGGAGGCAGTCGTCGACGCTGTCCAACTACAGGGACTAGCGTACGACGGCTCCTTTCTCGAGCTGACACCCCTCGTTTGCCCTACCACCCGTCTCACACTCTCAAACGTATACCCCGAAATCCCGAACGGAGTCATTGCAGCCAACCTGTCGTCCTTTTGTAAGGTGGTGTCCCAGATTCGGCCCATTCCCCTGGGACTCAAGAACAAAAACCTTACACACATAATGAGTTTCCGAAGACAGGTACAAATCCTACTCAACCCTAATGTAACCCCTCCCGACCACATCAATTTCAATCACTCTGGCACAAACTATCGAATATTTCTATCCACGGAGTCGGTGCGCTGCTTCAATTGTGGCGAATTTGGCCACATCAGTAGATCATGCAAAAAGCAGAAGCCCGCCCGCGAGGACGACGGTTACGAGGCCAATACCAACCCTCTCAACCCCCCTCCCGTCTTTGTCAAACCTTCCTCCAAATCCGACCCCAAACACCCACCCAAACGATCTACCCCGACCCGCCTGGCCCCGCCTCCCCTGCGCCTGCAGGGTCGGCTCGTCGGTCGGAGTTTCCGACTGCCGCGCCGCCCCCACCCCCGGGAGGGGACCCTGAGGGGTCCCGGCCCGGGGCCGCTGCGCGCGCTCCCCTCTCCCGGCTGGCCGCGAGCCCTGCCGGGGCCCTCGTCCGGCGCAAAACGTGCCTCGGACCCGGCCGGTCCGGGCGTTCCCCCCTCGTGCACCGCAGCTGGAGCGCACGCACCCGGCGGGGGCGGAGTCTGGGCTCTCCCTACCAACCCTTCCTCTAATCCTCTCGTAGTGCCGTCTATATGGGGATCTCCCCCTCCACTCTCTAGATCATTTTCCGATGTCGTAACAAAACGCAAACAGACCTCCCCCACCCCATAGTCCCTAAATGTTTAACTTATTCTTCCAAGAACCCAAACATGTATAACATGTTTTAAGAATGTTGTCAACTCTTGTCAAAACATTTTAGGGATATCTGTAAAACATGGTTTCATATTTTAAAAAGATGTTTTCAAAACATCATAAAAAACATATACATCTTCAGATGGTAACATTATCATGACGTCGTTTATATATCAAATGCCCGAAATATATTTATTACCGAAGAGAGATTTTAAACATCAGGCACAAATGCTTTTACAACATTATTAAAACGTTTACAATAGTTCTGTGGACTCGAATATTTTATAACATGTTTTAAAAATGTTGTCAACAATTTGGCATATCATTTGTAAGATATTTCTGAAACATGTTTTAACGCTAAAGACATATGTTTTAAGAACATCATAATAATGTACCACTATTTAGGCGGTAACATTATAATATATATATATATAGATATATATTTAATAATTCAGAAAAGTTTCAAGCTCAATATGAAGTGCTTTTGGCAACATCATATAGGCCTAGTCCCTAAACGTTTAACTTATTCTTCCAAGAACCCAAACATTTATAACATGTTTTAAGAATGTTGTCAACTCTTGTCATAACATTTTAGGGATATCTGTAAAACATGGTTTCATATTTTAAAAAGATGTTCAGATGGTAACATTATCATAACGTCGTTTTGATATCAAATGCCCGAGAGATATATTTATTACTTAATACATGTACATATATTTCTTAACATTTATAACATGTTTTAAGAATGTTATCTATAATTTGGCATAACATTTTAAAGATATTTCTGAAAAAAATTGTTTTATGCTATACGCATATGTTTTAAGAACATTATAATAGTAATATACGACTATTTCAGGTGGTAAAATTATAATGATGTCTTTTAAATATAAAATGCTCTGAAATATATTTAACAATTCAGACGTTTAACTGATTCTTTCATGGACTCAAACATTTACATCTTGTTTTAAGAATGTTGTCAACTCTTTCTCATAATATTTTAGGGATATGTGTGAAACATGGTTTCATATTTTTAAAAGATGTTTTAAGAACATCATGAAAACATACACATGTTCAGATGGTAACATTGTCATAGCGTCGTTTTGATATCAAATGCCGGAGATATATTTTTTACCTTAGACATGTTTTAAACATCAGGCAGAAGTGCCTTTTTGACATTATTAAAACGTTAATAATAGTTATGTGAACTCAAATATTCATAACATGTTTTAAGAATGTTATCAATAATTTGGCATAATATTTTACACATAGTTCTGCCACATGTTTTTAAGGCTACAAATATATGTTTTAAGAACATTATAAAAACATACGACTGGTAACATTATAATGATGTCTTTTAAATATCAAATGTTCTATATTTAATAATTCGGACAAGTTTTAAACATCAGGATGAAGTGTTTTTTAAACATTATTTTAACGTTACTGATTCTTCCATGGACTCAACCATTTATAAAATGTTTTATGAATGTTGTCAACTCTGCGCTATGACATTTTAGGAATATTTGTAAAACATGGTATTATATTTTTTTAAATATGTTTTAAGAACATCCTAAAAACTTACAGATAATAAGGTGGCAACATTATAATGACGTCTTCAAAATATCACATGCACTGACATTTATGAATTAAGTTAAACCACTTTTAAACATTAGGTAGAAGTGCAGTTATAACATTTTCAAACGTTTTTGATAGTACCGTGGACTCGAGCATTGAGGAGATGTTTTAGTAACGTTTTATGATATTTATAAAACATCTGGATTATGTTTTTAAAATATCACATTTATGGCAAACCTTTCCCTCATGAAAACTAATTTAAAACATTTAGTTATAACATTTAGATGACATCACTTTAACATACTCGATAAGACGTAAAATTTGAGACATTTAAGTTATGTTATTAAAATGTTGTTCTGTTTATCATAACATTTCTATAAGGTTTTTAAAATGTTATTTTTAAATGTTTTATATATAACATCCGTACGACCTTTTCATAATGTTATAAAACATAATGTGTTTGCTGGGTAGTGCCTAACTCCCCCAAACCCATCCCTCTCAATTCACCCTCCCCCCGCAGAAAACTGGCCAGGAAACAACAGAGCCCCATGTCGACGGCCTCACCTACCCTCACCCAGGCTCTCAACTCCCAGTCCACTATCCCACCCACCCCCCTCAGTGGTCCCCAAACCCCCATGTCGTCGTCCCCGGCGTCCACCGCGGGCGAGGCCAACACCGACTCCGTGACCTGGGAGGATACTCAGACGGACGAATACCTTCCGTTTGAAGTCCTCCCACTAACCAAAGGCCCCCTATCCCAAGCAGAACTCGTAAAATTCCTGTCTTCGGTCAAAGCCAGAAAGAGACCAGCCCATCCAGATTGCCAGAAAGTTCACCTCAAACATCCCTGGGCTGGTCAAACAACTCAAACCATTGCGTAGCAATCCCCTTCTGCAGAGAAACATGCAGCAGAGGATCTCGAAACTTGTAAACACCTTAGATAAATAATTCTTTTCCATTTAATTTATGAAATTATGTAACTTTTTGCCCGCCCTAGCAATGACATTGTCACTGCTGACTCTTAACACCGCAGGCTGTTCCGCACCTATCCAAAACAATTCCTTTCAAATATATATTGACCAAATTGCTTCTAACCCCGACATAGTTCTTTTGCAAGAAACTTATCATTTAAATTGAAACAGCCCTTGCCGGAACATGTGGTCCTACTCCCCATTCTGTTCTCCCGGGCCCAAAGGCTCGGGAGTAACTACTCTTGTTAAAAATAGCCAAAAAGTTATTTCTTCTTCTACCATCTATGATGGACATATTATTTATTCTAAAATTAAACTCGATAATATCTTTTATCATATTTATATTACCCTTATTCCCCAACTTGATAAAAACGCTTTACTTGCCCTGAAACAAAAATTCACCTGGCTTCGGAGTAATCCCGCTAAACTGTGCGGAGTCTCCAAAAGCCAGGTTGGATCGCTTTTACGTCCCTCCTAATCTCTTTTCTTCCATTCACACCTGTTCTATTCTCCCTTGTTCTCTCTCCGACCACTGCGCTGTTACTTTAACAATCAAAATTCCTTCGCACCCTCCGAGGAGCAGCGGCTATTGGCATTTCAACAACTCGCTCCTCGGAGATAACAATTGCCTCAACATTATTATTGATTTTTGGACTCAATCGGAGAGAACAAAAGTGCGACTTTCCGAATCTCACAGCTTGGTGGGACTTTGGAAAGCATATGATGCACAATATGGGGCAGAGGGATCCCCCCCCCCCCCCCCCTCTTTTGTGTTGGTAATTGTGTTCCCGGAATCTCAGGAATTATTTTCAGAGGTCTAGGGGGATGTATACGGTATAGGGACAAAAAGGGGGGTACCCCTCTGCCCCATATCGTGCTGGATTCAGTCTGCGCCAGGCGTCACAAAGAGACAGTGCATTGACAGCGTCCCTGAGAGCCATGGCAACTTTGGGTCTGCGCTCGATTGGCATACACAGACGACCAACAGCCGGGTTTTCGGTACAATTAAAATCACCTCCGATCACAATGACACCGTCATCGCAGCCGTAACAGTGGCCCAGTGATAAACACAACACAAAAAGTAAGTCCCCCCCTAAATGACCCTCAGTTTCTTAAGTAAGAACTTTTCAAAGATCACATCTAGTGAAAAATATTTTTGTTGGTGTTAGGCAACTGTTGTGTGAAAATTGAAGGCATCCTTTTATTCATGGTTGACTGAACACATATTTAAGACAAAATGACCCATTTTCAAAATTCACAAAAGTGACTTTATTACTGCAGATGACTGAGAAGCAGATTAACATTAATGTTCAATAACGTGTGTATCCACCACGCTTGGCAATGACCTCCAGACATCATCTTCTCATGGTGTTGATGAGTCTGGTCACCCGCTGCCGAGGGATTAGCCATCCATTCTTCCTGCAGTAATCGCGACTTGTCCTCCAGAGTGCTTTCTGCTTGGATACGGGCATACACATCGTTTCAGCAGGTCCTAAGGATGCTCGATGGGATTGAGGTCTGGTGAATTTGCCGGCCAAACCATTTTCTGGATCCCCTCATGAGCCAAGAAGGCGTTTACCTCTCTCCCTCTGTGAGGACGGGCGTTATCGTCCATGAAGACGAATCCAACACCATGGGCTGCGGCATACGGTGCAACATATGGACGCAGGATATCGTCAACATATCTGCTGAACAAGTGGTGTTTTGTTGACAAGACTTATCCCAGCCCAGACCGTACCATGATGCTTCCGCCACCGAAGGATGTCACAGGTTGCACACAACACTCGGCATGCTGTTCTCCACTTCGACGCCACACACGTTTTCTGCCATCACACAGGCATGCACACACAGTCTTGTGAATTTTGAAATTGGGTAATTTTGTCTTCAATTTGAGCTCAGTCAACCATGAATAATAGGATGCCTTCAATTTTCACACAACAGTTGCCTAACACCCACAGAAATATTTTTCACTAAATGTGATCTTTGAAAAGTTCTTACTTAAGAAACTGTGAGGGGTCATTTAGGGGGGGGGGACTTACTTTTTGTGTTGTGTTTAGATTGATGGCAAGGAGAGCGTTTTTGTCTAGCTGAGGGATAAGGGTGTTATAGATATGGTCAACAATATTATTGAATTCAATTTTAATATAAATAATATACCCATCGTAGATGGAGCAGGAAGAGATAATTTCAATATTATTGTTGTTGTTTTTAACAAGAGTAGAACAAGAGGGGGAATAGGACCACATGTTCCAGCAAGGACTGTTTTCGTTTAAAATATACGTTTCTTGGAAAAACACTAGGTCGGGGTTAGAGGCAATTTGGTCAATATATATTTGAACATAATTATTTGGGATAGGTGCGGAGCAGCCCCCGGTGTTGAGAGTCAGCAGTGACAGTGTCATTGCTAGGGCGGGCAAATACCTACAGAATTCCATAAATTAAAACAGAAAGAGATTATTTATCTAAAGTAGTGACAAGTTTGGAACTCCTCTGCTGCATGTTTCTCTGCAGAAGAGGATTGGTTCGCAGAGGTTTCAATTGTTTGACCAGCCCAGGAATATTGGATGTGAATTTTTTGGCAATCTGGGCTGTCTTTTTCCTAGATTTTACCGAAGATAGGAATTTGATGAGTTCTGCTTGTGATAGGGGGCCTTTGGTTAGTGGGAGGACTTCAGACGGAAGGTATTCGTCCGTCTGTGTGTCCTCACAGTTCACGGAGTCGGTGTCGGCCTCACCCGCGGTGGACGCCGGGGTCGACGGCATAGTGGTTTTGGAACCAGAAAGGCGGGTGGGAGGGATGGAGGACTGGGAGTTGAGGGCCTGGGAGAGGGTGTGTGAGGCTGTGGACATGGTTTGTTTTTCTGGCCCGTTTTCTGCGGGGGGGGGGGGGGGGGGGGGGGGAGGGTGAATGAAGGGGAATGAGTTTAGGGAAACGTTGACGGGAGTGGGGGAAACCTGTTTACGTTTGGCGACAACATCCGAGAAGGATCTGGAGGGAGGAGGGGGAGCCCCATATCGGCAGCACTTCGGGAGGATTAGAGGGAGGGTTGGTAGGGGGAGCCCGGACTCCGCCCCCGCCGGGGGTGCTCGCTGCGGCTGCAGTGCCCGGAGCGGGCGTGCCCGGACCGGGCGGGTCTGGCGCGCGGGGTGTGCTGGGCGGGGGACGACCGTAGCCCCAAGATGGCCGAGGACCCACATAGCTCCAGGGGGGCGCGCACGCTGCGGCCCCGGGCCGGGACCCCTCAGGGTCCCCGCCCGAGGATGGGGACGGCGCGGCGGTCGGGACCTCAGACCGACGAGCCGACCCCAAAGGCGCAGGGGAGGCGGGGCCGGGCGAGTTTGGTTTTGATCGTTTGGGTGGGTGTCTGGGGATTTTGAGGTGGGTTTGACAAAGACAGGAGGGGGGTTGAGAGGGTTGATGTCGCCATCGACGCTGTCTTCTCCGCGGGCGGGCTTCTGCTTTTTGCAGGATCTGCTAATGTGGCCAAATTCGCCACAATTGAAGCAGCGCACCGACTCCGTGGATAGAAATATTCGATAGTTTGTGCCGGAGTGATTAAAATTGATGTGGTCAGGAGGGGTGACATTGGGGTTTAGTAGGATTTGAACCTGTCTTCGGAAACTCATTATGTGTGTAAGGTTTTTGTTCTTAAGTCCCAGGGGAATGGGCCGAATCCGGGACACCACCCCACAAAAGGACGACAGGTTGGCTGCAATGACTCCGTTCAGGATTTAGGGGTAGACATTGAAGAGTGTGAGACGGGTGGTAGGACGAACGAGGGAGTCAGCTCGAGAAAGGAGCCGTCGTACGCTAGTCCTTGTAGTTCGCACCGCGCTCCTCGTTCATTTTGATACTCGTATACCAGTGGGATTGCTTTGTCTGTTTGCCGACTCTCGATAATCGAGTTTTCAATAAGAATATCACAGCGGGAACCAGACACTTACATTGAAGTCAGGTAAGATGGCGTCGATATTGACCCCCCAACTCGCCTTTTCTTTCCGCTGAAGGGGTAGTTGTGCACGGAGCTCATTGGCTGTATACTACTGCCAAACCGGCCAACCACGGTGACGAAGTAGTAAACAAGCATTTGATCAAAGTATCAGTAGAAAAACAGGATTATAAACGGAAAAAGCAATAATGCACAAGAAGAAAACCAATAGATCACAAAGTTTTACTTTAAATTATAGGAAAAGAATACACAAAAGTGAATAATAGGTGTCAAAATATACACTGTAAAACAAGGAGTAAACCAATAATACAAAGTAATTGCATAAACATTAGAAACAAAAAATTAAACTATATATGCAAGGGAGCATAAGAAAGGAGAAAAGAAGGGGGATCCTGTACGGCCAGGGAAACAGCACGATTTTGGCTCACCCTGCCGAGGATCCCGGGGGGGGGGGGAGCCACCAGAAAACTGTCCCACTCCATTTGTCCCACTCCGGCGGCTCCAAAAAGGGATAGGCGAAAGGGAGAACAAGTGGTAGGGTCCTGGATGGGACCCTGGGAGGGGAGGGTGGACCGAGAGGGGTCAGAGAGGTGAGGAAGGGGGGGGGGAGACAACCATGTCACAATTGTTAAAAGAAATTGGGGACATAAATTGTTGATTTAAAGGGTCTCTTTTGTAATGTAGTGTCTTTTGTTGGACCAGACGAAGTCGACAAGGGAATTCTGGAGTTCACTTAGGACATTGGTTGGAGGGGAGAGAACTGCCAGAGAATGGAAAATGTTGGAGGCAGCAAGTTGATTTGTGATTATAATTTTGCCTTTGAAGGAGAGGGCGTAAAAAAGACGGGACCAGGAGGACAGAGTTCTATTTGATTTATCTTTACATTTTTCCCAGTTTTGTTGGACGTATTTGTTGGAATTTCCTAAGTGAACTCCGAGGAAGGGGAGACCTTCACTATTCCATGAAAAGTTTAAGGGTTTGTGGCTTCGTCCGGTCCAAGAACCGGCCCAGAGACCCTGGGACTTCTGAGTGTTTAAACATGCAGCAGAGGATTTTGCGAAGAGGCCGTAGGCCTTTTCGACTGCTTGGAAGCCCGGATCGGAGGTGACAAAGACCGTTGTGTCGTCTGCGTACGCCGACACAGCGCACGAAAAATACGTATTAGGAATACGAAAAGCCTGGTCGGCTAAATTCTTTCTAATATTAATTAAGAAAGGTTCGATTGCAATATAATAGAGCAGCCCCGAGAGCGGGCATCCCTGACGTACCCCCTTCTCAAAAGAGAAGGGGGCCGTCAGGGAGCCACACACTTTAACAAGGCTCTCGGCGCCGCCATACAATATTTGAATATAGGAAATACATTTTTTTCTAAAGCCCATGGCTCTCATGGTGTCAAAGAGATAGCCGTGATCAACATTATCGAAGGCCTTTTTTTTTATCCAAGTTGATCACGGCGAGGGGGGTATCGTTCAAATTTGAGTATGAGATGACGTCACGTATGAGATTTATGTTGTCGTGGATGGAACGACCGGGGACACAGTAGCTTTGGTCTTCAACAACGACGCTGCCAATGCACTGTTTCAGTCTATTTGCAAGCAACTTGGCAAAGATTTTATAGTCAGTGTTGAGAAGGGAGTCCGGGCGCCAATTGGCAATGTCGGCCAATTCCCCCTTAGGAAGCAGAGTTATAACTGCCTTCCGGAGAGAGTAGGGTAAAGAGTAGATTGTATAGAAACTTCAAGAACTGATAGGACGGGCCAGAAAGACGGGAAAAGTTCTGAAGTGAGGCCGTCCGGGCCGGGTGTTTTATCTTTGCCAAGTTGCTTGACAGCGAGCTCGAGTTCCTCAATATCGGCTTGGTCCTCTCGCACATACATGCTCAAAATTGTTTGAATGATGCGGTTAAACCTTTCAACTAAGCCATCAGACTGGGGATGGTAAGGGGTAGTGCGAGTTTTATTAATATCAAGTAAACTACAAATCTGACGAAAAAGTCTACTTTCAAAATTGGTACCTTGATCAGTATGAATACTATGAGGACAACCAAAACGACAAATAAACTGTTCTACTAATGTCTTCGCAACTGTTGTTGCTTCTTGATTTGGTATAGGATAGGCCTCGGCCCACTTCGTAAAATAATCCATCACAATCATAATGTATCGGTTACCTCTTCGTGAACGTGGTAATGGGCCAAAAATGTCTATAGCGATTCTTTCCATTGGATGACCAACCAAAGATGATTTGAGTGCAGCTCTTCCGGCTTGACAAGGTGATTTTCTACGGGCACAATTAACACACTGTTTCACCCAATTTTGGACAGTGGTACGACATCCTAACCAATAAAAAGAACGCTGTATCTTTTTAAACGTTTTGGTGATGCCAAAATGACCCCCCGTGATTGAATTATGTGCCTGCGTTAACACGTCCTTCTGTAAGGATGTAGGTACAACAGCTTGAAAAACCGGTGACAAGTTGCTCTCATATCGCCTGTACAAAATACCGTGTTTTATTTCTAACTGGTCTTCATTTTTTTTAGACTCTGAAGGGATTCTGTGACCGGACACACTCTAGTCTTGGTGTGTTGTGTTGTATATAGTAATGTAGTTTTCTTTTGGTATCGGAGAAATGTACACTGCGGGGACTGCATGGCTCGATGTTAATTTCGTAAGTTAATTTTGTTTTCCCTTTGGGACCCCACTCCAGCCAGCCTTGTTAATTTTATTTTGTCTTACTTGTACCCTGGAGATGATTATTTTGGAGTAGTTATAGAGGGTGGGAATTTACCTCTACCTTGGGTGTGGTCCTGCTGTGGGCTTAGACATTTGCCGTCGCCTCTGGGGTGGTTGCAATTGGGGCGTTGGCTTCTGCCGTCACCTCTAGTGTTTACACTTAGAGCGTGGGCTTTGGCCATCGTCCCGTGTGCCGCCGCCCTTGGAGAGCGGGCCTTTGTCGGGGCCCGCAGTGTGGCCGCATTCGGGGTGGGGGCGGATTCCATGATCGGTCCTTTTATAATTATTCTCCGGGAGTGCGGGTGCGGACATATTAATAACTTTTGTGAATTTACTTTAATATCGAAACATGTTATCTGATGTAAATATTAATAGTCAGGGGGCTTATGTCGTCCCGTGGGCACTGAATGATTAGAAGATCCTATCTATCTAGTCATGTTCTTTAGGTACTAGAGAACACAACAAATCATGTTGGCAATTTCGAAAGTGTTGCAGAGGGCGGCCATCTTGGATTTGAAAATGGCCGCCATTTCAAGCTTAATAACTCAATAACTCTGGCTCGAAATATCGTACAAAGCTGATTTTTTTGGCAAAACCTACATTTCCCATGACAAGGAAGCAGTAAAACATAGATCTGAGATGATCAGAGCATTTTATGTTTGGTTTGTGTTTATTGGGAGGGGGCGTAATCATACATGCAGACTATGTGTTACGATTTTGAGTCAATGTGATAGAACTTTTGTTTCAGGGCCTTGGTTAACCGATTGTTCATTTTGGTTGAACTTTTTGCTCTTTACAAGATGAAGTGCTTTTTAAATGTTGAGAATAGCAAGAAAGAAAGAACTGGTGTGTGCAGGCAAAATTCAAAGAGTGATCAGTTTATCTTATTTTTTTATCATCTCAGAGAATAGCCGCAGTGAGTCAAAGTTCGTTTAGGGGTTAGGGAGGGTGGGGGTTGTTAAAGGCATCAACAAAATCTCTCTTTCCATTCTTTTTCTATTTGTGGGAAAGGTTGGAGGAAACAAAATTATGTTGAGCAAGGTCTCATTATCGGTTTTTACGTAAGTGACTGGTCTTGCATAAATTGTTTTTGTATATATTTACGAATAGGTTGGTGGGTATGCCAGCCGTGTGGGTGTGTGACTGACCCACCCAAAGCGTAATTTCTTTCTTTTTTTAAAAGTGGAATACGCTTCGAGGGAGTCAGTTTTAGCCACTATTTCTGCAAGATGACAGTCCCGGTATGTGCTGGCTACGTTAGAAGAACAATAAGTTGATTCTTTAAAGGATCATTCTAAGAAGTAGCCGCAGCGAGTCCGAACTTATCTGGGGGAGGGGGGGGGGGGGGGGGGAGGGAAAGGTTTGTAAAGTCATCATCAACAAAGCCGATCCTCATTCTTCCTCGCTTTTTCTAAAACAACCACCATAAAACATTGGTGAAGTTGGAGGATGAACGACTCTGTTGGTGGTGCTCTCCTATTTAATAATTTTATATTGGTGACTGGTCTGCAGAAACTGTTTTTGTGTATCTATGTAATTCCGCTGGTTGGTATGCCAGCCGTGTGGCTGTACAATCGACTCTCCCAGAGCGTGGTTATTAATCATTTCTTATCTGTGGAGCACGCTTCTTGGGAGTCGGTTTATGGCCACTGTTTCTGCAGAGTGTCAGTCAGCGGGTTAGTTTTGTGGCACTGTCAATACACCAAACGTCCGGGGGCCAATTATTTACGTCTTTCCCAGAGAGCGGGAGTTTCAAAAACTCGTCTCTGGTCTTGGCCACGCTAGGACATGTTTGTGCGTAACATGTGGCTTCTTGTTTTAATTTACTCAATGACTTATTTTTACTCATCTTGCAGAAATAGTGGCTAAGACTGACTCCCTCAAAGCGTATTCCATTTAAAAAAAGAAAGAAATTACGCTTTGGGTGGGTCAGTCACACATCCACACGGCTGGCATACCCACCAACCTATTCGTAAAGATACATGTATACAAAAAGAATTTCTGCAAGACCCAGTCACTTACGTAAAAACCGATAATGAGACCTTGCTCAACAGAATCTTTCTTCCTCCAACCTTTCCCAGAAATAGAAAAAGAATGGAAAGAGAGATTTTGTTGATGCCTTTAACAACCCCCACCCTCCCTACCCCCTAAACGAACTTTGACTCACTGCGGCTATTTCCTGAGATGATCAAAAAAATAAGATAAACTGATCATTCCTTGAATTTTGCCTGCACACACTGGTTCTTTCTTTCTTGCTATTTTCAAAATTTAAAAAGCACTTCATCGTGTAAAGAACAGGAAGTTCAACCAAAATCAACAATCAGTTAACCAAGGCCCCGAAACAAAAAGTTCCATCACATTGACTCAAAATCGTAACACATAGTCTGCATGTATGATTACGCCCCCTCCCAATAAACACAAAAACAACATGGCTGCCATTCATTAGCTTACCACTGAAACTGCAAGCATCAATTTTCAACCTTTGACATAAACAATTTAGGGTATAAAGCCACCAAAATTGATTAAATATGACATTCACAAGTTGAGTGATAGTCAAAAAGGGTTTTCAAATGGCGGCCATTTTGAAATCCAAGATGGCCGCCATCTGCAGCACTTTAGATTTTGCCAACATTGTTTTTCTTGTTCCTTAGGGTCTAATTAAAGTATCTAGCTAGGTGGCATGTTCTAATCATTCGGTGCCCACGGGACTTTATTGACATAAGCTCCCCGACTATAAGATTAGGCATGTATAAAAGCCAGTGGCGAAATAAAGCCGGAATACGGCATGATTCTGGCAAGTCGATTTGTCTTTTGAAATTGATTTCTTGAATCTAATCCTAAATATAAACGACAATCAAAAAGGCCAATCGTTTGCTGGGAGTGTAAGCAACAAGGACACATACAAGTAAAATGCCCAAACAAAAGAATACCAGTGAATAATCCATCGACGAATAATTATCCTAATTTAAACGCACAGGGACTGAACATGGGGGCAGTGTTCGGTCACCCATAGAAGTTCAGCCCCAGTCTAAGATTTGCTATGTGAATGGTCTCGTCAATGGCGTTAATGTAAAGTTTCTAGTTGACACGGGGTCTTCGGTTACCATTTTGCACCCAGAGTTGTGGGAGTTAATGTCACAAGAAGTTCGCCAATCCATTAAAAAATGGGACGAAGACATTATAGCAGCAGAGGATAGTGTATTGCGAGTCACGGGTTGTGCCGATGTTACCATTTCCTTGGGAAGAATTAAGAGAAACCATCAAATTTTGGTTGCCCCAATCACCCAAGCAGGCATTCTTGGTATAGATTTTCTTGCCGGAAATGGAGGAATTATTGACTTTGCTAGGAAGCGACTTAATTTTGACAACATTGAAATCCCATTGGTTTGTGAAGAAGTTGGTGGCAGCGGTGGGATGTATTGATTGAATGAATCGAAAAGACTAGTGATAATTGTCGACATGGATGTCAGAAGGAAAGTTATAGATGATCAAATTGAAGACATTGTCGATGCTTCAAGAAGAGATCGACGATAAATTGGATTTGCTTAGAGGTACGAGTATGGCTGGGGTGGAGGGTACACCTAGGCCCGTGGATGTTTTTAATTATAGGCCCGGTCACAGACCCTCCATTTCACGTGGCTTGGGTGGGCCCCAAGGGAAACGCTCTGAGCCTAAACATACTTGTAAAAATAGAATAAGCAGTACCCCAGCAGCTGTGCATGCTCCTGATTTAGATACATGTATTGATGATACTTGTTTCAAGCATGGTGTTGCCTATCCTGGTAATCGTAAACCGTATTCTAAGTTGCTCTCTGTGACCAATGTTAAACCTGTAGAACAACCAGATAATTTTGATGGTAAAATTCCATTGGATGACTGGCTAACAAATTTCAATTTATGTAGTGAAATTAATGGATGGAATGAGAATCACAAAATTCGGTTTTTAGCCGTTAGATTAAGGGGACCAGCTTTACAGGTGTATACAGATTTGCCACCAGACCAGCAGTACGATTTTGACATAATGGTGAATTCTCTTAGGGATAGATTTTGTCCTAAGGGACAGATGGATTTGTATCGAGCCCAGTTAAGTTCTAGAGCTCGCAGTAAGGGCGAGTCGTTGTCGGAACTATCAAGTAGTATTCGAAGACTTGTAGTAAAGGCTTACCCTGATGCCCCACCCCAATTTAGGGAAGAATTGGCAAGAGACCAATTTATAGAGGCACTTGATCTTCCCGATGTGCGGATGCAAGTGAGACGGGCTAGGCCAAAGACGTTGGGTAGCGCACTTTCCTTGGCACTAGAGGAAGAGGCTTTTATTTATTTGGAATGTAATAAAGTAGTGCGTCCGAAACGAATAGTGGCTACTGCACAATCACAGAGTAATGTTGATCTGGAACAAAAGATAGATCAAATCGAACATTCGCTTAATGAACTAAAACAAGTAGTTGAACCTTCAGGCAAATTTTCACAAAAAGATAGTGGAATGTTAATTGGCAGAACGTTCGCTTGTGCAAATAATCGCAAAGTACCACTTAGGGTTTTGAATTTAAAACCTGAAACTTCAATTTTGTATAAGGGTACACAGATAGCACTTCTTCACCCAGCGGAGGAAATTTCCCCCGAATTAAGTGATCATGAATCTCTACACTGTGAGCTAGACCCTAGTATTGACGACCTACGTGAACGTAGTTGTAAGCATTTGAATGATGCACAAAAAGTTGGCGAATTGGGTCGCACTAATTTGGTTTTTCATGAGATTGATACAGGTAATGCAAAACCTCGACGCCAACCTGCCAGACGATTACCGTATCATCGGCGACCGGAAGCACAACAACACGTAGATGAGATGCTAGAAGCTGGAGTTATTTCTCCTTCAAATAGTCCATGGGCAAGTCCTATCGTACTAGTTAAAAAGAAAGATAATACCACTAGATTTTGTGTGGATTACAGGAAGTTAAATGAATTTACAAATACAGATGCATATCCACTTCCACGTATTGACGACAGTTTGGATGCATTGTCCAGTTCTCAATGGTTTTCTTCATTAGACTTAGCCAGTGGATATTGGCAGGTAGAAATGTGTCCAACAGATTCAAAGAAAACGGCATTTTCTACAGGCTCCGGCCTATACGAATTTAATGTTATGCCATTCGGCCTATGTAATGCTCCAAGTACTTTTGAACGATTAATGGAGTTAGTTTTAGCTGGCCTTCATTGGAAAACATGTCTTGTGTATTTAGATGACATACTAATTTATGCACGAACATTTGAAGAACATGTAGTTAGACTAAACGAAATATTTAGTAGATTGTCGAAGGCCGGTCTTAAACTAAAACCTCAAAAATGTTCACTTTTTCAGAAGGAAGTTTTGTACTTGGGACATGTTGTCTCTGAACAGGGAGTAGCAACTGATCCAGGAAAGACACAGAAAGTCAGTGAGTGGCCTACCCCTTGCCGTCTGAAAGAATTGCGTAGTTTCATTGGTTTGTGCTCGTATTATAGGAGATTCATTGAGAATTTTGCAGATATTGCTGCACCTTTGCACAAACTTACTTATAAAAATGTCGATTTCAAATGGACTGAGGAATGTGAACTTTCATTTCAGATGCTAAAAAGAAAGTTAACCACATCTCCCATTTTGGCCTTTCCTGACTTTTCTTTGCCTTTTGTTCTGGATACAGATGCAAGCGGTGTCGGCATTGGTGCCGTGTTGTCGCAGGTTCAAAAGAAAGGGTTGTTGCATATGCTAGCCGCAAGTTGTCTAAAGCGGAAGAAAATTATAGTGTAACCAAGAGAGAATTGTTGGCTGTCGTAAATTTCATAAAGCATTTCAAGCATTATTTGTACGAACAACGTTTCACTCTTCGGACAGATCATGGGTCACTAAGATGGTTATATAATTTCAAAGATCCCCAAGGTCAGATTGCTCGGTGGTTAGAGATTTTGGGTGGCTATACCTTTGATATTATTCACCGTGCAGGCAATCGGCACAAAAATGCCGATGCCCTTTCTAGAACTCCGTACTGCATGGAGCAACCGTGTGCTAAAAACATTGGTTGCTCTGCAGTAACACCCGATACTAACGATGTTTTCGTAGGTTTGAGTAAAACTGAGTTCCGAAACCTCCAGTTGGAAGATCCAAATTTAAAATTAATTATTCACTGGAAAGAGAGTAACGCACAGCGACCATCACGTGATTTGGCTCTGTCCAGTAGTCGTGAAACGAAAGGATACTGGTACCTATGGGACTAGTTAGAAATAAAACACGGTATTTTGTACAGGCAATATGAGAGCAACTTGTCACCGGTTTTTCAAGCTGTTGTACCTATTTTGAGGTAGCCAGGGAGAATATCGAAGGTGAACAAAAGCGGCAAAAGCGCTTGTAAGATGCCAAGTTAAAAGGCAATCCTTTTTCGTTCAGTGATAAAGTCTGGCTTTATAATTATGTCAGAAAGATTGGTTTGAGCCCGAAATTGCAGTCGCATTGGAAAGGCCGTACATTGTACTCAGTCGCATTTCAGATGCAGTTTATCGGATAAAACATACAGGAACTGGGCAAAGAACAATTGTCCACTTCAATAGACTAAAGCCATGTTTTAGTTCTGTTACTACAGATTGTACAGAGGATGTGGGCATTTCTCCGCGGGAAGTCTTCGCGGAATGTCGATTTCAAATGAACTGAGGAATGCCCACATCCTCTGCCAATGTTATTGATGTTTAATGTTTTGGCCCCCAATAAAGTAATGGACAATGAAGCCAATCCATTAATTCCTTTGTCCAAAGTTTATCTCATGGTAAAGTGCAGTATTGTTAGTCCACTTTGTAACATTGTCCACTTTGAAAGTCCACTTTTCAAACCCTGTTGAAAGTGTTTTCCTATTTCGTTGTTTGTTTTCATTTTAGTAAAATAACCACAAGTCACTGCACCATGTGATCACTTTTTACTGTATTGTGTAAGTGCCATCGAGCCACGGATCATACAGACGGGTGTTGTCAAGAATGAGAGATTCTCCTGCCCCTCTTGAAGTCAACGTGCAGCCCAAGGGTTGTTCCTGCAATAACAATGAGGTTTCCTGCACAGAGTTATGTGGTTGTGCAGACTGCAGCAACCAAACCAACACAGACACCGAAGCAGTATGCTCTGAAGGATGCAGATAGTGATCTCTTAGATTCAGAAGATTAATATCAACCCCTAAGAAATACATGTATATACACTGTAAACTGGCAATCATTCAGTGCAGTTTTGCAGTGTGTATTTAAATTGATTTCTTTTTCCCATTATTTATGTATCAAGAAACTTGCGTGTCTTGTTTACAAAATGATGACATTTTAGCATGATATTCTCTCCCGATGTTCACCTTTAAGACCACATACAATCATTTTGTGTAGTCTTTAAAACAAACAACTTAGTTCCAAAATTTCATCTCAACAACCCGTAATACAGGGACCCTCAGACAAAGCACAAATTAATTAGTTTTTAATGTTTGCTTATTTCTGTATGAATACTATTTTTGTAATCAAAGTCATTATCTTTGAAAAAAAATTAGCTTTTAAAATTTAATTATTTAAACAAAATTTAGTTCTATTTAATTATGTTTTGCTTTAAATTCATTAAATTTGGATTTCCACTCACTACAGTTTTAATGTCTGTCTTTTAGTAATTTCCTATAGTTTTAGGGGTTTTCTATTTTTGTGTTAAATTGTTTAATTAAAGTGTGATAGTTTCTTGTCTTTTTTTTCTTCTCTTCTCAAAATTATTTTTGTTTGTTAAACCAACTGCAATTCGGCCTCATTCCACAAAAGGTAGATGTATCAATAAACCATTAATTAATTGAATTATTATTATTAAGGAAATAGCATTATACAAACTTATGTTGTTTATCAATTAAAGCAACCAGCATTCACTCATTTACATTTGTAAAAGAATTATAGGGAAAATGAATTGTTGGTTTCGTCTTCAGTCATTTAATTTGGATTGACACCTTTAATAAACAACATGTAATACATGTACAAGTAAATGACAGCTTTAAGTTTAAATATTTTTTTAACTACATGTAATTTAAGAGAATACCTGTAATTATTAAATCATGTAAATCCGCCGTGGTCTCAACCAGCAAGATAAACAAAAACCTTCAAGAAAAGAGAATGTATTAGTCTGCTAGTCGCTAAAAACGTTTGTTCAAAACTTGAGGTTGGTACTTTTTCTCAAACTGTGGGCTATTGGCATTACACCTTTAAAAGGCAATTCGTAATAAAATATATACATTTATAAGTACAACTGTATATCTGGGAGTGCCGTGGCCTAGTGGTTTGGAGCATTGAATTCGTAGTTTGCGGGTACTGCAGGTTGTGGGTTCGAGCAGAGTCCTGAGCTAAAGCGCGAGGGTTTGGCGGGTTCTTTCACTTTCCCCTGTAGCTCGCACCTTGAGTGCCCAATAGCGATGGGCAATTTGCATTAAAAATCTGAATCTGAAACTGAAAGTCTCTTTCCTAGAGCCAAAACACTCAGGAGGTGGCATAAGTCATTTGGAAATATTAGACATTAAATGTGTTCGGTAACTTTCTCTTTATTGCTTCAAAGTCAGTAGTTTTGGACAGTACACCTTTAATTTAGAAATAATTTACACCTTGCCGTCACTTTTTTTCATCATATATCACCTCACTGAAGGTCCGTTATTGCAAAAATGTAAAAAAACAAAAACATGAATCTTGGACTGAAAAAGCAATTGCAATTGTGGTAGAAAATACTTTGAACGCTCTTTACTCTCCATAGACTTTGTACACAAATACCCAAATGGAGGCATACTACGTGTACATTCTTTCCTTTAATTTAAAATATCTACAAAACTGCAGCTTTTTGAAAACTCCAACAACTATATTTGAATTCTCCATACCCGAATCTATAAAAATCAGTCATTTTTTTTGTTCTAAAAGGAGTGCCAGGAAACTCATTTTCTGGGCATATAATCGGGGACATCTCCTCGCCTAAGAGGATCATTGTTACAAACCTCCTTTAGAAGATTAGATTTTGGACGAAGAATTTTCGTCATACAATGTACACACAATGCATACCCGTGATGAATAGGCAAAATTGCATTATTATCATGTGTTATCTTAGTTTTTACACGGACATTACACGAAATGAATACCTTCAACCTGATCAAATGGATATATTTTGCCCCAAGAGTCTGAAATCGTTGGTCATATGATCATTTCCTTTCTTAATTGTCTTAATTGTACAGCATTGACGCATATCGAGATCGTATACCTCTCAGTTTACATTGTATGATACTGTACATTGTAACTTATCCTAAGGGTTACAAGCAAAGAAAGGTGTTTGAAAGATTAACAATGCATGATTGCCTTCCAAAATAAGGTATTTTGTTCAATTATAGTTCCCTATGTAAAGGAGTGCACTTTCCACCGAAAGCAAATATCGGTGTTTATTAAGTGGTCTTTTGTTGGTGTGCCATTAAATGTCTTGAGATTCCATGAGCTGGATCCGAACTATAAATAATACACAACCCAAGTTTATCATGAAAAGTAGCGTACGGTGCTGCTTAATAATGTGAAAGTTGTACTGTTCAGGGTAAATTTGATAAAGAGAAAGATTTTTTAAAATCAGGTTGTTTACTTTTGGGTTGATCATTGTTATATAATCCAGTTACAAGGGAAAACCCCATTTTAAATGAGCATAAAGTATATATATATATATATATAAAGAAAAACATATATATATAAAAACTCTGTATAAAAAGCAGCTCTGAAAAAAATAACTGGACCAGCAACAAATTAGAGCATATCGCAGATATGTCAGGACTGTTTTTACCCTTATTATGTATTACATAATTTTTGAAGTTCCCAACTATATTCGGTTAAACCGAATATAGTTGGGAACTTCAAAAATACCAATTGTTTTAATTAAAATTAGTTACTGTTTCAAAAACTTCACAACATTTTTCAAATATACTACGAACGCCTGGGCCTATATCTCTTTTGAGTGGTTTCAGTTACCTCATTTTATTAAATTTTTCAAACTGGCCATATCGGCACAGTATCCGAACATATGAAAATTATCCATACATCTTTTTAAAGAAAAAACATTAAACAGAACCCTTGATTTTGTGGTTCACGTTTTTACCCAAAATGAGACAAGGCTGGAACAAATGATTAAATATAGACACCCACAGAGTGATATAAAATGGACCACTATTAGTGTTCCATTTTATGTCACTCTGTGGGTGTTAGTGGTCCAGAAATTTTTCAAGAACTTTATGTATTGACTCAATACAAATTGTTTATTTACATCCACATTCGTTAAAATCGAGTCCACGGCACTTTTGTCAAAGACTTTGTTTTTTTCTCAAAGTCTGACGAAAGTCGTCAAATAATTACACGATTAGAGCTTTTTGCTTTTTCCTGAAGTAGTGTATTAAGCACCACATGCTCAGAGCTTTCCAAGAGCGGAACTCGAACCCACGACCTGCTGCTTACTAGTGCAGACGTCTCAACAACTCAACCACCATTCGGATCCATGCAGCAGTTGGTACCGCCGCGTCGGAATTTGCGTCGAGTATGGAGTTAGTTTATAGAAGCGATTTGTATAATTCACATGCATTGTTCGCAGACGAATGTACTTTAATGAGCAAAATATTAAACCTTGTGCAAGGTAATATGAAAATCATTACAATACTGTGATTTAATTAATACAGCTTCAAGGCTAATTGAATATTTATTTTCGAATTTGAAACGCATATTACGTTTACGGTAATTAAGAATATGTGTGCTGTAGAAGATTGCACCGCTTGCAGTGTTCGCCCGTCAACAATTGCTGGTTGATATTGTTCTCTCTTTCGTAATGTTTTGTTTGATCAGCAGCAGATCGGCTGCGCTGCATTCCATCTTTTTAACATCAGTTTATAAAATAAAGAAAAACATATATAGATTTCTACTAACTGCGAACATAATTTCATTCATACAGTTTGAGTTTTTTTCTCAACATTCTGTAGTTTGTCGTACCCAGGGTTAGTTGTCAATGATAACTCATTGACCATTCTGTGGTGTAGGCTATACTTGTCTGAAACTGCAAACTTTACACAACCTTACGCAGGATACGTAGATTGTAGAGCGCTTTGAGATAGTTGATACGACGGAAAGCGCTATATAAGCATAACAATTATTAAATTAGGGTAGCAAAATGATTAGCACCATACGTGACCAACGACAACTTTCTAGCAACTTTTGCACTGTAAAAAAATCCCGTAAAATCACGGTTTTTCCCCTGTAAAAAAAACAGACTATCGCCGTATTTTAGTTTGAACGGGTTTTGAACTTAAAATATCATGTTCTCCTACACGAATCTCATTACGTAGCAACTGACCAATCAGAACTGAGGAAATTTGTGTTCACACAAGTCATGTTAAAGTGCAGTGTTTCGTCCAAAAACACGATTTCTTGACTAAAATATTTAATTATTTAAGCAATTCCACATAGGAATTTAGACTTTTTGTAAACAGAGGTGAAGAATCGCATTATATCTTCTTTCGTATTCAAATATTGACATTTTTCATCGAAAACCGTGACATCATGATGGCAGGATAAGGCTGAATATAAAGCTAAAGCGCGACATTGTTCAGCATGTAGTGTTTAGTAAATTACTCTAGAATTTGTACAATTGATATCTAGAGCATGTACATGTATAATAAATCACGTCTATTTAGTCTGTTTCCCATTTCTGTCAATTCGTGATTACTTACATCAAGTTTCCAGTAACTGAGTGAAATTGTTTATACCCTGTATTTTTAGGGGAATAGCAGGGTTATTTTAAGGGACACCAGCGTAAAATAACAGTGTTCATGAGTCGCAGCTTGCACCGTTTTTTTTACGGGATTGCGCTGGCGTCCAAACTGCCAGGAAATTCCCGTAAAACATGGTGTGTTTTTTACAGTGTGATAACGTAAGTTACAAAAAACGTTTTCAGGATGATAGCATACCATTAAAAAAATCGTATCTTTGTATGTTTGTTTCAAATTGAATTTTTGCTTTGAGGGTGCCAGTGTGTGGGCAGTCAAGGGGAAAAGTGCAACCTGCAATCTTGGACAATACAGTAGACAACCACTAGGCATCGCTAGGATTTTTATCTAGAGGGGGCAAAGCACTCTCATCAGAAAACAGCAAAGGGAGAAATCACCGGTCGTGGACAAATCGGGCGACGCTCACTGGATACGACATTGACTTCGACCCTCTTTTATTTATTTGTATTTCAATTTAATTGTTCTCCTTTTCTATTTCCAGGGGGAGGGGAAATCCCCCCCCGCTCAATGTTGACGTTCGTTGTTAGATGTGTCACCATTACCATGTGCACGAGTTTCAACAATCGTAGATTTCTTACAACATTAGATGGGGGGGGGGGGGGGGGTCCCAACGAGTTTTGTCCAGGATAGAATTGTAGTTTCGCGAGTATTGCCCGTTTGAGAATTTTCCCAAGATCTTGTGATTTTTTCTTGGGCAAAAGTGTGTATTACGCATGCGCACAATGCTTATTACATGGCCTGTTCGTTTCGGTAAGCACTTATCCAGAACCACCAAAATGACATCGTCGCGCTCATCGCGTCTTGTGCCTATTCAATAAGGCCTTGTGCCTATTCAATAAGGCCTAGTGCATTTTCAGTAATACATGACGATGTCATTTTTGTGGTTCTAGATATTAGCGCTTACCGTTTGTTTCGCACGAATCCGGATCGCGATCAGTGATCCAGCCGCTGGTTCGCTCCATCCATTAGGCGGAATCTGGTGTGTGAACCAACGTAAGGATCACTGATCGCGATCCGGATTCGTGTGAAACAAACAGGCCCACAGCCGATTACGTTAACGCACGTGCTCAGTACAGTAAACTCTCGTAAAGTCAAATCTCGAGGGAGTGGAGAAAAACAATTCGAGGTGTCCGGAGTTCAAGTTAAGCAAAGTCCCCCATTTTTCTTCTTCTATTGCCTTTGGAAATCTTTGGAATGTTAGTGCGGCCATCTTGAGATTTTCAAATTCGTGGCAACGGTGACCTCCACTGGCGACAATATACATGTTTACATCTTTCATGAAGTATGGGCACTCTGTTCCTGATTTCCATTTTGCACTTTTACAAGGCGATTGATAATCGCTACTTGTGCTATGCATAATACAGCTCATTGTCGGTGAATTACTTAGGCTTCGATCAAGGCTGGAGTGGCGTTATCTTAACAATTTTACATAATTCGCCACGTTCAGTTAGATAGTTAGGGACAGATCGGGGATGGGGGTTTTTCACCTATTTTGTTTTCCTTCCCAACTGTTGTTTTAACATTCTCAGATCATGCAAATTATCTTTCTTTTAAGCAAACAGCCCAGCCCTAATTTGACGACTTGCCTTCTTGGTTAAATTTACGGGTAAAAAATCTAAAAAGTCTGACCACCCGTTGCAAAATTCCTCGGTCAGCCCCCTTAGGCCTATAGTTTCTATTTTAACTATAGACCTTGCATACAACTACAAAGCAGGGTTCTCAAAGTGCAACTGGTTTGCGTTGTTAATCTAATGGAAAGGGGAACAATAAAATGTGTGACCCTCTGGAGCGTAATGAGGAATGCTTCCCCCAAGACCAGTTTTCGAGTAATCGTCGCTTGAAGTCACGTATGTACGCGCTAAAAGTCATTAACGGAATACATTTTAAGATTTTTTGGAAAGCTTTATTATCATTGAATTTCCATGGTAATTTTGTTTCGAGAGAAAGAGAGAAAAAGATGACTTTTTAATGGCGTCATTGGCGGCACACTGAGCTTGTGATTCGTTCCAAATGTATATACAGAAATAAATTTGGTATTATCGGAAAGCCCACTATAATTTCTCTGTAAAAAAACCAAAACTTGGGAGACATTCCTCAAAATGCTATAGAGGGTCACATTTGTCCGTTCATCCATAGCATCTCGCATGAAAAAAACAATAGCCCCGAAAAAGCAGGTTTGAAAAAATCTTGATTTTTCATTTTGTCCTGCGTAATCTGATCAGTGCACATAAAAGCACCGCTTTTCTTCAGATTTAAGCTTAAATGGAGACTAACCCTTACATGAGTCATGAAGGGTGAAATATTACTGGTTAGAAGATTTCAGGGGAGTCAGGCTGGCCTAGTAGTAAATGTATTACCTCGACTTGCACAGCTGCGACCTCGGTTCGAATCCCACCAAGGCCGACATGTTGATTGGTTTTTCAATCCCTGCCTGATTCCGTGAGTTTTCCCAGAATATCATTCTGCGGGGTTTTACTCCCACCTCTAAATCTGAAAATGCCTTCGTCTTGTCGGCACAGGTTTCTTCAGCCTGTCGAAGTTGAGTGCGATATGCACTTTTTAATCTAAGGAATTCTTGATTTAATTATCATAAATAAATAAAATGTATTAACAGACTCACTGCAATTATTATCTTTTCATCTTTCAAATTGGCACAGTTAAACTAAAAGGCCTAACTAAAAGAATTGAAATAAAATAAATGAAATAGAATAGAATACAATAAAATAAATCAATAAATAGAACCAATACAATCATTATTATCCTTTCTCATCTTTTAAACTGCAAAGGCATTCACCCCGAACCAAAATGAACCGGAAGCTCACAATTTGACGTAACCCGAACCATAATATTTCCTCAAAAGGCAAATTCAAATGTAACCCCCCATAATACCTAAAACTGTTTGCATAATGTATCCCAACTCGCAACACTAGAATGTAGCATCCGAACGTCTGATCATCAACACACGTTTTTATCACGGAAGTTAGTGTGAGTGATCTTCGAGGCCTTATATATATATATATAAAATATAAAAACTCTGTATAAAAAAAACAGCTCTGAACAAAATCACTGGACCAGCAACAAATTAGAGCATATCGCAGATATGTCAGGACTGTTTTTACCCTTATTATGTATTGCATAATTTTTGAAGTTCCCAACTATATTCTGTTAAACCGAATATAGTTGGGAACTTCAAAAATACCAATTGTTTCAATTAAAATTAGTTTTTGTTTTAAAAACTTCACACAATTTTTCAAATATACAACGAACGCCTGGGCCTATATCTCTTTTGAGTGGTTTCAGTTACCTCATTTTATTTAATTTTTCAAAATGGCCATATCAGCACAGTATCCGAACATATGAAAATTATCCAGACTTTTTTTGAAGAAAAAACATTAAGAAAAACCTTGATTTTGTGGTTCACGTTTTTACCCAATATGAGACAAGGCTAAGAAAAAATTATTAAACATAGACCCCCACAGAGTGATATAAAATGGACCACTATATGTCACTCTGTGGGTGTTAGTGGTCCAGAAGTTTTTCGAGAACTTTATGTAATGACTCAATAGAAATTATTTATTTACATCTACATTCGTTAAAATGGAGTCCACGGCACTTTTGTCAAAGACTTTGCTTTTTTCTCAAAGTCTGACGAAAGTCGTCAAATAATTACACGATTAGAGCTTTTTGCTTTTTCCTGAAGTAGTGTATTAAGCACCACATGCTCAGAGCTTTCCAAGAGCGGAACTCGAACCCACGACCTTCTGCTTACTAGTGCAGACGTCTCAACAACTCAACCACCATTCGGATCCATGCAGCAGTTGGTACCGCCGCGTTGGAATTTGCGTCGAGTATGGAGTTAGTTTATAGAAGCGATTTGTATAATTCACATGCATTTTTCGCAGACGAATGTACTTTAATGAGCAAAATATTAAACCTTGTGCAAGGTAATATGAAAATCATTACAATACTGTGATTTAATTAATACAGCTTCAAGGCTAATTGAATATTTATTTTCGAATTTGAAACGCATATTACTTTTACGGTAATTAAGAATATGTGTGCTGTAGAAGATTGCACCGCTTGCAGTGTTCGCTCGTCAACAATTGCTGGTTGATATTGTTCTCTCTTTCGTAATGTTTTGTTTGATCAGCAGCAGATCGGCTGCGCTGCATTCCATCTTTTTAACATCAGTTTATAAAATAAAGAAAAACATATATAGATTTCTACTAACTGCGAACATAATTTCATTCATACAGTTTGAGTTTTTTTCTCAACATTCTGTAGTTTGTCGTACCCAGGGTTAGTTGTCAATGATAACTCATTGACCATTCTGTGGTGTAGGCTATACTTGTCTGAAACTGCAAACTTTACACAACCTTACGCAGGATACGTAGATTGTAGAGCGCTTTGAGATAGTCGATACGACGGAAAGCGCTATATAAGCATAACAATTATTAATTATTAGATTAGGGTAGCAAAATGATTAGCACCATACGTGACCAACGACAACTTTCTAGCAACGTTTGCACTGTAAAAAAATCCCGTAAAATCACGGTTTTTCCCCTGTCAAAAAAACAGACTATCGCCGTATTTTAGTTTGAACGGGTTTTGAACTTAAAATATCATGTTCTCCTACACGAATCTCATTACGTAGCAACTGACCAATCAGAACTGAGGAAATTTGTGTTCACACAAGTCATGTTAAAGTGCAGTGTTTCGTCCAAAAACACGATTTCTTGACTAAAATATTTAATTATTTAAGCAATTCCACATAGGAATTTAGACTTTTTGTAAACAGAGGTGAAGAATCGCATTATATCTTCTTTCGTATTCAAATATTGACATTTTTCATCGAAAACCGTGACATCATGATGGCAGGATAAGGCTGAATATAAAGCTAAAGCGCGACATTGTTCAGCATGTAGTGTTTAGTAAATTACTCTAGAATTTGTACAATTGATATCTAGAGCATGTACATGTATAATAAATCACGTCTATTTAGTCTGTTTCCCATTTCTGTCAATTCGTGATTACTTACATCAAGTTTCCAGTAACTGAGTGAAATTGTTTATACCCTGTATTTTTAGGGGAATAGCAGGGTTATTTTAAGGGACACCAGCGTAAAATAACAGTGTTCATGAGTCGCAGCTTGCACCGTTTTTTTTACGGGATTGCGCTGGCGTCCAAACTGCCAGGAAATTCCCGTAAAACATGGTGTGTTTTTTACAGTGTGATAACGTAAGTTACAAAAAACGTTTTCAGGATGATAGCATACCATTAAAAAAATCGTATCTTTGTATGTTTGTTTCAAATTGAATTTTTGCTTTGAGGGTGCCAGTGTGTGGGCAGTCAAGGGGAAAAGTGCAACCTGCAATCTTGGACAATACAGTAGACAACCACTAGGCATCGCTAGGATTTTTATCTAGAGGGGGCAAAGCACTCTCATCAGAAAACAGCAAAGGGAGAAATCACCGGTCGTGGACAAATCGGGCGACGCTCACTGGATACGACATTGACTTCGACCCTCTTTTATTTATTTGTATTTCAATTTAATTGTTCTCCTTTTCTATTTCCAGGGGGAGGGGAAATCCCCCCCCGCTCAATGTTGACGTTCGTTGTTAGATGTGTCACCATTACCATGTGCACGAGTTTCAACAATCGTAGATTTCTTACAACATTAGATGGGGGGGGGGGGGGGGGGTCCCAACGAGTTTTGTCCAGGATAGAATTGTAGTTTCGCGAGTATTGCCCGTTTGAGAATTTTCCCAAGATCTTGTGATTTTTTCTTGGGCAAAAGTGTGTATTACGCATGCGCACAATGCTTATTACATGGCCTGTTCGTTTCGGTAAGCACTTATCCAGAACCACCAAAATGACATCGTCGCGCTCATCGCGTCTTGTGCCTATTCAATAAGGCCTTGTGCCTATTCAATAAGGCCTAGTGCATTTTCAGTAATACATGACGATGTCATTTTTGTGGTTCTAGATATTAGCGCTTACCGTTTGTTTCGCACGAATCC
Source organism: Hippasteria phrygiana (assembly GCA_037893225.1). NCBI lineage: Eukaryota > Metazoa > Echinodermata > Asteroidea > Valvatida > Goniasteridae > Hippasteria > Hippasteria phrygiana. Next base: position 159,980 of record JAZGUH010000675.1, read on the forward strand.
GGATCGCGATCAGTGATCCAGCCGCTGGTTCGCTCCATCCATTAGGCGGAATCTGGTGTGTGAACCAACGTAAGGATCACTGATCGCGATCCGGATTCGTGTGAAACAAACAGGCCCACAGCCGATTACGTTAACGCACGTGCTCAGTACAGTAAACTCTCGTAAAGTCAAATCTCGAGGGAGTGGAGAAAAACAATTCGAGGTGTCCGGAGTTCAAGTTAAGCAAAGTCCCCCATTTTTCTTCTTCTATTGCCTTTGGAAATCTTTGGAATGTTAGTGCGGCCATCTTGAGATTTTCAAATTCGTGGCAACGGTGACCTCCACTGGCGACAATATACATGTTTACATCTTTCATGAAGTATGGGCACTCTGTTCCTGATTTCCATTTTGCACTTTTACAAGGCGATTGATAATCGCTACTTGTGCTATGCATAATACAGCTCATTGTCGGTGAATTACTTAGGCTTCGATCAAGGCTGGAGTGGCGTTATCTTAACAATTTTACATAATTCGCCACGTTCAGTTAGATAGTTAGGGACAGATCGGGGATGGGGGTTTTTCACCTATTTTGTTTTCCTTCCCAACTGTTGTTTTAACATTCTCAGATCATGCAAATTATCTTTCTTTTAAGCAAACAGCCCAGCCCTAATTTGACGACTTGCCTTCTTGGTTAAATTTACGGGTAAAAAATCTAAAAAGTCTGACCACCCGTTGCAAAATTCCTCGGTCAGCCCCCTTAGGCCTATAGTTTCTATTTTAACTATAGACCTTGCATACAACTACAAAGCAGGGTTCTCAAAGTGCAACTGGTTTGCGTTGTTAATCTAATGGAAAGGGGAACAATAAAATGTGTGACCCTCTGGAGCGTAATGAGGAATGCTTCCCCCAAGACCAGTTTTCGAGTAATCGTCGCTTGAAGTCACGTATGTACGCGCTAAAAGTCATTAACGGAATACATTTTAAGATTTTTTGGAAAGCTTTATTATCATTGAATTTCCATGGTAATTTTGTTTCGAGAGAAAGAGAGAAAAAGATGACTTTTTAATGGCGTCATTGGCGGCACACTGAGCTTGTGATTCGTTCCAAATGTATATACAGAAATAAATTTGGTATTATCGGAAAGCCCACTATAATTTCTCTGTAAAAAAACCAAAACTTGGGAGACATTCCTCAAAATGCTATAGAGGGTCACATTTGTCCGTTCATCCATAGCATCTCGCATGAAAAAAACAATAGCCCCGAAAAAGCAGGTTTGAAAAAATCTTGATTTTTCATTTTGTCCTGCGTAATCTGATCAGTGCACATAAAAGCACCGCTTTTCTTCAGATTTAAGCTTAAATGGAGACTAACCCTTACATGAGTCATGAAGGGTGAAATATTACTGGTTAGAAGATTTCAGGGGAGTCAGGCTGGCCTAGTAGTAAATGTATTACCTCGACTTGCACAGCTGCGACCTCGGTTCGAATCCCACCAAGGCCGACATGTTGATTGGTTTTTCAATCCCTGCCTGATTCCGTGAGTTTTCCCAGAATATCATTCTGCGGGGTTTTACTCCCACCTCTAAATCTGAAAATGCCTTCGTCTTGTCGGCACAGGTTTCTTCAGCCTGTCGAAGTTGAGTGCGATATGCACTTTTTAATCTAAGGAATTCTTGATTTAATTATCATAAATAAATAAAATGTATTAACAGACTCACTGCAATTATTATCTTTTCATCTTTCAAATTGGCACAGTTAAACTAAAAGGCCTAACTAAAAGAATTGAAATAAAATAAATGAAATAGAATAGAATACAATAAAATAAATCAATAAATAGAACCAATACAATCATTATTATCCTTTCTCATCTTTTAAACTGCAAAGGCATTCACCCCGAACCAAAATGAACCGGAAGCTCACAATTTGACGTAACCCGAACCATAATATTTCCTCAAAAGGCAAATTCAAATGTAACCCCCCATAATACCTAAAACTGTTTGCATAATGTATCCCAACTCGCAACACTAGAATGTAGCATCCGAACGTCTGATCATCAACACACGTTTTTATCACGGAAGTTAGTGTGAGTGATCTTCGAGGCCTTATATATATATATATAAAATATAAAAACTCTGTATAAAAAAAACAGCTCTGAACAAAATCACTGGACCAGCAACAAATTAGAGCATATCGCAGATATGTCAGGACTGTTTTTACCCTTATTATGTATTGCATAATTTTTGAAGTTCCCAACTATATTCTGTTAAACCGAATATAGTTGGGAACTTCAAAAATACCAATTGTTTCAATTAAAATTAGTTTTTGTTTTAAAAACTTCACACAATTTTTCAAATATACAACGAACGCCTGGGCCTATATCTCTTTTGAGTGGTTTCAGTTACCTCATTTTATTTAATTTTTCAAAATGGCCATATCAGCACAGTATCCGAACATATGAAAATTATCCAGACTTTTTTTGAAGAAAAAACATTAAGAAAAACCTTGATTTTGTGGTTCACGTTTTTACCCAATATGAGACAAGGCTAAGAAAAAATTATTAAACATAGACCCCCACAGAGTGATATAAAATGGACCACTATATGTCACTCTGTGGGTGTTAGTGGTCCAGAAGTTTTTCGAGAACTTTATGTAATGACTCAATAGAAATTATTTATTTACATCTACATTCGTTAAAATGGAGTCCACGGCACTTTTGTCAAAGACTTTGCTTTTTTCTCAAAGTCTGACGAAAGTCGTCAAATAATTACACGATTAGAGCTTTTTGCTTTTTCCTGAAGTAGTGTATTAAGCACCACATGCTCAGAGCTTTCCAAGAGCGGAACTCGAACCCACGACCTTCTGCTTACTAGTGCAGACGTCTCAACAACTCAACCACCATTCGGATCCATGCAGCAGTTGGTACCGCCGCGTTGGAATTTGCGTCGAGTATGGAGTTAGTTTATAGAAGCGATTTGTATAATTCACATGCATTTTTCGCAGACGAATGTACTTTAATGAGCAAAATATTAAACCTTGTGCAAGGTAATATGAAAATCATTACAATACTGTGATTTAATTAATACAGCTTCAAGGCTAATTGAATATTTATTTTCGAATTTGAAACGCATATTACTTTTACGGTAATTAAGAATATGTGTGCTGTAGAAGATTGCACCGCTTGCAGTGTTCGCTCGTCAACAATTGCTGGTTGATATTGTTCTCTCTTTCGTAATGTTTTGTTTGATCAGCAGCAGATCGGCTGCGCTGCATTCCATCTTTTTAACATCAGTTTATAAAATAAAGAAAAACATATATAGATTTCTACTAACTGCGAACATAATTTCATTCATACAGTTTGAGTTTTTTTCTCAACATTCTGTAGTTTGTCGTACCCAGGGTTAGTTGTCAATGATAACTCATTGACCATTCTGTGGTGTAGGCTATACTTGTCTGAAACTGCAAACTTTACACAACCTTACGCAGGATACGTAGATTGTAGAGCGCTTTGAGATAGTCGATACGACGGAAAGCGCTATATAAGCATAACAATTATTAATTATTAGATTAGGGTAGCAAAATGATTAGCACCATACGTGACCAACGACAACTTTCTAGCAACGTTTGCACTGTAAAAAAATCCCGTAAAATCACGGTTTTTCCCCTGTCAAAAAAACAGACTATCGCCGTATTTTAGTTTGAACGGGTTTTGAACTTAAAATATCATGTTCTCCTACACGAATCTCATTACGTAGCAACTGACCAATCAGAACTGAGGAAATTTGTGTCCACACAAGTCATGTTAAAGTGCAGTGTTTCGTCCAAAAACACGATTTCTTGACTAAAATATTTAATTATTTAAGCAATTCCACATAGGAATTTAGACTTTTTGTAAACAGAGGTGAAGAATCGCATTATATCTTCTTTCGTATTCAAATATTGACATTTTTCATCGAAAACCGTGACATCATGATGGCAGGATAAGGCTGAATATAAAGCTAAAGCGCGACATTGTTCAGTATGTAGTGTTTAGTAAATTACTCTAGAATTTGTACAATTGATATCTAGAGCATGTACATGTATAATAAATCACGTCTATTTAGTCTGTTTCCCATTTCTGTCAATTCGTGATTACTTACATCAAGTTTCCAGTAACTGAGTGAAATTGTTTATACCCTGTATTTTTAGGGGAATAGCAGGGTTATTTTAAGGGACACCAGCGTAAAATAACAGTGTTCATGAGTCGCAGCTTGCACCGCTTTTTTTACGGGATTGCGCTGGCGTCCAAACTGCCAGGAAATTCCCGTAAAACATGGTGTGTTTTTTACAGTGTGATAACGTAAGTTACAAAAAACGTTTTCAGGATGATAGCATACCATTAAAAAAATCGTATCTTTGTATGTTTGTTTCAATATGTCACTCTGTGGGTGTTAGTGGTCCAGAAGTTTTTCGAGAACTTTATGTAATGACTCAATAGAAATTATTTATTTACATCTACATTCGTTAAAATGGAGTCCACGGCACTTTTGTCAAAGACTTTGCTTTTTTCTCAAAGTCTGACGAAAGTCGTCAAATAATTACACGATTAGAGCTTTTTGCTTTTTCCTGAAGTAGTGTATTAAGCACCACATGCTCAGAGCTTTCCAAGAGCGGAACTCGAACCCACGACCTTCTGCTTACTAGTGCAGACGTCTCAACAACTCAACCACCATTCGGATCCATGCAGCAGTTGGTACCGCCGCGTTGGAATTTGCGTCGAGTATGGAGTTAGTTTATAGAAGCGATTTGTATAATTCACATGCATTTTTCGCAGACGAATGTACTTTAATGAGCAAAATATTAAACCTTGTGCAAGGTAATATGAAAATCATTACAATACTGTGATTTAATTAATACAGCTTCAAGGCTAATTGAATATTTATTTTCGAATTTGAAACGCATATTACTTTTACGGTAATTAAGAATATGTGTGCTGTAGAAGATTGCACCGCTTGCAGTGTTCGCTCGTCAACAATTGCTGGTTGATATTGTTCTCTCTTTCGTAATGTTTTGTTTGATCAGCAGCAGATCGGCTGCGCTGCATTCCATCTTTTTAACATCAGTTTATAAAATAAAGAAAAACATATATAGATTTCTACTAACTGCGAACATAATTTCATTCATACAGTTTGAGTTTTTTTCTCAACATTCTGTAGTTTGTCGTACCCAGGGTTAGTTGTCAATGATAACTCATTGACCATTCTGTGGTGTAGGCTATACTTGTCTGAAACTGCAAACTTTACACAACCTTACGCAGGATACGTAGATTGTAGAGCGCTTTGAGATAGTCGATACGACGGAAAGCGCTATATAAGCATAACAATTATTAATTATTAGATTAGGGTAGCAAAATGATTAGCACCATACGTGACCAACGACAACTTTCTAGCAACGTTTGCACTGTAAAAAAAATCCCGTAAAATCACGGTTTTTCCCCTGTCAAAAAAACAGACTATCGCCGTATTTTAGTTTGAACGGGTTTTGAACTTAAAATATCATGTTCTCCTACACGAATCTCATTACGTAGCAACTGACCAATCAGAACTGAGGAAATTTGTGTCCACACAAGTCATGTTAAAGTGCAGTGTTTCGTCCAAAAACACGATTTCTTGACTAAAATATTTAATTATTTAAGCAATTCCACATAGGAATTTAGACTTTTTGTAAACAGAGGTGAAGAATCGCATTATATCTTCTTTCGTATTCAAATATTGACATTTTTCATCGAAAACCGTGACATCATGATGGCAGGATAAGGCTGAATATAAAGCTAAAGCGCGACATTGTTCAGTATGTAGTGTTTAGTAAATTACTCTAGAATTTGTACAATTGATATCTAGAGCATGTACATGTATAATAAATCACGTCTATTTAGTCTGTTTCCCATTTCTGTCAATTCGTGATTACTTACATCAAGTTTCCAGTAACTGAGTGAAATTGTTTATACCCTGTATTTTTAGGGGAATAGCAGGGTTATTTTAAGGGACACCAGCGTAAAATAACAGTGTTCATGAGTCGCAGCTTGCACCGCTTTTTTTACGGGATTGCGCTGGCGTCCAAACTGCCAGGAAATTCCCGTAAAACATGGTGTGTTTTTTACAGTGTGATAACGTAAGTTACAAAAAACGTTTTCAGGATGATAGCATACCATTAAAAAAATCGTATCTTTGTATGTTTGTTTCAATATGTCACTCTGTGGGTGTTAGTGGTCCAGAAGTTTTTCGAGAACTTTATGTAATGACTCAATAGAAATTATTTATTTACATCTACATTCGTTAAAATGGAGTCCACGGCACTTTTGTCAAAGACTTTGCTTTTTTCTCAAAGTCTGACGAAAGTCGTCAAATAATTACACGATTAGAGCTTTTTGCTTTTTCCTGAAGTAGTGTATTAAGCACCACATGCTCAGAGCTTTCCAAGAGCGGAACTCGAACCCACGACCTTCTGCTTACTAGTGCAGACGTCTCAACAACTCAACCACCATTCGGATCCATGCAGCAGTTGGTACCGCCGCGTTGGAATTTGCGTCGAGTATGGAGTTAGTTTATAGAAGCGATTTGTATAATTCACATGCATTTTTCGCAGACGAATGTACTTTAATGAGCAAAATATTAAACCTTGTGCAAGGTAATATGAAAATCATTACAATACTGTGATTTAATTAATACAGCTTCAAGGCTAATTGAATATTTATTTTCGAATTTGAAACGCATATTACTTTTACGGTAATTAAGAATATGTGTGCTGTAGAAGATTGCACCGCTTGCAGTGTTCGCTCGTCAACAATTGCTGGTTGATATTGTTCTCTCTTTCGTAATGTTTTGTTTGATCAGCAGCAGATCGGCTGCGCTGCATTCCATCTTTTTAACATCAGTTTATAAAATAAAGAAAAACATATATAGATTTCTACTAACTGCGAACATAATTTCATTCATACAGTTTGAGTTTTTTTCTCAACATTCTGTAGTTTGTCGTACCCAGGGTTAGTTGTCAATGATAACTCATTGACCATTCTGTGGTGTAGGCTATACTTGTCTGAAACTGCAAACTTTACACAACCTTACGCAGGATACGTAGATTGTAGAGCGCTTTGAGATAGTCGATACGACGGAAAGCGCTATATAAGCATAACAATTATTAATTATTAGATTAGGGTAGCAAAATGATTAGCACCATACGTGACCAACGACAACTTTCTAGCAACGTTTGCACTGTAAAAAAAATCCCGTAAAATCACGGTTTTTCCCCTGTCAAAAAAACAGACTATCGCCGTATTTTAGTTTGAACGGGTTTTGAACTTAAAATATCATGTTCTCCTACACGAATCTCATTACGTAGCAACTGACCAATCAGAACTGAGGAAATTTGTGTCCACACAAGTCATGTTAAAGTGCAGTGTTTCGTCCAAAAACACGATTTCTTGACTAAAATATTTAATTATTTAAGCAATTCCACATAGGAATTTAGACTTTTTGTAAACAGAGGTGAAGAATCGCATTATATCTTCTTTCGTATTCAAATATTGACATTTTTCATCGAAAACCGTGACATCATGATGGCAGGATAAGGCTGAATATAAAGCTAAAGCGCGACATTGTTCAGTATGTAGTGTTTAGTAAATTACTCTAGAATTTGTACAATTGATATCTAGAGCATGTACATGTATAATAAATCACGTCTATTTAGTCTGTTTCCCATTTCTGTCAATTCGTGATTACTTACATCAAGTTTCCAGTAACTGAGTGAAATTGTTTATACCCTGTATTTTTAGGGGAATAGCAGGGTTATTTTAAGGGACACCAGCGTAAAATAACAGTGTTCATGAGTCGCAGCTTGCACCGCTTTTTTTACGGGATTGCGCTGGCGTCCAAACTGCCAGGAAATTCCCGTAAAACATGGTGTGTTTTTTACAGTGTGATAACGTAAGTTACAAAAAACGTTTTCAGGATGATAGCATACCATTAAAAAAATCGTATCTTTGTATGTTTGTTTCAAATTGAATTTTTGCTTTGAGGGTGCCAGTGTGTGGGCAGTCAAGGGGAAAAGTGCAACCTGCAATCTTGGACAATACAGTAGACAACCACTAGGCATCGCTAGGATTTTTATCTAGAGGGGGCAAAGCACTCTCATCAGAAAACAGCAAAGGGAGAAATCACCGGTCGTGGAAAAATCGGAAGCGGAGAGTTGCTGGACATCACTCGACACTTTGTTCAAGACCGCGATACGTAGGCCTATTATAGCCGCATTTTAGTCCCCTTTCAACAGGTTTCGAGTGTTTTAAATACCGTATACATTCAATACACCGATCCAGTAAGCCGCACGCGTCACATGCGCGTGCACGCGTCACATGCGCGTGCACGCGTCACATGCGCGTGCACGCGTCACATGCGCGTGCACGCGTCACATGCGCGTGCACGCGTCACATGCGCGTGCACGCGTCACATGCGCGTGCACGCGTCACATGCGCGTGCACGCGTCACATGCGCGTGCACGCGTCACATGCGCGTGCACGCGTCACATGCGCGTGCACGCGTCACATGCGCGTGCACGCGTCACATGCGCGTGCACGCGTCACATGCGCGTGCACGCGTCACATGCGCGTGCACGCGTCACATGCGCGTGCACGCGTCACATGCGCGTGCACGCATGTCGGACTTTTGTGCACGCATGTCGGACATAAACAACGAATGTGATTGGTCAGAACACCATCGGGCGACGCTCACTGGATACGACATTGACTTTGACCCTCTTTTATTTATTTGTATTTTAATTTTATTTTTCTCCTTTTCTACTTCCAGGGGGAGGGGGAACTGGAGGGGGAATTCCCCCCCCCCCCCGCGACGCCCATGACTACAACCCGTTTCCCCCGCTCAATGTTGACGTTCGTTGTTAGATGTGTCACCATTACCATGTGCACGAGTTTCAACAATCCTAGACTTTTTACAACATTAGATGGGGGGTGGGGGGGGGGGGGGGTCCCAACGAGATTTGTCCAGGATAGAATTGTAGTTTCGCGAGTATTGCCCGTTTGAGAATTTTCCCAAGATCTTGTGATTTTTTTCTTGGGCAAAAGTGTGTATTACGCATGCGCACAATGCTTATTACATGGCCTGTTCGTTTCGGTTAGCACTTATCCAGAACCACCAAAAAGACATCGTCGCGCTCATCGCGCCTTGTGCCTATTCAATAAGGCCTAGTGCCTATTCAATAAGGCCTAGTGCATTTGCAGTAATACATGACGATGTCATTTTTGTGGTTCTAGATATTAGCGCTTACCGTTTGTTTCGCACGAATCCGGATCGCGATCAGGAGGTGCGTTCCACGAATGCGAAACGTTGTGCTATGTTTGTACCATGAAAGAGAGTTTTGGACTTTTCGATAGACCTCCATGATTTATATGTTCTCCTGCGTGCTGATTGTGTCAAAGGCTACATTTCCGAGAATTTCTTTGTCATGTGGGCTTATTTTTGTGTGGAATTAACACCAAACGCGTATGATCCAGGAGAGTGCTTTTAATAAAGCTCGATGATTATAATGCTGCTTGTTTAGTCACATGCATCATCATGTATTTGCTAGACTTTGGAGATTTGTTGACAATTATAGGCCTAACCAAAAAGCGTGTATATTCCCAGACACTGCGGATGATAGGCAATTTAAAGACGGCTTTCAAGTCAATGCTGACCACCAATGACTGGCTGCAGGAGGAAGATAAGGGAGTTGCGGCTGAAAAAGTGAGTAGAATGGTCAAAGGTCAGTTGAAAGTTCAAAATTTGCCTTCGAACGCTATAGAAGTTGAGGCATTAGTTGAAGTGTTAGGACTCTTTATGTTGGTGGCGCCATTTTGCTTGGGATTTACTCCACTGGCTTTGTTTTTCTTCTTCCCCCTCGTTTTCCTCCCTTTTTATCTCCCATTTTTTCTTGGGGCTTCGAACCCCCCCTCCCGTTGCTACCCCACTGAGATAGTACATGTACCTGTGCTTGAAACGAAATCCAGATTGGTACCACATCGTAAGAGTTGGCCTAATTATAAAACACCAGCTACCTCAAATTAAACACAAATATTAAGCCTCTGTGTCATGTGGCGCTTGCTTAGTATGTTTTTCATATCCCGCTTGTATAGAGAGGGACGACTGCCAATATTGATATTTGAAAGACACGTTGCATTAATAACAGTTTTAGTAGCTAGAGTAAGTTGAGATGCAGTTCAGTCATAACTTATGTTTACATCTGGGATTTTGAAATGGTAACCGTAAGGTAAAAAGAAAAACGAGATTTCGCACGTTTTGGGGTAGTTTTTGTTTAATAGCATATTGGTTTCTCAATTGACCCCTTCTGCTTGGCTGTACTCTCTTGTTTCTGGCAGTTTATTTGACTTTTTCCCGTTTTCTTCGTACCCAAGGCGGACGTGATGTCGGTAAATGTTGGCTACCCTGACTGGATAAAGAATGACGATAAATTCAACGCGTATCACGATGGAGTATGTATCACGATATTCTTAAATTATATCTATTATTTTGTTCTTCAATTGTTGATACTGCAGTTGTTGCTGTTGTTGTTGCTGTTTAGTTTCTGTTACTGCAGCTGCTGTTGTTGCAGTACCTGTTATTGACCATTTATTTAAAAGTACATTAAACGATTGACATCAAAATAGAACGATAACCATTCGCAGCTCACATTCAAGCCAAAGGAGTTTTTCTACGATGTTTTGGTTTACATGAAGTGGCTGGTTCAGAAACGACTAAGACGTCTCAGGGAAAATCTGATTATTCCTGCAACGTTGTAAGTATACATATTTTTCGAATCAGGGGTTCCAAGCACGTCGATAAGTACGACATTTTCTAGCAGTGGTATAGTTATGGTTTGTTAAGGTGAACAAAAATCCTTGCAGTTGGAATGGTGTCAGTTAAATTCCTGACGTCAGGATCTACATCAAAGGGCTTGAAATACATCATGGACTAATTTCATAACTCTTGGAAAAAGGTGGGATGATCAGTATGAGGAAAATTAAAGTTTGCCGAGCCGAGCCGAGCCGAGCCGAGGACTTGGGTTGGGTTGTCCACCATGAGAACGTTTTTATAGAAACGGATTACTGGTTTGCAGCAAATTGCGACACTTTATATATAGAGGAAAAACGTAATTTGTTTTGCATTAGTTGATTCTGTATGTTCCGGTAATGTCTTCTCTTTGCTTTTTGTATCCGTTAAGATGGGACTACTACAGTCCTGCAACGGTCAATGCATTTTATAATCATACAGGGAACGGCATATGTAAGTATATTTTTGGCTGTATATATGTTATTAAAAAGAATTACTCTTTTGCTTGTGTGCTTGTTCACTTGTTCACAAGTATGGTTGGCTTGTTTGTTTGCTCGTTTAATATCGGTTAACTGGTTCACGCCGTCATTTTTCCTCTTGGAAGTCTTGGCCTTTTTCATGCCATCATTTCGTGGTTTGTTTTTCACTGAGCCAATAGCGAGGGGTTAGTCACTTCGGGGGATTAACCATACCGGCCTCTCTGCACAGGGATTATCCCCCATCCCATACCCCTCGTAGAGAGATGATCAGTAGGTCGTTCGGTTAGTTTAATGTTAGGCCAAATAAAACAAAACATGTTTAGCGTCCGGGGTTTTTTGAAAAAGGAAGGAGGCGGCGATTTTTATTTTCACAATGGCCGCCATTCCTATTTAAAATTTCCGACAACTGTGGGTTTTTCAACTGTTCAAAGATACAATAAAAGGAGGATACCTGCTGGACAAGAGAATTGAACATTTACAGTGGTTTTAATAGTTTTAGTAAGCTTGTATGTTATTTCCGATGAATCGGTTGACATTTGGGTTCTTTTATCACCTCATTTTCCACTAATAAAAAGAAATCCAGGCGGCCCCCAAAAACGGAAGCGGTGGTGGACGCTAAACATTTTTTTACTTCGCCTTATTGGTTGGGGTACCTTGAACAAAATATTTTACCATGAATATTGTTTCCAAAATCCGCCATGAGTGTAGAGCTATACAGCAGGATAGGCATTTTACTATGTTTCCCTCGAGATTGGATTCGTTTGTATTATTACAAGAGATCTTTGCGCTTCCCGGGATGGTGTTCTTTCTGACAGCCTGTAAAAAAAAATCAAAATTTACCCGGGCAGGACACAACCTCCTACTTTCTCACATCTCAACAACATTACGGTACCACCGAACTTGCCTGTGTCGGCTGGACAAATTATATTTTTTCTTCAATAATTTGCCCAATACAAGACTAAAAGCCATTAGGTAAAAGGCTACAACAGAGGTGGTGGGGTTGCCACATTTTAGGTTTCATTCCATCACACCCTTACGGTTTTCCTGGGCCCAGATATAAATAGAGGATAATTCTTCAACAGATTCCACACAAATTATCCCAATGTTCAAACCTATAGACTCAGGCGGGGTAACTTCCACCAACTCACCTCCCCCTAATTGTTGCAGCCGGTGGGCCATACACGTTTTATGATTCCTTAATTCCATGTGATTGATGTTCCAGTTTTTCCGGCTGCAATCCTCCAACCTCCTGTATACAATCCGCAGTTGCCATGGTAAGTACATTATCTTCAATTTAAGGTTACCGCCGTCAAATATGCCCTAGCAACAGTGGCATGCATACATTAGTAGCGTTCACATTCCTGAATAGAATACTCCATGGATCACCGAGGGAAGCTAGTTTTACCCTAACACGAGATAAAGCAGTAATATTTGTTTTATAACACCTCATCCACAGATTCTGTGTCTTGATTGGCCGAAAGCGAGTCACATGGCATTTTCTATTTTGTGCTATCTTCCTGTGCACGGCCAAAAGTACTATACTTATAGCAACCAAAGTACTATACCATTGGTAACTAAAGTACTACACTGAAAATTATATTTAGTCAATTGACTAAAAAAATATAGTCATGCACACTGTCTTTTTTGACTAATAGTTTGTCATGCATGGGTTATTTTTACTAATTATAATTGTCATGAAAAAGTGTCTTATTTGACTAATTTCTCAAATGATTAGTAATGCAAGAAAATTTATTAGTACTGCAAGAAATTGTATTTGTCATGCTGACCATTTTAAATTATCATGTGCCTATAGGCTGATTGGTCACACATAAAACCACTTTCAAAGTAATAATCATACTTGTGAAAACTCAATCTGAGTTTGTAATTGACATTTTTACTTCAATTTGTAAAATTCATATTGTAAAGACAACCACTATCTGACTAGGGCCCTATACATGTGTACAACTTTGTTTGGAATTAGGCCTAAACTGGCAGTATCCCATTCAATATCTTTAAGATATTGAATCAGACGTTGAAATGAATACTGCCAGTTTCAATTTTCATTCTGAATCGAAGCCCGATTATGGAAGTCAACTACTAGGTTTCTAACTATATGTATATAGTTCCAGGCGCAGATCCAGAACCCCCCCCCCCCCCCCCCTGCTCGTTGCCCATTTGTTTTCTTTTTGGTGCTTGTAGGGGCCTACGTCTTGCAAATACAGGTCTTATTTTGCCTATGGGGTGAGAACAAAACAAAAAGGTAAATGGCGCCACCAACGGTGAGAAAGTGTATCAATATTCGTATTGCATGGACTTTAATTCGTCACACCCCTCATCTGAATTGTCATCTGACTAATCACTTGCTTTACTAATTATTTTCTCGCTATTTGACGACTTTTTCACCGCGATTGACTAATTAATATTGTCAGTGTACCAAATCCATGGCGCGGTATTTGCGTGCAGATGCATGTAACTGTGCGCGTTGTTCCGAAGTGCCAGCGTTACAGAGCTGCGTTCAAACATTTCGTTTAGGGGTGGTTTAGAAAAGAGCAATTAATTTTTCCACGAATTTTGTATTGAAATAGAAGTTCATTTTAACTGTATTTAGATTTAAATAATTTTAAAATTGTTAAGTCAAGCAGAATCTGTGGTCGAGGTGTTATAAAACAAATAGTTACTGCTTTATCTCGTGGTGTGGTAAAACTAGCTTCCCTCGTTGATCCATGGAGCATTCTATTTTCCCTCAGCTTCGCCTCATGGATCACCCCGGGAGGCGAAGCAGTAAATGTTTGTACAGACAACGTGTTCAACGATTCATTTATTAAAAGAATCTGGTTCAACTTTGTTATGCAAAATTATACCATGTGTTGCAAAAAATACCAACGTGTTCTAAATGCCTGGTGTCATCGCAAGTTAAAATAAACTGGTGGTTTTCGAATTCTTGGAAAATCATTCAATCGGTTTATGCCAGAGGCCGCTATTTATTTAGTAAAATCCTCAAAAGAGCATTAGAACAATACTAAAAAATATCCTTAAACATGGCCTGCCAACAAAGATTTAGAAGTACAATGTATTCACATGGAAAATAAGCTATCCCACGTATACTGAAGTCATTAAAATATTGCATACTAAATCAATCTTTATATTGTTACAGGTATATGGATTACGGTGGGATCGGCATGGTAATCGGTCACGAGATAACTCACGGCTTCGACAGTGAGGGTAATGCCAATATGTATTATTTGTTGTGTGTAAATGCAGAATTATTTGTTGCCGATGATTGCTGACGTAATGTCACGTCATATTACGCGAACGCCCATTCTGGGTGCGTTCGAGTATAGCTCACCCGGATCGACTCGAGTGAAGTCAGACGGGTCAGCTACGAGAGCTGGGCTAATAGAACGGTCAAACGCACTCTCCTGTTGATGTCACCTTGCACTTGAGTCGGCCATGGAGGAATAAGAGTCGGCGATTGTGTGTTACGGACCCCTCTTTATATTTGATCCATTTCGAGTCAAGGTTGTTTTTATCATTCCAAACTGAATTTATCAACCTCAAGTAGGCCTATACGCCTCTCAATTCTAATGACATCAACAGTTTCCTGCGGGAGAAAATGCAATTTTCTTACGTGTTTTGCGGTTGGTGTCTTGCGAATTAGTGCGGTCTTCGCCATCTTTATTTTTGTGTTGCGTTCTTTCATCTTCGTTGTCGTTTTACCCAAAAATGTCCTACAAACAATTAAAAACTCTACCCTCTATCTACGACATACCTGTTGGTCCAATAACTTAAAAGTGGATTTTGTTTTCTTATAGGAACAGTCCTTAACTACACAATCGCCCTTGAGGTCAGCCATTTATTATTCCCCGCTCCAGTAGAATATGTGGGTAATCGGACTCGGCTACGCATGCGTGTGACGTAATTCCACCAGTGCCTCTGCTCCGTGAGCAGGATCTGTGGTGGCTGACCCTAGTGAGCCCCGAGTATGACGTCAGACCTAATCGAACGGCACGGAGCTAATCCGAGTCGACCCGGGCGAGCTACTCGAACGCACCCTCTGATTGAATTTAACACGTGCGCGTTGTGCGACCACTTTTGCGTTCACACGCGCGCGTTAGGTCACGCGGGTCATTCGACCAAAATTTAATTGTGCACATGCGCAGTTGAAATACCGAACTGGCTTATTGCACATGCCTAAGTGAAGATAATAAACCAGTTCGGTTTCTCAAAAGTCAAAGGTTATTCGGGATAAAATTGCTGAAGTAATGTTACGCCATGTTAAGCGAACGCACATTCTGATTGAATTTAACAGGTGCGAGTTGTGCGACTACCTTTGCGTTCACACGCGCGCGTTAGGTCATGCGGGTCATTCGGGATAAAATGTGTGTGCACATGTGCAGTTGAAATACCGAACTGGCTTACAGGGAAGTCGCCGAACAAAATTAGAAGCCATTTTTTTTCCGGTGGTGCCAGGCTCGCGTGCAGGTTTCCTGCGTTCTTTAATTTCATTCGCGTGCGCATTTTGGCAAGTTGTAAACACCCTGTTGGTCGAAGCTGCGTCGAGCGCGTGCATAAAATACGCACGCGCGCGTGGTGCCACCGCAGTAAATGCTTCTAATTTTGGTCGCCGGATTAGTCTATTGGGAAAGTGGCCCGTCACGTTAGAGCGTTTTAAATGTAGTATATACCTTTTGCTTTTGCTGTAAGTTTCAGAAATAAATGGATTTTGGGGTTAGTATTTTATAGCGTGCTAGCAAATACTGTAGCACTGACCTGTTTAAATAGATGCCGGGAAAACGATACCCAACACGATATGGGGCATAGCCCCCTTGTCCCTATACCCTAAACACACTCCAGACTATTGTTACCTAACACCCCCCCCCCCCCCCCCCCCACCCTAGATTTCTGAAAGGAATTCTTGAGATTCCGGGAACACAATGACCAACACATATATCGTGCTTCATATGGGGGGGGGGGGGGGGGGGAAACAGAAAAATAGTATGTTCTAGTAGTCTAGTTCCCCAACAACCATACATTAGACAATACAAAGCAATTTATAGACATCAGGAAATTATCAGGTCGTGAAACTAGACTAAGACCAACCATACGATCACGATATGGGGCAGAGGGAACCCCCCCTGTTTTGTGTTAGTCATTGTGTTCCCGGAATCTCAGGAATTCTTTTCAGAGGTCTAGGGGGATGTGTTAGGTAACAATAGTCTAGAGTGTGTATTGGGTATAGGGACAAAAGGGGGTACCTCTCTGCCCCATATCGTGCTGGTTATACGAACAAGTGTTGAAAACCATATACATTTCCACTTTTCTTGAAAACGACAGCACACCAGATGCCATGATTTCACAGGATGCTAGAGACTGCTATTTACATGTACTTAAAGTCTATACGGTATTTTGTAATAATTTAGTACTTTTGTTTTTTGATGTTTAAAAACAAATAACCAATAATAGGGAAAAGGAGTCCAATTTTCAAAGGAGTCTGATTTTCATATGACGCGGGTCCCTCCGATCCGTGGAAACCCGATAACTGTGGCGCACACAAGGGCGGGGAATCGGCATGCTAATTAGCCTTCAAGAATGACCTATTTTACATATAAACTTAGGTCATTTGAAAAAACAAGTTTTTTCGTCGGCCTCATCAAACGTGGTCAGACATAATCTTTTCCTGTTCAATGTTAATATTATCAGGAAGAAATTACGACAAAGACGGCAATCTAGTTGTCTGGTGGAGTCAACCGTCGATAGACAATTTTCTGAAGAGGGCACAGTGCATCGTGGACCAGTACTCATCATACGCCATGCCCGAAAACGGCCATAAGGTATAAGATGAAAGCGTTCTGTGGAGTGTATAAATGTTTTTGATTTGTCCCAACATACGTGAAACACTCACAAAATAGCCTCGTTTACGTTGAAAACAGGAAGATATTATATTGACAAATGTTCGGAGACGAAGCTTGGAAGGTAGTTTCATACAACTGAATGGTGCTGAACAAATCGAGGCAACCGTAAGTGATAAAACCCAAAATGGAGTCCAACATAGATGTTTTTGTGTCACAATTTAGGGTTCTCTGGCCAGAAAATGTACGATAACAGGCTGATATTAATTTAATTAGTTTAGCCATATATCCGGTCTGTTTTAAGACGAGACATTTATTACATACGTTTAAAATGAAAATGACAGTCACAAACCAGTACAAAAATTATAGATGGCCGTCAAAATATCAAGAGACGCTTATCATAAAATCATATCATAGTGTGTTCAGCTTTTAAACATTAAAGGTTTCACAACTATAGGAGGTCCAGTTCCATCGTTTAGGGGAGTTTGCGAGAACACAATAAAACAATTAATAGCTATATAAAAATATACTCATTCAACTTGACGGTTAATTTTTGTTTAAAAAAAATCATAATTAAATAGGATCACGTCACGACGACGTCACTTCATATTTGGCATGAAAAATAAATGTCCACGCGCAGTATCGATCCTTTTAGAGGTTGTTTATTATGTGTAATAAAAAGCGCCAAAATAGATGGCGTCATGAGGACGTCATCTTGTTTTTCAATTTTCTTGGGCGAATCCCCATGTCCTACCTAAGCCACTACAAAAATAAATTTAAATCTAAAGATAAACGCCAAAGAAATTTCCAAAATTCAACTTTTTGTTCTCGTGTCACGTGGCGCACAGTGACGTACCGATACGTCACAATGACGTAGGTTTTTGGCAAATACATGCATTTAGGGTCTATGCCTTTGATAAGAATGAGCATCCACTATTATGTAATGACAAGAAATCGTGGTAAACCTTTGAAGCTCATGTCACGTGACACATGACTGCATCGTCGATGACCACGCCAACTCTGATTTAGATCCGACAAACACTGGCGGGCCATAACTTTCGGTTTGGTGACGTCATCAGTACCAAACGTCACAACTCTATTACGAGTATGGTAGACTATTTTCCAACATAACTCGTAATTCGTTCATATTTATTTTATCTCGATTTGTTTGCCGCTAGAGGGCAACCTAACACGTTAAGATTCGTACATCGTATACCAACTGTACGCGTTGGCTAGGACAGAACAATTAGCCCGGATGACGTTATTTTAATTAATTCACTGACGTGTTTTTTCATTACTTATATAGTGTTATTACTTGTATGTAGCTGAATGGGACACAAACAGGAGGTGAAAACATTGCTGATAACGGCGGTCTGAAGGACGCGTTGAAGGTATGACAGCAGGACAAAACCTAAAGTTAAACCAGGAGCAACCTAAAGACCGAACAACTGATTTCTCCAATTCCCGTTTAAACCAACACCAGAATTCGGCCGCCCTACTCCTGTCACTGTGTCGTTACAGAAAATCTTAGTTCATCCATACACTTCAGATTCAAGGATTTGGACGTGAACAAAAATTCCACGATCCGACTCTGGGTGAATGTTTGAGTTTGGGGTTTTGGGTTGGGTTTCGTTTATTAAGAGAAAGCGTATGATTCAGGCTTTGACGTCAATACTTTTTCTGCACACCGAGTCATCCTGTATGTACGTATGCGTTGTATTTGTTGAAAGTTACTGCTGGCAGCGAACATGGCCTGTACTTAATCGGCTGAGAGGGCGTAAATCCTGTTTGGCAATTTATAATAGTATGCTTAATTCGATTTTTGTTTTCTCAATACAAAGGCGTACAAGGACAATGAATCGAAGTAACCTCTTCTTCCTGGCCTGAAAATGACAGATGACCAACTACTTTTTCTGTCATTTGCACAGGTAAAGTGTGTATTTTCTCACCGTACAAGACCGTACAATAGCTGATACACCGCAGTCAGTGCTGTGATACCGAGTATTGTTTAAAGAGGCCTGTTTTTACTTCAATTTTTTTTTTGCAGGTCTGGTGCAGTGTGAAATCACCGGCTGGAGTAGATTTTCAAATCGTCGGGGATAGCCACAGCCCTGGACGTTACAGGTTTGCCTAACAGTCTTTTCCTATGGCTAAAGTAATGTTTTTAGGAGGAGGCCGAAGGTCATGCATGCTGGGACGTGGGAGGCAGTAAAAAGGCCCTCCTCCCATTCGGCAAGACGATAAAAAAAAACACACACTGTACACGGAAAGTTAATCAACCCTTAACGTTTTTAACTCTAGTACGTACTCCTGGACGTAACTTGGCATGCAAAAAGCGCCTGAGCCCTGTCTGGATATCAAAACCAAGGACTCTAACCCCCAGTCACCACCCTTATTCACTTCGGGTGGCTACTCAACTATTGTGGGCTTGTGTTGAAATTCAGAGGGCACAAACCTGTGAAAATGTAATCAGGTGCGGGGCCAATGGCCCCCTGGCCTCCCTTTTCCGACGCCTATGATTGCAATTTCACACTTGCATGCAGATGGATAATGTTTCATAACTACAAAACGATTCTGGTTTAGCGTAATGAACAAATAACAAGATGACCATCGGAGGTGCCCTCATTGTTTAACGAATCTCCTAAAAACATGTCACAGATTTCTGACATCTCTTTCAAGATAATGTTCCTTTCCCGATGAATTTGTTTTCGCCCAAAGTTTTGATTCAACCTGATATGTCCATCCCTCTATATTTTGGAATACCTGAATTGTACAAAGTAAGGAGCATAATCACAGTAATAATCAATAGTATCGGATAAGCCCATCGCCGTAGGATTTGCCTGCATTTGTTTCATCCCACAAAAGCCAGTGCACTATCCTCAGCTGTCTTCCGACTCAATTAACTGTTGAAAGGTATTTTTGCCCCTTGTACATTGGAGCTTCTTTCTCCACAGAAATTGTACGGGGGATGTGGGATTGAATCTGGACGTAGGCTACATTACTATAAAACGTGGATTTGGCCTTGAGGACCTGATTCTCTGTTCAAGATGAGGAAAAGGGAACAAGGACGGTGCGATTGTATTATGCATCCACGGCCATGTTCGATTACATCCCACTTGCGTCGTCCTACCTTAGTAGAGAAACCAACATGTTAGTTCCAATTAAGGTTGTTGTGATTCTGCCGTAATACAGCGGCTGCACCCTGACTACGACACTTCAGCAACTGTACCTCATTTTTCCCCAGAGTCATCGGCTCTCTGCAAAACAACGGGAAATTCAACACGGCGTTCAAATGCCCCGCTGGAAGCTACATGAACCCGGCAAAGAAATGCAACATCTGGTGATGAAACGGCGTCTGAAAAAAAGGGCTCAGAAGTAGCCAAATTGTCGAGTGAAACGATCTTGTATAGAGATGCTAATTATAGGGGTTATTTTAAGTAAACCAGTCAAGCGTGTTGCGTGCGCGAACGTTGTTTAATCAGCTCCATACGATACATACGGCCTACGATTATCACTCTGAGGCGGTCCACACGTGGTGTTTTGTTTACATTTTACATTATACATCTGGTCACGTGGTTAAAAAAGTCTGTGTGTTGAATACGGTGCTTGCCGAAGCAAGTATTTATAATTTTTTTTTTTATTCTATTTTTGCAACTATACGTGCTATCACCAGTTGTTTATTTTCAAAATGTTCGTTTGCCTACCACTACTTGTTGTCATATTACGTTGACCGTAGCTGGCGGGATTGGGTTGTGTATATATAAGAAAAACTCTCCACCGTGCTAACCTTAAATCATAAATTCCGTTCTTCTGTTCGCAAACCATTGCTGTATCAGTATTCATTGTTATTGGCCGACAATCTGCGAAGTAGACTGTCCAAGGCTTCTGGTGATCGGCCTTCTTGTCACGGGCGCTTGCAGTTTGCGCGGAATTAGGGAAAATTCTCCCTGACTCCTCCATCATCGGCTCGGGCACGATGAGATAGGCCTTGACATCCTCACTGTCTTCTGTCAAACAAATATTTATTTCCAAGTACGGCAAATATAGAAAACCTGCTCCTGTCTCTAAAGAAAAATGCAGGGGACATGTGAGGTTGGACCTATGCTGCAGTCAAACTTTACAAAGGATGGAATCACAGAAACAGCATCACAGCAACGTCCAGCCTGCAGGAATGTTGGATATTTGTTTTTGTACATGTTCCCTAAAAGTTCACACCCAAATGTTGCACATATACAAAACTAAATTTGACAAGCGGGGGTTGTTGGGTCGGGACGGGGACGGGGACGGGGACGGGGACGGGGACTTAAGACTATACGGTCTAGCAATATAGATTAAAGTAGGTCATTCAAAACAACCACCTTGATAACCAAACCAAATTTAATAGAACTACTTTTCAACCGATTCGTGGGGCCAGGTCATATTCCCTGCAACAACGTGTTTTGGCTGGTCGTGTGGCAGGCACACCCACCCTCCCGCCCACCCAAACTCTAAAACAACCCATACCCATCCCACCCCACCCCACTTGTTGGCAAAGTATACTGTAACGGCTACTGCAGTTTAAATTTCGTTGAGCATTTCGCTTGCTGCATTTATACTGTTGGAAATGCGTATACGACAGGTAACAAATAACGGGCGGGTCAGATGGCAATGGTTTCAATTTAGTTTTTTAAGATTTCTCCGTAAAATCCCCCATGTTAGGTTAGACTTGATTTCAAGTCCGAGATAACGGTATATTTTTTGTCTGCATCAGCCACGCTAAACGTCATTACCCGTATAGGCCATCACACACTGAATCGAAGGTTAATTTAAACTGGTTCCAGGTCCCCCCCCCCCCCCCCCCCCCCAATTGTCCCAAGGTTCACAAGAGGGCGCAAGAGGGCGCTATTTCCGGCATTACTGTACAAATAGTGGCTGTACAGGTTGACAAAAACCACGATCACAGATTTCGAGGCTAATTTAGACTGGTTCCAGGTCCCTCCATTGTCCCAAGGTTCACAAGAGGGCGCAAGAGGGCGCTATTTCCGGCACTACTGGGTGCGATCCCATTGACCTTAGTGTAAAATCCACTAACTTCACAGTGAAAAAATCCTTATCCAGGAGTCTCTCAGTTATTGTGGCACTACTAAAAATTATAGTTGGGATCTTAATCTGTCAAACTCTTTTCAATTTTTGGTAGGGTAGCCGTTTTGGAATTTTTGCTAATTGTCCCCAAAGAGTACCACCCCTAAAAATGTGGTTTTTCCCAAACCGGCTAGCTGCCATTTTTCATACAGCATCCCTACACTTGCCAAGCCAAATAGGACCAATTTTAAAGCCAACATTTATCAAGTCTGCACAAAAGTTGAAGCACAGAACCCCCAGGTTTTAATAGCTGATCATAATTACACAATCTATCAATTGCATGACCCTCCAAAATGTATTATTAAAAAAAAGTTGTGGGTTTACAATTTATGCTAATCAGCTTGGCGCAGCCATTTTTGGCCTATTTAGTGTGGTGCACCCTACTGTATTGGCTATTAGGCCGACAAAAACCACGATCACAGACTTCGAACCAAGTCTAATGTTTGGTTGGATTCTTTTCAGACCTAGGAAAAGGTAACTGAGATTACATTTTTTTTGTGGACTTTGGGACGGTAAGCACTTAAAAAGACCAACCAAAATGACATTGTCACGCCTTGTGCCTATTCAATAAAGCCTTGTGCCTATTCAGTAAGGCCCAGTGCGCTTTCAGTAATACATGACGATGTCGTTTTGGTGGTTCTGGAACAGTGCCTTCCCTTCGGGACACCCTGTGCCTTTAATTGAGCCTAATCGTGACGAAAAGGATTGGCCTAAAAAAAGAGAAAAACCAAAACAAAACCGCCAAAACTAAACCAAAAAAATTAAGAAGATTGGACTGACATTTTCTAAAGAGGGCGCTGTTATAGATCCGGCTGACACAATCGTGTAGAGCACGGTTTGATTGTGCGGCCGGCGCCGAGACGGTGGCGGGGGAGAGAGCCTGAACGTTCACCCCTGGTGGCGCGCATCCGGAGACCTCGAATAGGAAAATGAACTTGTAAAATTTCTTGTATTTTCAATTATTTTTTATTCATTGAGTGTTAAAGAAATTCACCAACTGAAATGGCCTTTAAAAAATTGTTTCTACAAGTTGAAAACCAGCCGAATCGAAAGAGAAATATCGTGCTAGAACACATGAAGTATATATCTTTTTCGCGCGGTTCCCGACATGTGTACGTGCACTGTATATATCTCCGAGGACAAGAGAAGAAAGGAAACACAAAGAAACCTTTCAGTCCTCGAACGTAAGGATACGTGCTTAGTCTATGGGGGTTGGTTATATTAAAGGAACAATAGGAAACACAAAGCATTGTCCTCGGACGTATTGGGGAAGTACGACTGGGTGTGTACACACACGCACACACAAAAAGTGTCAAGTCAGTAGGCCGAAAGCATCGTGGAGTATGATTTGGTATCTGAATTGCTATTGTAAAACTAAAGTGTTAAGAACTTTTCAGCGCCGTTTGTTATATCTCAATTACCCCGTATAACGTTCATTTTAGATTGACCCCCCCCCCCCCCCCTCCCCAAAAAAAGTTATTAGTCCATCTAAAAAATCCTCCTAACCGTGAAGGTTGGTAAGTCTTCACCAAAAATTCCTTCCAATATCCTCGGCATCATGAGGATTAAAAATATCCTCTTCACCGTGAGGGTTGGTCTAAACAATCCTGTCAAATAGGGTTACTCGCCCCTAGTATTTTTTGGTCTATTGTTAAATGGTCATCTCATTTGCATGTCGTAATTGTACGTTTGTGTATCCATGATATTACACTAAATTTATATCCTACCTTGAACTTCAGAAACATACAAAGGGGGGGGGGGGGGACATTCTGGTCTAAGCCTGGTCCCACTAACACCGCTTTTTCACACTGGCTATTCTATTGCCGAGTATGACATGTTTAAATGTTATAATTAGTCATCATACTCATTAAATGATATCTCTAGAAAGGTTTAAATCTCCTTACTTCCATTGTGCAGCTCTTCCTTGTTTTCTCCCGACACGCATTATTATAGTACTATTTTGACGGTGGAGACCGTGAGGGGCCCGGATACCGTGAAAACGGTGTATAACTCGGATCGTGGTCCCTAAACTTTGAAAGCAAATTGTATACCGCAGTGGATGTCGGACAACTTGACCGTGGCTCCTAAAGCAAATTGTATACCGCACCCGTACGGTATGCCCAAAACTAGTAGTGGGACCAAAAGTAAAATTAAACACTTGCTTTCTGCCTTGACGAAGTTGTATGCTTAGGAAAACTATGCCCTGTGTGGTAGTATTAACGTGCAGACCTTTACGAATGATATGAACAGCAATTTCCGAAATTGAATTTTTGTGATTAAGCTTTCTTTAACAGGTACACTGTAAAAAAATCCCGTAAAATCACAGGTTTTCCCCCTGTAAAAAAAACCAGACTGTCACCGTATTTTAGTTTGAACGGGTTTTGAACGTAGAATCTCATGTTCTCCTACACGAATCTCATTACGCAGCAACTGACCAATCAGAACTGAGGAAAGTTGTGTTCACACAAGTCATGTTATATTGATATAACAAGTGTTTCGTCCAAAAACACGATTTCTTGACTAAAATATTTAATTATTTAAGCAATTCCACATAGGAATTTAGACTTTTTTTAAACAGAGGTGAAGAATTGCATTACATCTTTCGTATTCAAATATTTAAATTTTTTATCGGAAACCGTGACTTCATGATGGCAGGATAAGGCTGAATATAAAGCTAAAGCGCGACATTATTTAGTGTGTAGTGTTCAGTAAATTACTGTAGCATTTGTACAATTGATATCTAGAGTAATGTACATGTATAATAAATCACGTCTATTTAGTCTGGTTCCCATTACTGTAAATTCGTGATTACTTACACCAAGTTTCCAGTAACCGAGTGAAATTTGTTATACCCTGTATTTTTACAGGAATAGCAGGGTTATTTTAAGGGCAGCAACGTAAAATAACAGCGTTCATGAGTCGCAGCTTGCACCGCTTTTTTACGGGATTGCGCTGGCGTCCAAACTACCAAGAAATTCCCGTAAAAAATTGTGTTTTTTACAGTGTACCCGTCTACCCATACCTTTTCAATTGGGTACCCGAATTCTGTACTACCCGTAAATGCTTACACCCAAGGGTGGAGTGGTTAATCTGTGGTCAGGCCAGGCCCTTGAAAAGCCTGGCCAAGCCCCTGGAACGCCCAAGCCTTTGGACTTCTATAATCCCCTGATTGTACACAATAAAATGCCATTAATTCTGGAGTCCAGTGGGCTCCCATTGTTCACCCAGACTTGACTGACAGCTGAGGCATCTTTTGATCCAGCCATGAATGGGTACAGATTAGTGTGGGGGGCTACAACCAGGCCTGGCCTGGCAGAGGCCGGGCTTTATTGATTAGTTGATGCTCTATTGTTAGGTGATTTGTGGCTCACAATAGCAAGGGTAAAAGCTGGAAGGCCCGGGCATGGCTGGGCTTTTCAAAGGCCTGTCCCGACCACAGATTAACCACTCCTCCCTAAGGAGGTGATTTGGTCTCATAAACGGTGCAAGTTACCCCGCCTGGGTCTATACATGTAGGTCTGAAAATTACGATAATTTCTTTGGCATCTATTGAAGACTTATCCTCTATTTAGATCTGGACCCAGGAAAATGTAAGGGTGGTAGGGCTGGCAACCTGAAATGTGGCCAACCCCACCACATCTGCTGTAGCCCTTTACCTCTAATGGCTTTGAGCCTTATATTGGTACGACTTCCATAAAAATACACTTTGTATCTAAAACTCCGCTCTTAACTTGGTTCGATACATACGCCAATTTGGCTGCCTTCAACTGGTTCTTCTTGTAGAATTTCTGCTTGGGCGTCAACTTTGGGGCAGAATTGTATTTTTCCTTCATACGTTTGAGAAAGACCCGTGGATGGATACCATCCTCCTCAAGAAATAAGCGGAGTGTCTCTGCAGTAACGCCGGGGGAAGGTTTCCACAGTAGAAAAAGATGTCCCCTGTAACAGGACAAATATGATAATTAGTGAAAAGGCATACATATGGACATGGATGTCAAAGGCAGGTATATCGCTAAAGGGTTCACAATGTTAAGGGCTCATGTACACAGTTCATATGGTACACACACATATACACGTACATGTACAGACGGTCATACTTTCCTAATACTTCCGAGGACAATGCTTTGTGTTTCCATTGTTCCTTTAATATAACCCAACCCCATAGACTAAGCACGTATTTTTACTTGCGAGGACCGATTTCAACAAAAGGCTGGACTTGCGAGGACTGAAAGGTTTCTTTGTATTTTCTTTCTCCTCTTGTCCTCGGATGTATACAGAACCTGTACATGTACATGTACGTTTATGTGGCTGTAATTACTGGAGTGGTAGAACTACAGTATTCTCCGAACCAGTGCTCGTCATGTCTCCAATTTGTTCCTGACGGGGCATACGGCCCGAAAAAGTAGTAAATAGAAGGCCTCAAATTTAAGATTTTCTAGGGCACGGCCATTTTACCTTCGATAATGACAAATGTGGCAGGGCATCCACCAAGGCCAAAGCAAAGGGCACCAAGGCCTGAGGCATTTTTTAAAAGGGCACGGAGGCCAGTCATTATTATAAATATTCTGTGAAGCCCTGTAAAACTCCACAGATACATGTACATTTACATGAATGTTTGTCGCTTTAATCGATCTTTTCGTGGTATTTTTACAAACTTGATAGTTCAGGTTATTATAAACAACACACAATACATCGGTCATACAATGAATGATGCCATGCGCCGCACGTACACAACTCCATGATGAAAGCGCGAGCGAACTTGACAACCAACTTGGTTGATTTTGCCTAGTAACCTATGCACAAAATATAACCTGGGTACCAGGCAATATCGACCAGTGGTTGGCAAATAGTCGCTGATTGAACTTGGTCGTACTGTACGTGTACGTGCTTTAGATTAGATCTGACTTCTGCCCCCTGACTTCTGCCCCCTGCATTCGGAATTAAAATGCTGATGGAGGGATCGAAACCAGTCTATATCAAGCTTTGTGTGGTATGCGTGCTGCAGCAGCCGTACATACACCAGGGGCAGTACCGGTCTGGGCCGCGTGCATCGTTGCTGTGCTGCGCCGACTACGGCCGGCCTGGCCCAGCCCGTGCAGCACGGGTGGGTACGCGTGGGCCGGCAACGAGGGCACTACGGCCAGTTGGGAAAAGGGCATGGCAAGACTGGCCGTGAAGAGTGCGATTTTGTGAAGGGCACCACAGCAAACTTAAGGGCATCGACGGCACTGGCCATATTGTGGCCGCCAATAAATTTGAGGCCTGAAATACTATATATGTCCACACCATTCTCTAGGGGACTTATATTTTTCACTGCATATGGTGGTTGGTAAAAAAAGAAGGAAAAAAGAGGGATTGATGACAAGCTTGGTACTTAAAACCGATGATGTTGCCTTGTGATGGGTGATTTGCATTAAAAAAAAATTGATAAAAATAATTACCTGATTTTTTCACCTTCTTGGATTGGATTACGTGTATATTTGTTTGGCGAGGTGCCTTTCTCTTCCTTGATTTCTGTTTGACCTTGGATTCCTCATCCTTCATCACCAGTTGTTTCTCTTCAGGCACCTCCTCTTCTGCGTTGTTTGTTTTCATAGCAGGAGCTCGTAATTCTGAATCACCCACTCTGATTGTCCCCTTGGAATCATCAATGGTTGCCATGGCTGGAGCATCTGCGTTATTCAGTTTATTGCCTCTTTTACGACTCCCTTTTAAAGTCCTTGTCGCTTGATTGGAAATTTGTGGCTCGTTCTTGGCAACTGTTGCTCCGTCCTCCACGGGGCCATACCCAGCACGATATGGGGCAAAGGGGTACCCCCCTTTTTGTCCCTATACCCTATACACTCTCCAGACTATTGTTACCTAACACATTCCCCCCTAGACTTCTAATAAGAATTCCTGAGATTCCGGGAACACAATGACCAACACAAAAGAGGGGGGGGGGGGGGTTTGCTCTGCCCCATATCGTGCATCATATGAAGTTGGCGGAGGAAACATACGTGGGCCGCCAGGAACGGAGGGGATTAAAGGGACACATTGCCTTCAAATGTCATGAAATTTTGCTGTTTAGAAATGTTCCTTACCTTTGATAAGAGTTGTTCATGCAAAAAAACACGTATAATGTGTTGTAATTAGTGAGTA
Organism: Hippasteria phrygiana; assembly: GCA_037893225.1. NCBI lineage: Eukaryota > Metazoa > Echinodermata > Asteroidea > Valvatida > Goniasteridae > Hippasteria > Hippasteria phrygiana. The sequence continues at coordinate 188,398 of JAZGUH010000675.1, forward strand.
GTGATTACAAAACAAAAAATTGGCCGCTTACCCCTGACATCTGACCCGCGAAACATAGACTTATTTCCAGTACTAAATACCACCGTCTAAATAATGCGCAAAATACGCTGTAAGAGTCTTTAGGCTGGCGCCGCAGCCAGTGGCCTTGTGAACCTATCAGATGATCGCCAGGTACAATTCTCTACCTCGCGACACATATTACCAGTGCTGCGCGCCGTGCCACAGTACATCAAAATGGATCAACAGAACGTACTTCAACCAGATGCGACTGGAAATACGACTGGTGAACACAGTCCGCCATTTTGTGGAGTCAAAAATTTGGTTCTACAAAATGGCGGACCGTTATTTGTCACGAAATTAAACAAAAACCACGCAATTTGAAGGGATAGTTATGTGAATCTTTATATTCTACTTTTAAAAAAGCTTCCCAACCATATCCATTTCAGTTTTATAGCCCAAATCGCAAAATCCAAAGCAATGTGTCCCTTTAACAATAGCTAGTGATGCAAAAGAAATTCCTGCACTGTGATTGGAGCGCTGTGCGGTGGGATGACGCGCGCGTCTGTACAAATTCTCTGGCTTTGGGGGAGTCGCAGTCACTTACAGTAATTTTCTCACCTAACCTGCACTGACTTCATTTCGTACGGGAAATCTGCCTGCAATCAACTCCAGCCTACTCTCGGGATGTTTGGCGCGCTAAAAATTGCTCTGATTCTAGGCCTTGCGGTCTTCCAAATCGCCCAAGCATCGTGGTCGGAAATCCACCCGGACTTTCGAAAAACCCTGTCGGTAGGTTCAGCATCTGTACACTCCTCTCCATGACCCAGTTGCTACTTGTATTTCTAAGTCCCTTAATTTTTGCTTGCCAAGAAGATCTTGCACAGAAGACGCCCACCCCCCCCCCCCCCCCCCCCATACTGCGTTAACATTTCCTGACGAAAGTATATAAATCAAAGATGTTTCTATGTATTTGTTAATGCACAGGAAACTGCATAGGAGCTTCGTTAGAAAGCCAAATTATAAAATTATACTTCATGCATAAATAATCTGGGCATCGTTTCTGCCTGCAGTTTAATAGTTTGTTTCTTGGCGCATAGACAATTTTCCTACATAAATAAAATGTGAACAATTATATTTCTGCCTTATAATCGTGTTAACGTGACTGCAACTTTGCAAAGAGGAGCAATACCTCGTCGCCTGCTCACTGAAAAATCGTCTGGGTTAAATTTACCCAATTGGGGATGAAAACTGCAACTACCCACAATCAGATGAGTAGGCTTACTCATAGTTGCAGTTTTCACCAACAATTGGATAAATTCAATCCCCGTGATTTAAGTGTAGAAATATTATGCAGATAAAGTATGATTTTTAAGTGCTGTTTGTGCGAGCCGGACCCTAATTGGTGCACGTGCAATCCGGGAAACGAGCCTTGCATGTCGCGCACACCGGCGACGAGGTACATCTCTTGTTGGCAAAGTTGCCGTCATGTCAAGACTATTTTGACCCAGAAATATCTTTCTTTACACTTTGAGGAATAGTTATATGCTTCAGAGAACCTTGAATATTAAACTGTAGAATATTTATGCAGATAAAATATGATTTTTTTTTAATGTATGGATTTGTAACGGAGTTGCCTGTGCAGATTAATTTTGTCGTCTAGCTTTATACTCAGTTCGGCTAAATTTAATTCTAAATTACCTTTTAGCGTTTGCAGTTTTTCGTCTAAAGCCGCAAGCTCTCTATAGTTTTAACCCTTCACTTTTCGTTTGGGTATCCACTACATCTTCCAAGATGTCGCTTAAATCATCAGCTGCTTTTGGAAGATTACTCAACTCGATATTTTCGGGTTGTATTTGACTTATTTCTCGTTGCAATTGTGTTGTATTTTTTTGCCGTCGTAACCAAAAACGTTGATAGAAAGACCATTTTGTTATTCAATCTTGTCAATGTCTGTGACGGGAGTTGGAAATTCGACGCCCTTAGTCTAAACCGTCGTTTCTTCGTAGATGGAAGTCTTATAGTAATGAATTCTATATGATCCAGCCGCTTCCATTACGTTGGTGTCTTGCTATTTTTTCAATAATCCTATCCATTTGTTGTACGTTTTCTATATCTCCTTCAGGTAATACGTTCGATTTACACTCTCGTGTCTTCGACAAAAGTATCGTTCGTTAAATCGTATTTTCTCATCGCAATTTTTAATGTAAGCTGAAATGTAAATCTGTGAATTTCATTTTGTGCGTCTGTCAATTTGCGCACGATTTTGATCTTGTTTTCGTAAAAAAATGCTATAGGATCTACGATATTTCTGTAAATCTTCATCTAGTAATGCAGTAAATGATTTTTGAATGGTACTGGGGTTGTTTCGCTAAGATCTGCAGGTTGAAATGTTTCGACAGGTATTCTACGGTACTGTTGTATAGCAGATACCATCAGGGGCCAATTTCATAAAGCTGTTAAGCACAACAAATTGCTTATCATGAACATTTCTTGCTTAGTAAAAACAGGTTACCAGCCAAAAGTCCATGTAATTTTCATGCTAAGCAAACGGCTGAATGCCAGTCAAAAGCAATATTCCACACATGAAAATCTTGTTGGTAATCCAGTTTTTATCAAGGAAGCATTTTCATGCTAAGCAAATTTTTGTGCTTAACAGCTTCATCAAATTCGCCCCAGGTCTTTTTTTAATATGCTGACCTCTTCTTCGTCCAGAAGGGTCATCCAATGGAATATTTTTTATCATTGATTAACTTTTCCAGCGTTTCTTTTCTGATTTAAAAGTAAATTTGTATAAAGCGCTAAATTGTTTTTTATATGACAGACATGTATATCTCGTCTGAACGTGTCACGACGTCCAGATGCTCTTCCCAGAGGAATGGCGTATCTATCGATATACTTTTTCAGATCGTATTTTGACCAGCGCGTGTAACCCGTTGCCAGGCATCATTCTATTTCTGTTAATTTCTAAATCCATCTTTACGATAAGTCGTTATAATATTTTGTTTTAATAATAAAGTGTCTTTTTTTTTTTTTTTAAGGCCATGATTTTGGAGAGAAGGAAGTTAAAAATAGCATTATTTTAAAATCTGGGGATTCCCCTAATTTTTAAAGAGAATTATTTTTTTATTTTTTGGACCATGAATTTGGCCCGACTCTCCTTCCTATACTACTTAGGCCTATATGGCAACTTTCCCAACTTGACTCTAAAATTACTTATATTTTCATAACATCTTTTCGTCTGAAAAACGTGAAAGTATGATTTTTTTTGTTTCGCTCTACAGGATGAGCGACGCCGAGATGAATCGTCTTTGATACACGAGCTACGTGCTCGTCTTATTTTGGAGGAGAGAAGTGACAATTCCAGTAAGTGCAGTTTAGTTTCACTTATCCCTTCCCTAAAGTTGGCAGCGCAGGAAATTTCATTTTGCGCCCTTTCCGAAGTACTCAAGCGCGTTCATTTCAAGTTTTTCATTTGTCACCTGTTTGGAAGAAACACGGTCATTGTTAATGCGAGTTTTTTTCTTTCTATCTTAAAATAATAGATTAGAAATCCAATTTGGCTATACAAAAAACGGCCCGAATGGAAAATCTAATGAAAAACGATTGACTTTTCAATTAAGAAAACGTTTGCTAAATTAAATGGCAGTTTAAGGCCAAGTAAAATGTTCTTTCTTTAAAGGGACTGTCTATTTAATTTTCAAGATAGCCGCTATTTTATGAATGTCCGACAACCGTATATTTTTCAACTGTTCTAAGACACAAGTGAAAGACATGTTGCACAATGGAATTAAATGTTTACTGTAATTTTTAATAGCCTGGTAAGCTTGCTTTATTTTCCGATGGATCTGTTTACATTTTTGGGATCATTTTTACCATTTTCCGCTGGTAAAAAGAATCGAGGCAGCCCCTAAAAAGTAAGCGGGCGGGGACGCTAAACATATGTTTTTTACTAATTCTATTAGATTGTTCGAACAAGGCACATTGTATGCTCTTTTGTCGTATAGGAAACTTTTAAATGAACGCGTTTTTAAAGAGCATTTTAGTAATAAAGTTTTCGAAAATTGGCCCTTTCCACTTGGCTCATTTTCTGCGTTTACATGATCGTTGCAGTCGCGGAGAAACGTGAATTTCGGGGAGTCCGGTTGATGAAGTGGTACTTTCCTCATCTTACGGTCATCCAGGTTCAAATCCCAACCGGATCAATATGTGGATTGAGTTTTCAGTCCCCGACCGATTCCGTTGGGTTTCCCAAATATCATTCTGGGGTTTCCCTCCCACCTCCTAAAACTTAACCTGTAGGAAGAAGACGACCGGAAAAGATGTATTTTCTTTTTCAGGCTTTCGATTTAGTGCGGTATGCACTTTTGTGAAATCGTTGGTTTTATTAAAAAGAATGAAAATATTAATAATTTGTCCCAAATTGCCAGCAGTACAATCTACCGAGTACCGCCCCGTGTTAATGGCGTTTCGAACAGGGACAACTCTTGTATGAAATTCTGTCTTTTCGAATTAATGTTTTTATCTGCTCTTGTATAGATGTTTAATAAATCTATCAACTGTTTGAAACGGCATCAATAATAATACTGGAAGAAACTCGTTATTTTGATCAGTTTTCAAAAATTTTGTTCCTAAATTTCAATTCAAGGAAAAGGTATAGGCCTACGATTTCAAATGTTGGAATCCTTTACAAAAAAGCGACCATTACATTTCTTTACCCAGGGTGTGCATAAACGGTTTAAAACTGGTTTCCATTGGAGCCCTGCATATATTTTAAATTACGAATTAACATTTACAAACGAGTGATATAGACGGTGAAGTACTCCAACGCTATTTGTAGCAACACTTACTGGAATCCAAAGTAGACATATAGCCGCCCTTTTTAAGCAACATCTTGATTGTAACCAAGTATATTTTGAGGGTTTTCTGTAATATTTGTATTCTTTGCCTCCTTTGTTTTGAATCTACAGAATGCATGACACCTGTATTTTGCGATGAATATACCTGCTATTATGATACTACAGTAGGAAGTAAGTAGTGAATATCTACATTTTACACTGCAAAAACTAGGGTGTTAAAAATAACACTTTTCGGTGTGATGAGGACCACACCAATTTGTGTCATTGTAACACATTTGGTGTTATAGTTCACACCCACGGGTGTAACAATATACTCAATAGGTGTTAAGAGTTACACCAATTGATTTGAAATAACACCAATAATTAACACCGGTAAAATATTTTGGTGTAGTCCTTTTGGAACGCAGAGTGTTGACTTTAACACCCAATTTTTTGCAGTGGAGTATCCTATAGGATACGTGAAGTAATTAACTCCAGGACTGCGATTCTTACTGTGGTTCTCGCGTCACCGATACCAACTGAATCTCTGCAAGAATTCTCTATTTTAGTCGTGGACCAGGCGAGCTTTTGGGAAAACAAGCATTGGGTATAAGCTGGCAACATAACACCCCAAATTAGTTAGGGATCAAAGTTCAAAAATTTGTCTCCAACCTCAATTTTTACCACTTTATACCTAAAACCAGATTCAGACTACCAAGACAAATATCAGACGACTTCTTGTTGTTCATAACAGTCGGATTCCACTAGACTATACGCTTTGGCGTTAATTTATGTTAAAGATCTTAAACCCCTTTTCACCAACGTCACCAGCGTGAAATGTAAAACGATGCGATCATCTGTATATCGTGTGTCCTCTTCCCCCACTTTTTAAAACTAATCGGGGCGGATTTTTGGGATAACTTTAGGTGATTACAGAAACAAATCTTGGTCATCCTCCACTCACTTTTAGGTAGGGATTTACGCACTGGCGGCGGGACAGGGGGCCAATGCTACCCTACTTTTGGCAGTTTCGCATACAGAAAAACATAGCACCGGTGCTGCCTCCCCCCCCCCCCCCCCCCCACTTTCAAAAGTGTTCCGCCGCCGCTGGATTTACGTCATTGAATGCGACTAAACTAAGTTCATAACACGTATATGAATTGCCTTTTTGTATAAACATTTAGCAATTTCTTTTCAAAAATTGCAGTGGCCCTTGTAAAGTACAAGAATGGGAAGTTTTTAGTCCAGGTTGACGACACAAACGATAATCGCATCTTGGACCACACCGATAACGACGGTAAGTGTCGGCATAGTGGCGCTTATAAGTGACATTTATTTAAGTGCAGTTATCTTTACACATTAGTTAATTATTTCCACATCTCCATTCCCTCATGGTGATGGCTCGAAATATCCCAATAATTTCAAGATAGCTTTCAGACACTTTGCGACTTCTCTCGCGTCTTTCAAGATCTCAAATATTAAAAAAATAAACCGGTAAATGCATTTTGAACAATTTCCTGGTTAATGCTTTCAATAGTTTCCGAACTCTTAATCATCCAGAGATATCTTGACATTACAGTATATATAGCCACATCTAACTAAATCAATTTCGAGATATTGGATTCGCATTAGAGATCTTGAAATGTCAAGATATCTCTAAATGTATTTCAAGTTGTCTTGTAACCGCACTATTTCAGAATACTCGGAAATCGATTTTGAGGTATGTCTATTTTCAGATATCTTGAAACAGTTTAGACGTAGCTTGATATCATTTAAAGATCTTTCATTTCAGCCTCTCGAAATTCATAAAGAGATGTCTAAATCAATTGTTAAGATATCTCGATGTATTTCGATGTCAGGGACGCGATAGGTCACATGTGCTCGCATCATGAACTGACGTATCGTGTGTACAAAAGCAATGGACGATCCGTCACAATTCGTGGTGCGGTAACTATCAACGATACGTCACTTCGTGGTGCGACTGACATCCAACGTGAGTGGAAGTAAGACGGGGATTTACTATGAATATGCGGAGTGATTGATTTACTATGCCCCCAGGCCCCCTAAAAAATGTCCCGGTGTAACGTGAATTTCAGACTCCATGAAATACGGGCTCTTTGGTAGTATTGCGCATTAAAGTGGAGATAATTAGTCGAGTGCGCGGGAGAGGGTTTAACCGATAATAGGGAAAAGGGGTCAGATTTTCATTAATTTTCATGACGCCGGTACATGTCATGTGCATTTTCACAAACATTAAGGGATACAACGCAAGGCCTGTAGAAAAGAATGGCAAATCATCATTCGGATTGTTGGTGGTTTACATTCCGATAACATCTTATTTTGATGCTGAAAATCTGGCTTTGTCTTGAGGAATGGGGGTTAGAATTAAGCCTGTTTAAAGGGCGATTTTGTTTAAAGACATTTTTATGAAAAATCGCAATTGTCGACCCCTCCCCCACTTTCCACAAACCACAAAACAATGCCAAACGCCTACAGATGATTTCTTAGGTGTTTTAGTTGCGTTATTACATTGATGAGCTGTGAACAAATTGAAATGTGTACGATTCTATGTGCCTAAACGCACGACGCTGGACCGAATGTACCTGCGAAGTAATGGCGTCACACTGTATTTACCACGTTTATGTAATTGCGATGTGCGGAAAGATTACCACGCCAAAGTATAAGGTTTCTCCGAAATTCACAATATGCGTAGAAGTTCATGTAAAGGAGTTCTTTTTTTACTTCGAATCGGGGTCCTGAAGAACCAATGGTTCTTAAATTATGATAAAAGCAGTCCTAAAGGCCTAGGTCCATTAGCCTTTCTATAGACATGGTGGACACGATAGGAGGTAGTTATTGGAGATGGGTGAATTTTAATTTTTGTGTAAAGGTTTGCTAAACTCAAATAGTCGTCTCCTATCGTGTCCAAGAAGGCTGTAATGAACAAAAATAGACGATGTAAAAGGATGTTTGTTATGGCCAAGACCTAAATCACTATCGCCTATGATTTTTGTTTTGACTCAGTTACGGAGACCGCAGTGAAGACCATCTCGTACAGCTCAACGAAATTTACAGTGAACGGGAAAACGTACACGGTGGAAGTCGGTGGAATCAAGCCGAACGTTGGCGGTAATCTTCAAGTCGCCAAGTTCTGCCTGAATGAAATGCTCGTGTAAAATGTTGGTTGGTGCGCAATGCACACTGATGACTTAAACCAATCTTGGTGTTCATGGTGTTCAGTACAGGTAGAAAACGGGTGAAAAGCTTTGTTTCTTTCTGATGCTACTTATTCCTAGCCAACCCTGTCACCATTTTAAATTTGTTACAGCCATGACCCCTCGTTTATGAAGCTCAATTTCACTGAACAGTTCAACCTAGACTCGGTGCAAATGTAAAATTAGCCCATAATATATTGAGATTCAATTCAGTTACAACTTTGGGACAGATATGGTAAATGTTTTTCGAGTAACATTTTGACCTTTATTCTTTCAATTCCATTATTCGCTTGGGAATCCACTGAATTTAAACATCTGGTCAGTGCGGACACAGCGGGGGAGGTTCAGATTAAAATAAGTGCCAAATTTGTGAATCTTCGTGAACCTTAAGAAAATTAGTTTGTAGAGATTTTAAGAAAATGTCAAGCAATTTTGTGATTTGTGGCAAATTCTTGTTTGTTTGGAAATATCTGCATAAATCCTTGAAAAAGCACCATTTAACTAAAACGCACTGGACATAAAGTGGGCCCAAATTTCCGTAAAGCATCTATATGCCACACCCAGCGGAACCACCGGGATTTTGAAGGTGATGGTTAATCAGTGAGAGAATCGACTGGCTGTGGGTATTTAGATGAAACATTAGAATGATTAAAACCAAGTCCCGTGCCTGCAATCCTTGTTTTGTGTTTGTTTCCTTCTTGCTTAGTTCGCATGGAAAACGACGTCTCTAATGTTAACCTTCACATTTTCAAGAGAAGCAGATTTTGGGGAGGCAGATCTCCCCATATTCCTCCCCATCCCCTCCCCATCCCCTCCCCACCTAAACATTTGTTTGGGAAAACCGGTCTCACAGATTTGGTGAGACACATCCCCCAAAATCTCCCCACCTGTCTTTCTTCTCTCTCAAAAAAAAAATCTGTCTCGCAGATTCTCCTCCACTCACAGAAAATAGTCTCACAGATCGGCGCTAGATTGACCGTCAGGCTGTAGACACTCGTAATAGTTCGGTGGTAAAGGTTAATTACATATTCCTTAATTATTTTTGTGAATTGCTAAGTTTTTTTTATACGAATTTGTTTTCTTTTTTTTCTATTCGTTCAACCACTTTCCTTTCCACGTCATTGTCGATTTCTTTTTGAAGCCATTAGGACGCAAACAAAAGCGAGCTTTGCTCAATTCATTGTTGATTAAAGTATATTCATCGTGACTAATGTCGCTCCGTCTGTAGCTTGAGACACTAGTTCATGTATTGTATTCAACTTGCTTTCGGCCAACACTCCTATTTGATGTGTTTTTTGGCTTTACCCCTAAACTTTTGGCTAAAATATTTCAAAGCTAAACCAACGCCTACGCAACCTAACGCTGTCCCTTCGAACGTCACACCAACAGGTATAGTAATGACACCGACGATTCCAGCAATGCCAACGGCACCTGATGCCGCTACTACACATTCTGCGCAAGTTTCTACATTAGACAGACAGACAGCTAATAATTGTATTATACTTTTTGTATAGACACTCGCGCCTTTCTCTCTCACTGGAGATTTTTTTTTTTGTACTTGCTCTATTTTTTTTCAAAATCTAAACTCTTTTGTATCGTCTGACTCGGGTAACTGAGGATAAATAGACGGTGTCGTTTCCAGTTTATATTTATACACATTTTTAATTCTGTTTTGTTTTTATCTTTTTGTTAGACGAGTATCAAAGATGCAACTCCAATCACGAGCCCACACGTGTTCCACTAACCAACCGACCGTTTTGTTCAATAAATTAAATAACCAACTACCGATGCTACCCAAAATACCGCGGGCAAGGCAGTTAGCAGTTGGCCTCTTTATGAGTAAATTTGACATTTTGTTACGGCCCATTATGTCCGCACACTTGTTCAGGCCTATTGTGTCCGCAGGCCCATTGTGTCCGCAGGCCCATTGTGTCCGCAATCTCAGTGTGTCCGGCCCATCGTGTCCGCAATCCCATTGTGTCCGCAATCCCATTATGTCTGCCCATTGTGTCCGCAATCCCATTAATATGTGTAGTTTTGTATCAATATTGTGTGTAGTTTCACTGATCAGATATGGAGCTTAAAGCCTTTAATATATTATGGTACCCTCCATGGGCCTACTTCACATGCGCTGCAGTCATATATATAATTCCAGCTTATTTGGACCGTTTATGGGTGGTCGGAACTATTTTCCGTATTGCATAATGTTCCGTAAATGCATCATTATGTTTGAAATAAAGTAATGGCTATTATTTGAGCAAACACGTTTGCAAAGTGTGTTGCCATACCCCAAAAATAATCTGCACAACACATCGGGAAATGCCGCCTTTCGTAGTTATTTGGTTTCAGTGTTGCTCGAAATTGAATAATGTTTTAATGAGAGTATTCGCCCAACGATCCTTCTCATTGGTTCGTTATGAGGTCCCTCGGTTGCGTAATTGCGGTGTGGGGGCACGTGCCCCCCCCCCCCCCCCCCCACCAGCCGAGGCCTGTGTGCCACCCCCCCCCCCCCCCCCCTTCCGCTGGCAATAGAACTTGTGAACCAAAAATATGAGCCTATTGTGTTTTCTCCCTGAAGTGCTCCCTAGAAAACATTGTGCACCCCCCGGTTTCCCCGAACTTCCCTCTGCAAACTGGACTGTAGTTGTGCCACTGGGTTCCCTCCTCAATTCCGCCAAATGTACCCCTCCGCCCAGCCCCCACAAATTCATCTGATTTCGTTAGAAAATGCTTAGATTGTGTTTTCCTATGGAATCATGTTTTATGGTAAGATTGGATGTACTGCAACCTTTTAATTGTTAGGCCCTACTCCTGTGCTATTATGCTTGACTGCACAGGTATAGCGTGCTGTTGTATAACATCGTACTTCTACGAAGTTAGGGGCCAGAACTTAACACTGGTGTTCCATTGGATAGAACTAGTTTTCAGTTGCCAAAACAAGCCCAAACAGTGTGCGCTGCCATGTGCGTCATCAGCTTACCGTAGCCGTGATGATCTAAGACACACCTCTGCTGGTTCTTAATCTTGGTTGGCGATCACGTGGGGATAACAAATGTCTCTTTCCTTCTTATTAATATTAATAATCCGACCGAAGAGTCCCAACTAGTTTGGAAATATGGTGAATCCTTGCCTGCGCGAAACCTGATTTGGTATTTCAAGATGGCGTCCTCCGTGAGAACGAACGTATGTACTCGATTAACGCGAAAAGAAGTCGTAAATCCGTTATAAGTTAACCTGAATTCAGACACTGGTAGCCTATTGACACAGATCATGACGCAGACTTCAAAAGTAATGCCAGTAGAGACGACAGAGTTATACGGCTATAATTTGTACCTGTACTGAGAACTGTCACAGAAGTTGGCGATTATGTTATACGCGAGCGGTGGATCGGCGCTGTTCGGCGATGGCGCTGCGCTTTCACTCGTTCTATCGTTCGCGCAACGGTAGATCGCGCAAGGTAGATTTTGCGCCATCTATCGATCACGCAGGAATAGGTTTGCGCATCGGTCGATCTTGAATGAATGGGTTCGCGATCAACCGATCGCGCAGTGTAAAATTTGGTAGATCTTGCGCGATCTTGCAACATCTTGCCCTTGCGCGATCGACCGATGCTTGGCGTAGCGCTACCGCGGGATCGCGCAGATCCACCGATCGCGCCCAACAGTACTAGCTACTCGGCAATGCCAACTGTTAATGAAGTGCCCCAATCCCACTCATAATTAGGGGTCCGACTCGGGTTTTGGTGAAACTGTTTTTCTAAAAATAACTCTACATGTGCCGTGAACTCACATTCAAAGTTTTAGGGCCCAACTCAGTCAAAGTCGTTTCTGGGATATGACCCCCTGAAAATTAGTACCCCGCCCCCTTTTTCTTATTCATAGTTGCTTCGGGATATTTGCCAGGTTGAATGACATTCAATCTGCAAAAATCTGCTGTCAGAAATACTATACCATGTTTCTATTTCAAGATATGGGCCCTCAACACCCTTAGGACAAAAAAGGAATTGTTTGGTTGTCCTCGAGCGCCCGCCCCTATTTTTCGGCCCGCGCCAAAACAGTTCTTTTTTCAATTTTTTTTTTCAATGTTATCCCAAAACTCGAATTGATTTTGCTGGTTGATTCGTTCCAATCTCGTTTCCATCTTTATTTTGTTATTTGTAATGCACAAACACGACCCTACCTTTTACTCTAGAGTTTGAGAGTTCATATTCTAGTATCAGTGTGCGACTTCGCACAATAAGTACTCGATGGAAATACACGCGGTACAGAAATACACAAATGCAGCGTGGCCACTCCTCAAATTTCAAATTCCCAAGATTCATCCAGTAAAATTCCCAAGAATTCCCAAGGCGATGGGAAAACACTGTGCAAAGAGCATCGGAATAAGCACTTTGCGCATGTGCAATCCATAAAAACCCAAATTCCTAAGATCCTTAAATCCCAAGGAGTGGCCACAGGGCACACAATGTATAACGCACGAGGCAAACATTTTATGAAAATCGCTTTTTGAGAAATAAACTTATGAAAAAATATAATCTCAACATTTTTCTAATTATATTCTTTTATCACTATATATGTATATATGCACAGGGGAAGCCAAGATGGCGTCTTTAATACACGCTCAGCATTCATTGCAAACTAGGTGTAAAAGTCTTGTTTGATTGTATGTGCAGTGTGGCTACCACATCGAAACTTCGTGAGGTTTTTTGGTCGAATGTTGAGCAAGCTCAAATACAGCTGAAACACACAAAGGTCGCGTCCACCAAACAGTGGTCCATAGAGTGACATTGAGCCCCAGGAGACAGTGTCAGCACTGGCAGCCTTAGGTCTACGGTATGTGTTGTTCGGATGGAGTGAAGGACCAGGCGGCCATCGCTGAAGAGGCAGCCGTATTACGTATATTAAACTGTTTATCGGCCTAACAACATTTGTGTGTTTGTTTTACTTTGTGTATGGTTTGTTGGACGCCCGTCCGCCCCCCACTGGCGAAGGGGTGTGGAGGACAACCAAACAATTTTAGTTTTTGGCCCTATTGGAGATAATCAAAAAACTTGTGTCCTCATGGATAATCAGCTCAAATGGGTTTCATATTTTATATGCATACACACTAGATGCATGTGTTTGCTTCTAATTAGCAAGGACGGACCAATCGCACCCCTTTGGGGGCGTGGTCAGGGTCTGAAGATAGGTCCACAGAAAAAAATGCCAAAATGACCCCCCCCCCCCTCCTTCTGATGGCCAGATGACCCAATAGGCCACTACCCACATGACCGAAACTTACATATCTTCAGCTATTGTAAATTCAGTTTGTTTTCTTGTTTCCTTCATGGTTAGCTGATTTCTTTTTTAAAGACATACTTTACATTTACACATATACATGCATATCATGTCAAATCACCAAAATTGTCAAAACCACACAGGTTACCTCCAGAAATTTGGCTTGAAACATTTCAAAACAAATTAATTCTTAAAACTCCCCCCCCCCCCCACACCCCCACCCCTTATATCCACACATAATAGCAGAAATGTCTTTTTACACTAAATTTGAGGCTGCATCACATCTTAGTCCCCGTAGGCAAACCTCAATTTGTTGAAAGAGCTATCACCATATTTACAGATGGGAAAAATATGGTCCAATGAGAAAAATTTCCAGATTTTCCAGACCGTCAGTTTTCAAATTTTAACAGTTCAAAGATACATAATGTAAATTCAGTTTGCACCAAACAATAAAGTTTGGTTCTCACTTCTTTTATATTTAGTTGCTTTCTTGTTCTGGCCTATATTGGCATTGGGCCCTTTAGAAGTACACACAATGTTGACGACATAGTACATGTATGAATGAGTACACTGTGCATTTGCATGTACGGATACCTGTGCACATAACAGGTTCTGTACATACGTTCGAGGACAAGAGGAAGTTGGTCTTTTGTTAAAATCGGTCCTCGGACGTAAAAATAGTGCTTAGTCTATGGGGTTGGGTTATATTAAAGGAACAATAAGAAACACAAAGCATTGTCACTTTTCTGTACCGTGACATAGAGCTTAATTCATTATGAAAATAATGATTTTTACAGAGTTAAAAGGGATGAATTACCACTACCTATCCACCCAACATGACAAACTAGTTCAAAATTAGTTGTTTTTAGTCATTTCAATATTTTAACAAGTCCACGGCGGAAATACGCGTTAAAACTTCACTCGGTCCACGAACCGTACAACCGCGAATTTTGCAATGCAATGGGGCGTGATCTAATATGCAGATTCCGCATGCGCATCAGTGTTACGAAAACACCAGTTCCCGACTCATTAGCGAAGGCGTGATACACGCGTGGCATGGAAACATATACACCCGGGTAAACTGTCCACCCACCCATGTACGCACACATGTTTCACACATCCGCGTTTTTGCATTCCTGTGGAGACCCTTTGTCCCTGTACTTAAGCAAACCCCCATAGACTTTGTACACACAATTCCTTGTGGAGACAACCTAACCCATAGAATTGCCTAGTGGATACCTATTTAGTCCTTTTGTCTCTATTGCTTTGATGTCTCCACAGGGTACGGTATATCTCTCCACATACGCAGTGTGGACATTCCTTTGTATTCGTGTAGTTAAGAATTCTCGGCCAAAATCCTAATTTTTCTCACATCCAAATTCTGTTTTCAACCCCAATTTTTGATAGTGGCTTTCTGAAGTAATTATCTATATTCTCCCACAGATAACCGTACCCCATTTCCCCTCTGAAGCCCTTTTCCAGAGAGAGCGAAACACTATGTGGAGCTGACCCAGGTCCACATAATGTCTCTAATCTATTGTTCACGCCGAAATCTCTTATTCACAGGTCCACACAGTGTATGCACCGCTAACTCACACACACATGTGTAAATACCGGCAATCGCGGACCTCCTATTGTCCCTCTTTTGTTTGTACTTTAACTTGTTCGGAAGGCCTCCCATATTTTTTGTACACGATTTTCAATTGTGGACGTTCGGTCAATCGTGGACCCTTTGTCTACGCCCTAACCCTTTTGTCCCTAGTCCACGATTGCCGGTATTTACAAACGCACCAACCTACCAACCACCAACATAATAGCTCAGTTACATATCCACCGATTCGGGATAAGGCTCCCGTACGGGCCCAAATTTCGGCCGTAGGGCGCATCTGGAGCTATTAGAGCGGAGTTCAAAGTTCTCGATGTGTCGTAGAACTTTTTACTGGCCGTAAGCCCGTAGACGCGTCGTAGACAGCATCGCACGGGCACCGCACGGGCCCAGTACGGCCCCCGCAGCATTCGTACGGATGCCGTACGATTTTAGAACGGAATTTCGGGCCCCTCAAATCGTACGGCACGCGTACTATTTCCAAGATTATCGTACGAGTATCTTACGACGTCGGTGCGAGTCTCTCACGAGCCCCGTACGATGTATAAAAATCGTACGGGTATCTCACGGCTCCCGTCCGACTCCCGTCCGACTGCCGCGCGGCGTCCAAGATTCCCTTGCGGACCTGGCGCGGCGCCCTCGCGGCCGTGTTTCTTTCGGGCGGCGTCCGCAGGATTATCCTGCGGTACCCTTGCGGCTTACACACGGGCACCTCGCGATTGGAGTCGAGAAAACTTCAAAGGGCACCACGCGGGCCCCGCCAAATATGTGGCTACACACAGATGCCGCAGAACCCTGCGATACCCCCGATTTCCAAAAATCTTAGAAATCAGCCGTAGGTAGAAAAATCGTAACGGGGCCCAGTGGATAAGTGACTGAGGCGTAAGCGGCAGCAGACCACATCTTAAAGGTGCATTTTTGAAGGGCCCATATCTAGAGGACCGTAGCTCTGATTGTTTTTAAACCTGGTATGTTGGTAGGCTAGCATGTGTTATAGATGAAAATTGAGGTGACCTCATGATGACGTCATTATACAATTTTATATGGTTGTTTAGATATTTTTAACCTTTAAGCCATATCTCGTCAAAAGAACATGTTAATTTCAAAATTCTTTTTGTGATAGGTTTGTTAGGTCATCGGTACTTACATAATGTGAAAAAAGTGTGACGTCATGATGACGTAATCAAAAATGTGCTTTTTTGAAACAAACATAACGATAGGTCCGAAATTCGGTAGATTCACAACAAGGGCGCCGCCAGCGGCAAGCCGGGAAAAGGCCAAATTACGCAGTGCATCATGGGAAAAAGTCGACATCGCAAAACCGAAAGTGGGTATCGCCAATGCATTGACCGTACTTCTTGCACCCCTTCTCCGCTAAATCTATGAACTCTTCTCTCTTCTTTCCCGCAGACGATATTCCCCAATTAGTCACAAATTTCATTAACTCATCCACTCGAATTCGCGCGAAATCCATACTGCTGTACTGTCGACCATCTAATACAACATGGTAGACGCGATGTCGACCCCGAAAGTGGGAAATTGGCCTTTCCCGGCTTGCCGCTGGCGGCGCACTGAGTTGTGAATCGACCGAATTGGTGGGCAGGTAAATATTGTTACTAGTACGCAAAATCCAAAGTGACGTCATGATGATTTTCTATGAATGTTTAAATGTTTGAAATTTCGTTCTCCTCTGAACATTTTACACTGTCGTTGATCAGATTGACTCCAATCTTGACATAGCCCATTACCACGTTACAAATGTTTCCTTTGACAAGTGCCGTCGTGATGATGTCATCATGAGCCACGTGACGTCATCTTAAGGGTGCATATTTTTAGATCCTGCATCTGGAGAACTGTACTTCCGATTGCATCCAATCTTGGTATGCTGGTAGGCCGGCTAGCGTTACAGATGAAAATTGATGGAAAATGTGCTTTTTAAAAACACATATAATGGTAGGTCCGATCATCATAAAAATGTATGAGTAGGTAAGATATATTCACTAGCATATAACATCATATAACACCAGCAGCAGCAGCAGCAGCAGCAGCAGCAGCAGCAGCAGCAGCAGCAGCAGCAGCAGCAGCAGCAGCAGCAGCAGCAGCAGCAGCAGCAGCAGCAGCAGCAGCAGCAGCAGCAGCAGCAGCAGCAGCAGCAGCAGCAGCAGCAGCAGCAATTACACTTTTTGTTTAATTTGAGGCATTAAGAAAATAATGCTTTATTATGTCTATCCTGTAATCTTGCCCTTTTTTGGCAATTTGTTTTTACAATTTCGCTTTATTACTTTATTTATTTATTTATTTATTTATATATTACATTTCTTTACCAAGGGTGTGCCCAGTTTAAAACTGGTTTCCATTGGGGCCCTGCATATTATTAGTTAAAACTGAATATTTACACATTCATACAAAATATTTAAACAAATACAATAATGTTTACACAAATAAATATATTTTCGGTGAACTTTTCAACTCTCCAGTAGAAGCCTATTGCTGATTTACGGGATGGGCGAAAAACCCGCGAAAAAACCTTTCAGGGTGAAAAACAAGGGGAAATTCCCATCCGGCTCCAAAGTATTTTGGCAACCAAGTTTATAACTCCGCAGATCAGCTTAAATTGCAGAAATATCACTGATAGATGGCTTTACGTAGCTCCGATTTAAATGTACTTAAGGAGTCTATGGTTCTCATTTGTTCAGGCAGATTAGTCCATATACTGGCACCACTCACAGCGAAACTTGTCACGTAGCATTACTTTTTGGCGAAAGGAACTTTCAGTGCCATTTGGACCGATTGTCGTGTTTCACGAATCACTGTAAGTGGTGTGAACAGATTTGTCATGTACAAAGGAGTCATTTTGTTTAGGCTTTTGAAAACAAGGATAGCCTTTTTGGACTGAACTCTTTCTTTAAAAGGAATCCAATTTAGTCTGGCAAACATATCAGCTGAGGGGGTGAAGGATGTACATTTAAGAATTATCCGTGCGGCTCATTTGAGACATTTGTTGAGGGTATTGTCGTGAGATATGTACCTTCCTCCCCACACCGTACAACAATACTCTAAAGATGGCATAACTAAACTTACAAGGAGTGTGTGCAGGCTGCTTTGGGGAACGTAATCACGAATTATGTTTAACACATTTATAACCGGTAAGGAGCCTAGTCGGCTAGGGCCATTATCTGCGACGCCCCTCACCAGTTATAGACTACATGTTTATACACGCTCCAGCACACTTTTATTCCCATTAATTAACATCTTGTTCCTTAAAAACGTCAAAAACATCTAAAAAAATTGACCAACAAATAATGGTTTTATTCGAACATTTTGCGTTATGTTACTGTCCATATCCAAGACGTCTTGGGTCTTTGCGTATCTGATTACTGCCTCATTTCGGTACACTTTCAGTAGAGTCGAAACCAGACTAAAAATCTTTTTCTCATGGTTTTCCTCGGTAACGAACAAACTTGTTTTGACAATGTTGGTCGATTTTGCAATGACACTGAACACGTTGAACATTTATCTTTTCTCATTTTTTCACCCATGCAATAATGAAACCCGCTGAGAAAAATTGAAGACTGAATTTTGGATGAAGGATAAAAGAGAAATTCGTTTATTTCTTGTCAGAAACTTGACTGTTTGGTGTCGTTGGCTCTAGTCTTACCATGGTCGTCCTCATGGGCGTAAATCTTGGTAAATATCCCCACCCCCGCGCCCCACTTTTGGCCGGGGACATGGAACATGATTTTCCTGTCTCATAAGAAATAGGCGTATTTTGCGACACAATTTGCAAAACATAAACTCATGTGATAAATCATTTGTATCGTAGGCTGCACGACCATGTTTACAGCTGCATATGTACATTATGGTGTACATTTTTGAAGACCGCCCTCCAAGTTTGTGATAATCCTTGCCCCAATTATTGCATCTAGGACTACCAAGCCAATTACAAATGAAGGTTTTATAGACGATTTGAGAAGATTAAAAGAAAAACATAGTCAAAAAAGGAAACGCAACTTTTTTTAAAGTGGTATATTTCTGCACACTTGGTAGAAATTGATTTACTTTGGAATGCGCATACTAAGGAAAGTGACTTGCTTCATTTCCACACGAGTTTGCATTGGTCACGGTTGATTGCACATCGTCAAGGACAAAAAGGTCATTTGGCATGGGCAGTGCTGGACCAGATTACGTAACTGGAAATTGAGCTCTATGACTATCCAAAATCGTGGAGGGGGTTTCTGGCATACAGAAAACCAAATTCATTACACATTTAGACCGTCAGCAGCAATGCCACGACTCTCTGTTCTAGAGCGCGGTCGCGCTGTCGGTATGCTGGAAGCGGGTATGAGACCCAGGGCTGTCGCGCGTGCTCTTAACGTGCACGAATCCACCATTGGCCGTCTCGGAGACAGGCACCAGGCCACTGGAGATGTTGCCGACCGACGAAGAAGTGGTCGACCAAGAGTCACCACCCCAAACCAGGATCGCCATATGGTGCTCCTCCACCTCCGAGATCGACACCGGGATGCTGGTCAAACTGCAAGAGAGACCCCTGGCAGGCACAACAGACGCATTAGCGACCAGACTGTGCGGAACAGACTGCATGCTGCTGGTCTGCGAAGTAGGCGCCCGTTTAGAGGTCTCCAGTTGACTGCAGAACGGCGGGAGCGCCGTCGTCAGTGGTGCATGCAGCATCGGAAGTGGACTCAAAGGATGTGGAGCCAGGTCTTGTTTACGGACGAGTCCCGGTTTCGCATATCTCACAATGATGGCCGTGTTAGGGTCTACAGGAGGCGTGGGGAGCGCTATGCTGACTGCAATATCGTAGAGCAAGACAGATGGGGCGGTCCTAGTGTCATGGTGTGGGCCGGCATTGCCACCAACAGCCGCACCAATCTGATTGAGATTCGGGGCAATCTGAATGGGCAGCGCTACCGAGATGAGGTCCTGGCAGCAGAGGTAGTGCCTTTCTTGCGCCAGCATCCCAATATCCAACTGCTACAGCAGGATAATGTACGTCCGCATGTTGCCAGAATTGTTACAGATTATCTGCGGCAGCAAAATGTGGAAACCCTTCCATGGCCTGCCTTTAGCCCCGACATGTCCCCAATAGAACACCTATGGGACGAACTTCAACGGCGGGTTCATGCCAGGCCTGTAGCGCCCCCAGAACGCACAGCAGTTGGCGGCCGCTCTTCAAGAAGAATGGCGCGCACTGCCTCAGGGGCGGATTAGGCGCATAATCCAGTCCATGCGCCGGCGCATAAACGCCTGCATCCTGGCCAGAGGTGGACACACCGGTTATTGAGTACTTACACTTTCATGTCATCATAATTTTTCGGGGGTGCAATCAAATTTTGTTGGTATAAATTGGCTTCGAAAAAAAACTTGCGTTTCTTTCGTTGACTAGTAATAAAACAACTTGTATTTTCAGCATCTGCAACCCTCTGAATAAAAATACAGTTTTGTATTGGTTGCTTTCGCGCCTCTAACGCATAGCAGATCCACCCTTGGTAATAATTATTGTCAGGCCGGACATAATTCGACAATCGGGGACCTCTTATTGTTCATACGTTAACTTTTTGGCAATGGCCCTCATTGGTTTTGTACACGATTTTCAACCGGGGACCTTTCTCAACCGGGGACCTTATTGTCCTCTATTGTTAAAGGTCCTCTATTGTTAAAACAAACCCACACCCACACACACAGTCATGTAAACGGGTGCAATCGTGGACCTCCCATTGTTCCTCTTTTGTTTATACTCTAACTTTTTCGGAAGGCCTCCCATTGGTTTTGTACACGATTTTAAATCGTGGACGTTAGGTCAAACGTGGACCCCTTTGTCTACGCCCGAATTCTTTTGTCCTAGGTCCACGATTGCCGGCATATACAAACTCACCATTTTTTTCTCGGTCGTTGGGGGATATGGAAATGAAATGTCTCAACAACTCTGTTCAAATTGCAAAAATACCTAAAAACCCTAAAAACAAGAACGACAAAGACGACAAAAGAAGAGGCCTGGAGCCAAATACGAAAATGTAAATTTCAAGTCAACTTCCCAATAGAATTGTCGGGAATAAGGTTAAAATGCGGGTATGTATGTAGGCCTACGTGCATATGGCAATAATTAACACGGTCACCACCACCTCCGCCGCCACCACCGAATATTACTTGGAAGTCCAAAAGGGAATGGCTTTTTGCTTACACAGTTCATCAACACAAACTGGCTCTTAGAATGATTTTCATTTCGGTGGACGTTTAAAGAACTGGGATCTTAATTAAAATGTGGGTCTGAATTATATAAGCTGACCTCTTTTCACTTCACGCTCCACTAAACTCAGTCCATTCACTGCCTGTATGCTCGCTGCTCCTTGTTGGTCATAAAAGGAATCCGGTAAAGTCAATATCTTTCGTCGTCCATGTAGAGTTATTGATTTCTAAAGATGATGTTGATTGCCGAGAGAAGTTTGGGTATTTGTTTTTGTTTTTTTGTAGATTCTGTATTTTAAAATAAAACAGCCAATATTTGTCTGCCATGAAAGAAAAAAGAATTGACTTTTTGAGAGCTATTTTTATCTTGTCCCCTCCAGCGCAACATAGCCCGCTGATGCTATTTGTCTAAAAGTCGTCGCTGCGGGCAGCAAACAATTCTGACGTCATAGTACGAACTCCTTTTTTGTTCCCAGTGCTAGACACAAAAATAAGTTCATCCTATGAGGTCAGAATTATTTGCTCCTTGCAGCGACGAATTTAGGACAAATGGCACCAGCGGGCTAGACGGGGCTTGATAAAATTGCTCTCAAAAGTCACTTTTGAAAATAATTGGATTTTTATTTTACAATACAGAATCTACATAAAAAAATGACCCAAACTTCATACCATCTTAAATTATTGACCTTCAAATTGTTTGCAAGAAACGTGCCCTTCCTCTTTTTAAAGCATCGGATCTCCGTGCAATGCCCATGGCAATAAATCCAATTTGTGGGGGAGTGTTATTGTTCACTCAAAAACAGCAGCCAAGCGACAATCTTTTGTTAGTCTGATGGCTCTGCCGCGCTTAAATTATTAGACCACTCTGGATGAATAGCCACTTTCTATCGAGTTGAGTTAAAACCAATTGAAGTTAATTGGCTCTATTCCTTATTGGATAGCTGTACGTGGATCATTAGTGTAATCATAGAGCAAGGAAAACAGACCAGAACGGTGGGTGTCCGCGGATGCAACGAGAAGCAAACACGGAATTGGTCTCTAAGTATTTTATGAGAATGAAAGGAACAGCATTGCTCGTTCTCTTGACAGCAACATTTACAGGTAAGCATTTACATTGATGGTTTCTAAATAAAAGTACATGAACTAAGCCGGTTGCTTGTGTGACACCGGGGTTGGGGGGGGGGGGGGGGGGGGGGTAAGAGTCGGCGTCGAAAATTGGAAATGAGGAAAGCTGCTTGGACATTTCGCTGATGTTATCTCTGTTGTATTTCCTGGAAGTGAAACAGAAAAGAAATTGTCAATGTTGTCTCCTTGGGTGCTAAATTATTAATTTCTACTGCAAACAATAAATCTAAAAGTAATACATTTTGTGTGGACTTATTAAGCCGATTGATGTGAGGTAAACGATAAACAAACAAGATCCAAGTTAAATATGAACGGAGGGGAAACATTATGATTTTTTTTAAAATGGCGAGTCGCGCTAAAAGATGGGCGATAGCCGCTATCTTGCGGCTAAATCCGTTTTAAGAAAAAAAATACAAAACGCAGTTTTCAATACATCTATATTATATTGTAAAAACTACGAGAATTAAATCAAACCACCCGGCGTCTAAGATATATTATTGAAAAAGATTGAAGCTAGATTGTTGGTCTATACTGTACAAATAAAGCAAAATTCTTAACAATTTAAGTCATTAAAAACGAAGTATTTTAACCTAGAAATGTTATGAGTCAACGGATAAGGTATGAACGTAAGAGTAAATGTCTAATAAAAGCAATGAATTATAAGAAAAGAACTGTTTACGTAAAAGTAAAGATGAAAATAAATTTAATACCCGATTGAAAGAAGGGCGCAAGTCCACTTAAAAAGATGTTGAGAAAATCTTTGTTAGCAGTATTAAACTTCCTTAGTTTGGCCTAAATTGTTTGACTGCCCCAAGACTACGAGGTAGTATTTAGAAATCGTGGGTTCCCACAAGGAAAACGCTATGGAGTTTGAGATTTCAATAGGAACAAAGGAGTCTAAAAGTAGGAAAGTAGGGTGAACAATTGTGGTTCCCCATAAGAGTGCATGTGAGGATTTGTGAACACATACAGAAATACCGTACGTACCACGAAGTGCTTAAGCGCCGTACAAGTAGTATTTACCGCATTAAAGTAGAACATTCAGTGATGTATGTACTTTTAAGACGCCGGAATTGTTTGTTCAAATTGAACAAAAAGATTATATTTACATTTCATTCTGTTCATTTCATTTATTTTTATTCCAACTTTAAACACACCTCTTAACCCCGGGGAGGGTTACTTTAACATTTTAAATCTAGATATTTAAATGCACATTGGCAGGAAAAAACAAGGTCAACAGAGCAGTCAGACATTATGATTTTCTCTTAAGTTCATAAATAAGAAGACAAATTTGGCAACACATAATAGATTCGACTGTTGAACTCATAAGAAATAATTTTTGTTGACTGTTTGTAAGCAACTGAAAATGTGCATTTTTCTCACTTACAAAATTAAACATTTCGACGTTGTTTTCACGAAGTGACAAAAACTCTGTTTCCGGCGAAAATGACTTTTGGAGTTAATCGCATTTATAATTTTACTCTTTTAGAAATCTTGATTTCGCAGACTTTCCAGGAGCCAGGCAGTATAAATATAAGATGTCCAGGAAGTGTGTGAGCTATACATTCATTGCTTTGTATCTTTAAATCAATATCTGCATTAATTAAATAGTAATTAATTAATTAAAGTTTTTGTCACTTCGTGAAAACATCAAAACCCAGACGCTGTACATAGCGCGTAGTTTTTGTCACTTCGTGAAAACATAAAAACCCAGACGCGCTACTTTTTTTACCATAGCGCATAGTTTTTGTCACTTCGTGAAAACATCAAAACCCAGACGCTCTACTTATTTTACCATTATAGCGCGTAGTTTTTGTCACTTCGTGAAAACATCAAAACCCAGACGCTATACTTTTTTTACCATAGCGCGTAGTTTTTGTCACTTCGTGAAAACAGTAACTTATAGACTGCCAACTTTTTGTTAATTAACAACTCCGATAATTAAAAAACTAATTAACATTAGGCTTTGGAAATTGGTTTAAAATGTTTTAAGTCCAACTAACATTAAAATTATGTAAAAATCTCAAATTCGACAAAATATGGATTTTTCAGGTTTTTGTCACTTCGTGAAAACATCGACGATTTGTTTCCTAAGAGCACTGTTTAATGGACAATTGATAAAAAGAATGGATCTCAGATTCAACCTCAAAATTACAGTGAGGGCAAATTCGCTGGTCGTATTCAATACCTACATACCTTCCTGTTTCAACAAAAAGCTTGTGTGCAGAGCATCTAAACCTGGCAAGATAAGCTCGATATAAAGAATTATTTACGGAACGTAAATACAGCTTGAGCTCAAAGTTGGTTTTTAAGGTACGGTATGTCCTTATATACCCAGCACGATATGGGGCAGAGGGGTACCCCCTGTTGTCCCTATACCCTATACACTATCCAGACTATTGTTACCTAACACATCCCGCCCTAGACATCTGAAAAGAATTCATGAGATTCCGGGAACACAATGACTAACACAAAAGAGGGGGGGGGGGGGGGGGGGGGTTCCCCTCTGCCCTATATCGTGCATCATGTGTCCTTAATTATTTTGTTTCTCTGATTTGGTTTGGTCCTGGAATCATTATATAAACTAGCGTACCAGTTATCAATGAAAAAATACGTAATTGCTTAACAAATAAATTCAGAACATTCCGTTGGTTTTGAAGGCCCGAGATACTTACCGGGGCATTCCAATTGACAGCATCAAAATAATTCTTTAATTAAAAAGATAAAGACGGCTTTCGTTTAAGACCTAAGTTCAGGTCAGCTTCAAATAAATTGTATAAAGAATAGAATCGATAGGTTTTTCACATTATATTTACTTACTTCAATGTAAAGGGGAAAACGACCTAATTCATCAAAACAGCATCTGTGGAAGTTCGTCTATTTACATTTAGAATGAATTTAAGCAAATTTATATGGAATCATTCAAAATTTTCTGTTTCTTTTTCCAAGTAATAATTGGCTTCAACAGAGTATCAGAATATCAGAGAATACCATCTTTCCCAGGTTGCTTATTTGTTTCCATAAGCTTAATAGCTTTTTTCTTTACCTCACTCTCCGTAATAGGACAATCTAATAGCTCATTTTGAATAATCTTTTTAGAAGTGGCCAAATTATAAACGAAGCTATAAAACTCATCAAAATTATCAAAATTAGTTGATGGATTACTTAACTTAAAGGAAGAAAAATAATTAAACCAATTAGTAGAATCAATCTTATTGATATCATTTTTATGTATATTTTTACTCTGGTTATTGTCAAAATTCTTCAACTTGTTCCAAAATAACTTATCTTTAAAGCAATTCTCAAGTTCGTAAATCTGAATCTTTTTGAAATGCCTCTTTTTAGCCTTAAGAGTGCGTCTATAACGTTTATTTTCTTCTGTACACAATAAGCCCTAAATAGAAGGATTATGCCATTTCTTTCCGTTATCGAACGACAGGTGGGCTCAATAGAGCCGTTACGTAACGTTTTCGTTACGCCCCAACGCTCTTAGCTTATATAAGCTGGCATTGCATTCAATGCCTTTCTTTTCGGTCTGAGCATTCGACCCTCGCTCGCTAAGCTTTGCTTACTATACGTCTTGTTTGTGCACACGTATACGTTTTGCCATATATATTATCTTTACTGTACCATTGCGGGTCACACTTACTCCTATTAAATCTCCATGATGTTCGACGACCAACAGACCAGCAATAGTGAGATATTGTCGGCAATTAATTCTCTCCAGAAGAAGATAGCTTCAACCACTCAGAAGCAGCAACTCTCGGAGATTTCGACTCCTCTCAAGAGCGACGGCAACCGCGAACAATTTGAGCACTCTGAGAAGGTTAAAGACTTCATCGAATCGGCATTGGAGTCTTTGGAGGCCGGCGACGAACCTTCTGCCCCTCACGGCTGGTCTACTGTCAAGGAATATGTCGCTGACAATCTGGCTGAAGACTCTGACGACGAGAAACGTCTTCGCAAAGCCGAAAAGTCAGCCGCCTCCAAAAAAGCCGAGACGGCACCGACGACAAAGAAGCCGCTTTTCATTTGACTAGTGCATGTACGTACCAAATCCAGCCCCAAGAGAGAACAATTGTTTTGTGTTAAGACGCAATTTGTACCGCGTCAGGCTGATTTGTAGCCTTGCATTATCGGTCGATTCAGAACCGACAGACGTTGAATTTGTGTTCCAAAATAATTAATTTAGGAATCCAACACGACCGTTTGTGGTTGAAATTAGCCGAATTTGACGGCCGATCTAAATTTCTCACCATTAATGTTTTCACCCTTCTTTGGCGTTTCTCATGAGCGAGTTCCAGTGCTCTACCATCCCAATAGTTCACCGAACCATTTCTTGTCTTTCTCCTTTCTTTCGGTTTGTAAACTCCATCACATGAGGGAGATATAGAAAAGAAATAAATTTTCTGACGTAGGAACGTAGGAACGTAGGAAGAAAATGCCATTTCTTTTCGTTATCGAACGACAGGTGGGCTCAATAGAGCCGTTACGTAACGTTTTTGTTACGCCCCAACGCTCTTAGCTTATATAAGCTGGCATTGCATTCAATGCCTTTCTTCTCGGTCTGAGCATTCGACCTTCGCTCGCCCTCCCGCCCGACTAAAACCCATTAATAATATTAACGATATGATAATACACCGCAGGGAGCAGGGAGTGCACCCTCGATCGGTGTCGTAGGATGCAACCACGTTTCCTCTTAAAAACTAAGGGGTTTTTCGTGGCCTCCGAGTGCCAGCAGACATGCTCGACTGACACCGATCGCCCTGCCTCAACTCACTTTGTCTCAAAACAATTCCCGCACATTAGGTAAATTTACAGTCGACTTGAATTTTTCCATTCAGTTGCAAATATGACAAGGAGAAAAGTTTTTGCTGCTTTTTTGGGCACTTGAGCGAAAGCTGCAGTACCGGTAGTTTATCGGAAACATTAGTTTTCCTACGCTTTTTGGTGTTGTATTTGTCATGAGATTTATCATGGCTGCGAACGGACAAGACGTGTGTCACATCGGCTCTCCGAGTTTTCTATCAAAACTTGACTCTAAGATAGAGCAGATAGTCTCGAAAGTACAGAGTACACCGTCTGTGCCCATAGAGTCACTGTTGAGAAGTAACTGTACCATTGATGAGCTTCTACCGGCAAGGAATTTGATCTTCGAGTCTGCAAAGGAGAAGTACCGTGACGATTTCCAAGATGGCGACGAGACAAACGACTCTTCAACAAAGCTAAGTACCCAATTTTCTTGTAATTTCTCATTAAAATCCCGTTGGTCCACACAAACAGCGGCCGATGACATCAAGGAACTATGTCTGTACATTTTTGGTCATCGGAACAGTTTTCCTAGGTCTTGTTTAAGTTCAGCTAATCAGGTTAAACCGAAGCCAACAAAGCGCACTGTGGATCGAGATTTAACAGGTGCTATAGCTCTCGATCCAGTATCTGAACCCACCCTACAAGGTTATTTATAAAGCCATCCTACAGGTTCAGAACGACATAAATTTACTTGATCAGAAATTCTCAGACCAAATTGCAACACTTTCTGGCCAGATTTCTTTATCTTCTTCTTCCCAAAGGGAAACAATTGACCACTTGAAGAAGGAATGTGATGTTCTCCATTCTACCATTGATATGCTGATGAGCCCTTCTTCTCGTGAAGCCGATGCCCATTCGAAACGCCAGCCCTGTGCCCTGAGCCGGAACAACCCGAGTACCACCATGGGTTCAGCCAGTCCAGCGGTATCAACAAGCAACCGCTTTGCTGCATTGGCGACAGAGGATGTCGATCCGGTCAACATCGAAAACAGCTTTGATGATTCCCGGACCGAAGCCGAGTTCCTGATCGACTCCTACTACGAAGCTATGCAGCCAAAAGTCCAGCCTGGCATGGAACAGGAGTCCTGTACTCCCCCAAACAATCCCTGTCCCTCCAAAAACAAGGCCTCTTTTCAAGAGCAGCTCGACCAATACCGGGAAAAGCACAAGAAACTTACCACTACAAAGCAGAAACCGACACCTACCATGAAAAATCGGCCACCCACACCTAGTGAACACAACCATGCAGATATCCTAATAATCGGTGACTCAATGATCAAACGGCTACAACCCAGGAGATTGAGCAGGCAAAAGAAAGTGATGTGCCATACCATGCGTGGAGCAAAAATCGAAGATATTGCTCCTAACGCCATCCAGCTGTCGGCCAAACACGACGTCTCTGGAGTAATCCTTCATGTTGGGACCAATAATACTTCTGACAACCCAGAGACTATTGCTGCAAAGATCACTTCTCTTGGTGAATCACTACAACCAAGATCAGTAACAATCTCGTCGATTATACATCGCAAAAACCAAACAGTGCCAAAACGCAAGAAGGTAGATGACTCTAATAATCTGCTTAAGTCAATAGCAAGACAAAATAACTGGGGCTTCATTGACAATAGAAACATAAACCCAAATCACCTTGTATCGGATGGCGTGCACCTCAACTCAACAGGAGTGCGTCTACTTGCTGTGAACATTATCCAACACGTCGCAGGACCACATAAGACCACTGCTAGCCGCATCACACACCAGAGGACCCCGTTCGGCAAGACCTTGTACTCTGATGTCGTGAAGGAGCGGACTAAAGCGAATCGTGATGTCCCGACGGGTTTTCAAATGGCAAATCAGTACTACCCACACCCGTATCAAAAACAGCATCCAACCCATCTCCGTCAGTCACTAACCCAGACACACTATCGAGGCCAGGAATGGAACCAATACCTAAAAATGGTCAGAGAGCTGCTCAATCCACAAGGCAAAAATCTACGATAGACTTAACAGATGGCGTTATCTACAACCGAAGCTCCGGGGGATTCTCATTCGCCCATCTTAATGTGAGAAGTTTAATAAACAAATTTGACCAATTTAAAATTTTAATGTCTACAAATCCATTCGATATCATCTGTCTAAATGAAACTTTCTGCAATGCCTCAATCTCCGACGATGAAATCACATTACCAAATGTTTCCATTGTCGGAAAAGACAGGAACCGGCATGGTGGTGGGGTTGCCATGTACATCCGAAACAATTTAACTTTCACTCGTCGTGAGGATCTTGAAACAGATGATGTCGAGTGCATATGGGTTGAAATTAAGTGTAAACAAAGACAGCCTGTGCTTATTAGTTCTATTTATAGGCCACCTTCAAGCTCTGTTGAATTCATTGATAAACTAAGCGATATTATTATTAAGGCCTCCTGTGAATGTAAAGTAATTATTGCAACTGGGGACTTTAATTATGATGTTTCAGTTGACGATGATAGTATGAACTCAAACCCAATTATTTCTTGTTTTGGTTTATTCCAATTGGCGCAACTCATACATGACTCAACACGTGTCACTGAGTCCACTCAAACAATAATCGATCTCATTTTCAGCTCCCATCCAGAGCTAATAAAGGAATGTGGTGTATTACCAGTCCTAATCAGTGACCATTATCTTGTTTATGGTCAACATAGTTGGAAAACGCCAAATATTAAAGGTCGCTCAATAAATTTTCGATGTCTTACAAATATAGACAATGATGCATTTAAAGACGACCTCCTTAATGCACCATGGCAAGATGTACTGGACTCTTATGATGTTAATGAAGCGTGGTGCAAATGGCACTCCATATTTATGAGTATTATTAACTTTCATGCGCCAATCAAAACTAAACGTATTCGGGGTGCCTCTTTACCTTGGCTCGATTGCGAAATTCTTAAACTTATGAGACAGCGGGATCGTGCACACAAAATCGCAAAACGCTCAGGCTCACAGATCGATTGGGACTCTTACAAAAAGCTGCGGAACAATGTAACTAATAAAATCCGCACTAAGAAGAGCGAATACTATACATCAGCCATATAAGACAATAAAAGCAATTCATCTATGCTATGGAAAAAACTAAAGGAGGTACTTCCTAAAAAACAGAAAATTGCTCCAAATTCTATCACTTCCGCAAATGGAGAAAATATTGACGATCCCACTGACATTGCTGATACATTAAATAACACTTTTCTACAATAGGAAAACGTACAGCTAGAAATTGCCCATCGGGCGAACTTGAAAACACTGATACCTACGCCTCTATCGTTGATTCTCTGGATGAACTTGAAGAATGCACTGTACCTAATATTACAGAACAGTTCGTTCAAAAGCAAATATCATCCATGTCGGTTGGGAAAGCAACAGGTCCGGATGGCATCAGTGTTAAAATGATTAAAATTGCTTCCCCTTATATTACTAAATCTTTAACTTATATTTTTAACCTCTCCATAACATGCGAGCAATACCCTAAAGATTGGAAACACGACTTGATAACACCAATTCACAAGGGAGGAGATAAATGTAGTACAGGTAATTATCGGCCTATTTCTATACTGCCAATTATCTCTAAGATTCTAGAAAGATGGGTGCACTCGGCAGTATATAGCTACCTCGATGATAACAATTTGATACCTAGTTGCCAATCGGGATTTAGACCCTTGCACTCAACTGAAAGCACTATACACGATTTAACAAACAAGTGTTTTGAGGCTATGGAGCAAGGTGAAGTTACAGGTAAGCGTGTTCATAGATCTCAGTAAAGCTTTTGATTGTGTGGATCATGTAATCCTACTAGGCAAATTGAAGAAGCTGAATTTGTCATCTTCTGGAATTAATTGGTTTAAGTCGTACCTGGGCGGTCGTATATAGTCAGTCTGTAAATATTAAGGGCACAATATCGAAGGTCTTGCCCATAGACATAGGCGTTCCACAAGGGTCGATCTTAGGGCCACTTTTATTCATTGTTTATAGTAGTGATTTTCCATCCTGTATACCCCAAAATTGCAACTTATTTATGTATGCAGATGACTCCACGTTAACTTGTAGCTCCTCTAGTATTAACGAAATAGAAAGGAACTTGAATGTAGCTCTCGCTAGTATTCACAACTGGTGCCAAAGAAACAAACTAGCATTAAATGCCAACAAAACCAAATGTATGCTTATTGGTTCAAGGCAGAAAATATCAAACGTCGACCGGAACGTGTGCATTGCTGATAAGGTTATCGAAAAAGTGAAATCTTGTAAATGCTTGGGTGTAGTTGTTGATGAAACATTAAGTTGGGGTACACATGTTGAATACGTAAGGAAGACTGTTTCGTCTAAATTGGGTGTGTTAAACAGAATTCGTGATTACGTTCCCCAAAGCAGCCTGCACACACTCTTTGTAAGCTTAGTTATGCCATCTTTAGAGTATTGCTGTACGGTGTGGGGAGGAAGGTACATATCTCACGACAATACCCTCAACAAATGTCTAAAAAGAGCCGCACGGATAATCCTTAAATGTACCTCCCTCACCCCCTCAGCTGATATGTTTGCCAGACTAAATTGGATTCCTTTTAAAGAAAGAGTTCAGTCCAAAAAGGCTATCTTTGTTTTCAAAAGCCTTAACAAAATGACTCCTTTGTACATGACAAATCTGTTCACACCACTTACAGTGATTCGTGAAACACGACAATCGACCCAAATGGCACTGAAAGTTCCTTTCGCCAAAAAGGAATGCTTCGTGACTAGTTTCGCTGTGAGTGGTGCCAGTATATGGAATAATCTGCCTGAACAAATGAGAACCATAAACTCCTTAAGTACATTTAAATCGGAGCTACGTAAAGCCATCTATCAGTGATATTTCTGTCATTTACGCTGATCTGCGGAGTTATAAACTTGGTTGCCAAAATACTTTGGAGCCGGATGGGAATTTCCCCTTGTTTTTCACCCTAAAAGGTTTTTTTTCGCGGGTTTTTCGCCCATCCCGTATATCAGCAAAAGGCTTATGGAGAGTTGAAAAGTTAACCGAAAATATATTTATTTGTGTAAACATTATTGTATTTGTTTAAATATTTTGTATGAATGTGTAAATATTCAGTTTTAACTAATAATATGCAGGGCCCCAATGGAAACCAGTTTTAAACTGTTTGGGCACACCCTGGGTAAAGAAATGTAATAAATAAATAAATAAATGAGATGACCCTCATTCCTTCCAAGTCTCTTGGTATTTAGGTCTTACGTTAGATTTAAAATACATAAACAAATCAATAAATAAACATATTCCAAACTGAATTAATGTTACCTATACTGTAAGAGCTTGTAGCTCTGGTAAAACACGTACTTATGTACCTGATGGATGTACGCAGATTTCAGGGTACGTCTAAATATATAAGAATAAACTGAGCGAGTTCCAGTGCTCTACCATCCCAATAGTTCACCGAACCATTTCTTGTCTTTCTCCTTTCTTTCGGTTTGTAAACTCCATCACATGAGGGAGATATAGAAAAGAAATACATTTTCTGACGTAGGAACGTAGGAAGAAACTTGGGATATCGTGTTAGAGCTCTACAAGTTGACTTGAACTCTTCCCCGAGTCGGTTACAGTCAGCATCAAATCATCGAAATGTTGTCTTTGCATCTGTGAGGGCGCTCTTGACGCTTGGTTTTAAAACGGGGTATTTTTGGAAGCACCCTGTCAGCTACCGTGTAAATGATATCATTAAAACTACTTAAAGCATCTTGCACTCAAACTTTCTGTGAGTAGAAGTGGCACATTTTTCTTGGATGTCTTCACAATCATATTCATAAGAATATGCATTTGCATATTCCCTTGACCACTTATAGTGAGGGTAATCCTTACTGCAATCAATGTAAGCAAGCTCATTATTGACAATACAAAAATCAATCATACTGGATCGAATACTAAATTCAAGTAAGCAGTGATCTGAACATGGATTTAACGGATTTACCTCAAACATCACGATTTCACTTCGAATTTTTTTTCAGAACCTATAACATAATCGACTACAGTATATCCAACCATATTATATTATTTTACCAGGCTAAAAACATGTAATGTTACCGTCGTAATCGTTGATGTTCTGCCATTTAAAATTCGTAGACAGCGGAAACACAGATTGACAAAAACTAAATTCTACATATCTATTATGTGTAGAGTCACTGTTTTTCCGCTGACATACATCATCGAAAGAGTATGTTTCTGGTACAGGAACATACTCATAATCAGCATCATGATAATTATCATAAATAGAATAATCTACTAAGTTTCCAATTCTTGCATTGAAATCACCACAACAAAACGATTTGTCCCCTCGTGGAGTAGTGTTCAACTTGTCTTGTGAGTTCATCGAAAACATGCAAATCCATGACGGCATTTCGTGTAGACGAGTCAGGACATATATAAACCGAAGCAGCATAGATATCATAAAAACTAAAACAATTTTCCCTCAGTTGAAACCAAACGATATCATCCGTATCCGATTCAATGATACAGATTCCATTAGATTTTCTTTTTGCCACGGCGGCGTGAAACGCACCGTGGTTTACTGCTGCTTGTTTGGGTGGGTGAGTTTGTATATGCCGGCAATCGTGGACCAAGGACAAAAGAATTCGAGCGTAGACAAAGGGGTCCACGTTTGACCTAACGTCCACGATTGAAAATCGTGTACAAAACCAATAGGAGGCCTTCCGAAAAAGTTAGAGTATAAACAAAAGAGGAACAATGGGAGGTCCACGATTGCACCCGTTTACATGACTGGGTGGACAGTGGGTGTATGTTTCCATGTTTTCATGTATCACAGCTTTGCAAGTGAGTTAGGAATAGCTGTTTTGGAAACACTGATGCGCATGCACCTAATCTACATATTAGATCACGCCCCATTGCATTGCAAAATTTCCAGTTGTACGGTTGTTGGACCGAGTGAAGTTTTAACGCGTGTCCCTGCCGTGGGATACCACTTGGTACTTGTTGCCTTTCTGTGTCTAAAACGTTTCTTTCAAACTGGAAACACTTGAACCCAGCTAAATTAAAACTGTAATCTTTATCAAGCCACGTTTCGCCTAAACAACAAATATACTTTGAAATAAATTTATTAACATTTTGATCATTCAGTTTGTTTACAAGTCCATGCATATTCCATGATGGAATACTGATGCTCTGTTGACTTCCAATACTAGTTGTGGACTTACTACGGGTCGCAGGTCCCTTTGCCGTGCGCTTCTCCCATACCGTGCTGCTGTAACTGCCCCGACCGGTTATCGTCTGCGTGGTGGGACTGCCGGATCGCTCCGGAATCGTACAGATTTCTTTTCACGAAGAGCTTGTCGCCTCTCAGCCACACCCTCTTTCCCTCTTTTGCCAGGCTATTTTTTATGCGGATGAGCTGTGCCCGCCGGTGCTGAGCTTCCCTCGTCAGATCATCTACAATGAAGACTTTAGAGCCCTTCAGATTCCCCTTAGCCGTCATGATTTCTTGTTTGTTTCTTCCAGCTTCCAAATTTCACAATAGCCCTGTCCTTGTTGAGGGTTTTTACACCAACCCGATGAGAACGTTCAATGTCCTGCTTCATACAGTCAACACTTAGTTTGGGCTTGAACAACTACATTGTTAACAATTCTCAGGGTCCTCGTTAGCAATCTCTGGAATGGTGAAAAAATACTGTTATACGATATCTTGGTTTTGGAAAATAATACGTAGTTTACACGACTTTTTCGGAAGTACGCCAGACTAAAATGCCAAATTGAACACATTTAATGGTCTTAACACAAAAGCAAGCCAGGTATTTTGAATTAAATAATGCTTTAAACTACAGTATTTTGACAAAAACAGGTGATTTTTTGACGATTTTCATGTAAATTGCAATTACTCAAAAATAGGTCATGCGACTTATGTCCGATTTCCTTGAGGACGCCACATATTGTTATCCTTGTGCCAACACACATGGCCGGCGGGGGAATATAGTAAAGAAATGAAGGATACAGTAAACAAATAGTCCGAAAATTAAAACGGGGGGAGGGGAGGCCCAGCACACAAAAGCCCGTTTTATTTTACACGAGGGCTGGAAACACGGGTCCCGTGCGATGAAATCGCATCGATGTCATAAACGCACGAATACAGTGTCGTGTATAGCAAAGTCTTGAGAGTCTAGGTTTGAACGCAGCCCTGCCTGTACCGTGGCCTTGCCCATACGCGGTTGTTATATGCCTTTACAAAAATGTCCTGTGGTATTACCACAAAAATACCACAGGAAATTACAAGAAACTCCTGTGATTTTTGGGACATTTTTATCACAGGAAGGCTGTGGTAATATGCCTGTGGTAACATGCCTGTGGTAAAATGTATTCATCCTGCGGTAATATTCCAATGAAATATACCGGTACAGAATTTAATACACAGTTTTGACAAACAATGAAATTCAACTCCTCTTTGAAACTTTATGAAGGACTCTTGTTGATCTGCCAATCAACGAAGCTCGGTAGGTATAGTCAGTTCCAAGCATGGCATTCCCTTGTAGATAATCAGCTGTAACTGGTCCTCTTCAAGTGAAGTACACCCCTGTAATTGTACAAAGAAAACACAAAATACGAACAATAAGTGTCTGCACGGGAACATCTAGTCTGTGATGTACAAAACAATTTCATAACTTTATCGTTCAGTTCAGATTTACTTTAACAAGTCTGAAACTATTACCTCTTAGTGTGTATGCAAAATCAAATTAAATTGGAGGATTTGAGACTGATAGTGTTAAAGAAAGTACATTTTGCATCGTGTTTAAGTATTAGTTTTGATTTTAGGTGCGTTTAGAAGTACAGTCGCACACATACACGAACCAGCGGAATGTCCCGTATTTCCCTGAAATCACCCGATAAGCGGACAAAACGGGTATCGGTTAACACGGAATGTCTCCGTTCACGGGGACATTTTTTTAATATTGGATCTTGCGCCTGCTGTGTCTGGTCATAAAATATTGCATTAACTAACCCGTTTCAAAGATACGAGTAAACTTGTATTCTGACATGATTTTCCTATTTTGGCGTACATGTACAAATGTATATGCAGTGAACCTTTTTAAAGCTGCCAGAAAAATACGGCAAAATAAACAAAAACAACCCTCTAAGTGCCATGTTTGACTTTGTGCCCAATTTCCGGACATCGCCATTTTGACATTAAATTTCAAGACAGACTTTGTCGAGATATTCAACTAATTGAACTAAAGCTAATAGTTGAGTCATAGGGAAATAGTTAAGTCAACACTACTTAACTAAAATCAGTGCGCTAAGAATTATGCCCACTAGGCTACCCGTTCATTAGCCCTAGAAGGACGCCATGCTATGGCGTCCCAGCGCACCAGACTGCAAAACAGTCCTATGCTAGAAACCGAGGTTCAAAATCATGGCATGGCAAGAGTTTCATATACGGACATCACGGAATCGCTACCAAACATAACAAATTTCACCTCACATTGTGTCTTCATTGAAGATAAACCCATTCAGCTGGGGAAAACTTAAATTCCTTTTGGAAGAAGTGGTTTTTAGGCGATATTGTGAGTGCACATATCGTTCGCACATTCAATCATGTACACAGCCATATTGAAGTATCAGGAATTAAGTGCACGATGTGCGCGTGACAAGGCACTAACCAATAGCAGTGTGATTCATGCAATGAATAAGCAACACTTTGGGTTTCTACCATTTTTTAAGAGAGGGAGCAACATGTAGCATGGAGGGACAATCCGTGACCGTCGGCCGAGTCCGCTCTCGCATGGGTTAGCGTTAGAGTTAGGGTTGGGGTTGGGAATAGAGATAGGGTTAGGAATAGGGTTAGGAATAGAGTTAGGGTTAGGAATAGGGTTAGGGATGTCGATCGCGCGCAACGGCCGCAAAGTGCTATAGTTAGTAGTTGGGACATGGTTGGGCGGGCAGCTTGCAATCACTCCACGCTCTTTGCAGAATTCAACAGTATGCTCCACCCCGTGTTACTTTGGAGTATTCCAAATTGTGTACGTCATAAATTAATATTCCTAATTTAAATAGTATATATTATATGCGACGACCGCCTTATACTGCATATGGTTTACGCTATTAAGACTGGCGCGTGAACCGCCAGAACAATGGCGAATGACGTACGTATGACGTACTAGACCCTTTTGTTCTCCTTTTTCCTAATTTGATATATCGTTCACATTTTGTAAATTGAAATTAAAAATAATATTTTGCTAAAAGTTTTTATCTACCTTTCAGTAAAAATAGCAGCGTCAAAACAAACTATTTCAAGAAAACTACTCGTTTTACACGTTGAAGCTCCTATTATATTCGAGGTGCCCGGAAGTTCGGTTTCTCATAAACTCTTGTAAGTTCTCGAGGTCAACTTACACGCTCTATATGCATGAGCACCATGTGCATGTACATTCACAGTACAATGGCACCCATACTGTACAGTGTGTGTGTGCAGTCATGTGTGTAGCTGGCTAGCTTTTGACTAATTCATTATGATGTAATCACGATTGAACTCAAGTGTTATAACTTAGACTTGTTTCAAGTCTGCATGAATTTTCTTGTGAAGACTGAATGGTCAATTTGCACTTTTATAATTGTTTTTAGTGTGTGCGGCCAATTTTATACTTATCTCACATTGACACTGACAGAATTTACGTGCAATTAATTTGGAATTTCATTTTTTAATATGATTTTTTATCATTAATTAATTGTGAAATATTTTTTACGATAATTAGACTTGTTTCAAGTCTGTAATTGTCTTCTTGTGTAGACTGGATGGTTAATGAGCAATTTGTTTAATCGTTGTCATTGTGTGCCGGCAATTTTACTTCTTGCACATTGACACTGATGGACTTTGGATTACAAAATGTTAATCATTTTTATCAATTTTTTATTATTTCGTATACTGTGTCATTCATTTTGAATTAATGTTTGAATTAATCTTGATCGATTAACCGCCGTATACTTAGTACTCACGTAGAGAATGACTGCACAAGTTGTTAATTGTTATATTTCAGTTTAATACAAAACATAAAAATATAAACAGTATAATAATAATCAACAGGAACACAGGAAAAGCAGCTGAATACCACACACATTTATGTGGTACTTTCTAGCATATCATTCTATGTTAGTTTCTGTGGTAAGTACCACAAGCCATGGATGTTTTACCATAGAGATTTATAGTACTTGTACTTGCTTCACATCACACTACCCTGTGGTAATTTCTGTAACTACCACAAAATACCACATGACCTCACACTGTCCTGTGATATCCAGTAAGTACCACAAAAATACCACAGCATCACACTGTCCTGTGGTAATTTCTGTGGTATCTAGCAGGTACCACAACAATACCACAGGACATCACACTGTCCTGTGGCAATTTCTGTGGTATCTAGTAAGTACCACAACAATACCATAAGACATTTTGTAAGGGTGGGCGTGGCGCGTGCGGGTCGTGAAGCACAATCCGGCCACAGCTAGTGGCGTAACTGGGGCACCTGGGGCACTAAAAGTAAATGAACCGCGGCTTGCATGTTTTTTTGTTAATTTCAAAATTTCAAATGTGGGGCACACGGGGTCACAGACGTCATCAGCTGGGGGGGGGGGGCACACCCCCACCTCCACAGTTACGCCACTGGCCACAGCTGGCCCATGTGAAGAGACACAACATGTATGTTTTAAATCTTGTTAACAATTCGGTTGATCAGTATCTATTTTAAATTCTGATTTATCTGAATGTATCACTTAGAAAAAATGGGGACAAGACAAAAAGAGATATGTGCGCATCACAACAACAATATGCAATCAATTACAAGAGCGTGAAACTCGGCTTTCTACCCGTTCCCATCGATATACTCTCGCTGTACCTAGATGTAGAACGAAAAGGTATGCCAATGGCTTTTTTCTTCGTTCTGTATCATCTTCATGTAAGTCTTTGCCTAGTGCATGTTTCCCTTCATTTTACGATTTTTCCTGCTTCAAGAGGAATTTTTCCTTTTGTAGCTCCGTACGCGCAATTCAATTGGTTTTTAGCCTCGTTCGGGGTGAACTTGCATTAAAAAACCAGAGTAGCAGATATCACGAACCAGACTGAACAGCGCATTGCAACATTTCCAACGATCTCAATAGCAACACAAACCCTATCGTGGCCCTGAAGAACATCACACATCGCAGGTTTCTGCGCAGATATTTGCGATGTCGCACATTTTATCGCACATCTCTTACATATTTCTCCGCATATATTTGCGATGTCGCACATATCGCATATTTCTGCGCAGATTTCTGCGATGTCGCACATTTTATCGCACATTTCTGCGCAGATGTCTGCGCAGATATTTGCGATGTTGCACATTTTATCGCACATTTCTTTGCAAATTTGTACCGGGTTATTTGTTGACGTAGCTAGGGGGTCTTGTCATCATCTGTTGACTTATATTTATGTCAACATTTTTGAAGATCAATAATTATATGTGTCCCGGCGGTATTATAGGCAACCATGACAACGTACGAATCGTCGTTGCGGGCATAGCACAGAATTACAAACGGACCCGACTATTATCATATATGCATATGGGATGATGGCTGGAACTCCAACGTGTCTAAGACCCCGTAGATTCGTCACAAAAACCGGTACAAATCTGCGCAGAAATGTGCTATAAAATGTGCGACATCGCAAACATCTGCGCAGAAATCTGTGTTAAAATGTGCGACATCGCAGAAATCTGCGCAGAAGTGTGCGATAAAATGTGCGACATCGCAAATACCTGCGCATAAATCTTCGATGTGTGATGTCTCTTCAGGGCCACGATACAAACCACTGGACAACCAAATAGAAATCTGAACACCAGATGTAATTTCACCATTATTAAATAGACAACGATCTTGTCCTAATTTAATCAATTATCTCTTTACACACAGTACTGATATCGAGCCATGACGTCTGCTTCGTCGGCTCAGAGTATCACCCACGGTCTGGTATCCCGACTCGTTGGTTCGTACAGCACAAAGACCCGTGCAAATGCACTGTTGTACGTCTAGGCGGGGTGCGCATATCTGCTTCGCTAATAATAGCTCCCTGCTATCTGGCTCATCTGTTTCTAAGCGAGGATCGTGAAGAGATTCAAGCATTCTTCAACTGTAAAGGTAAGGCTGTGCTAACTGCATTGAAATGGCGCTACCTACACTGTTAACATAAGTTATAGTCATTTCTGGTGATAAATAGGTCAAAATGACGAATTTAGATTAGTCAAGCCTAAATTTAATTTAATCAACGCAGGACTAACGTACAGTCAAACACTGACCAGTTTACGTTATATTTTGACTAATATATATCAGTCATTCAATTTGAGCAAGAATATTTTGTTCATTGCTTTTTAGTGAAATTTCGGGATTAATTAAATTCTTTGCACTAAAAATAGCGTTGATTTTCAGAATTACATAAATTTGAAGCATTTTTGCAGTATGTCTTGAATAAATGAAGACACTTTTCATTACGCAGACTATTTATTAAACATACTGTTGATCATGTATTATTTTATTTGAATCAATGGTAAACATAACAAATAATGCCTTCACCGAATCGGTGAATCGTCGTGTGACTAAGAACACTATCTTAGCTATAGAAACACTGATCTTTAGCTCTATGTGAACAAAGGTACGTCCGCAATACCGCGCCGCTCAAAAAATCGGTACGGCCGCCATTTTTGTTAACGGACAGTGTGTGTGTACATACCGTCACCGTTTTCACGAAGAGCCACACATGTGGATTTTGAAGAAAAAGCGTTTTCGAGATAATCGCAAGAGAAGTTTCTCCTATTTTAAAACTGCCAAAAATACTACTTTGCAACAACTTTGTGCAGTAAGGAAACATTCACATGATTCTATGAGAGGTGAATTTTTACGTGAACCCAGTAATTAGAATTAACACGGTGGTTAATTAGCCTAAATTAATTAATAAAGATGCGTGTCCCTTCGTGAAAACGAAAATTCAGGTTTTCTTACATTGTGGCCCTTTCTGTTCAATGTGTTTTTCCATATGGAAGGGGCGCACGTGTTTAAGTGCGCGCAGCTGAGAATGTAACACAGATGTGTGGCTCTTCGTGAAAACGAAAATCTCAGTTGACCTACTTTTACTCCTTTCCGTGCTATACGTTTTGTACGCGTTCAAGGGGCAGTAATCTTCGCGTCTCTTCGTGAAAACGCAAAATGCAATTATCGAGATGTCTGCCCCTTGCATAATTAATGTAATTTGGAAATTAATGATGTTTTGCTTACAGAAGCATGTCAAAATGGTTAAGTAGAGTGTTTTAAAGCAAAATAGTGAAAAAAATCGAAATCGAAAAAATTGTCATTTTTGACATGTGTGGCTCTTCGTGAAAACGGTGACGATACATGTAATCGTGTACGTGCACTGTATATATCTCCGAGGACAAGAGAAGAAAGGAAACACAAAGAAACCTTTCAGTCCTCAACGTAGAGTCTTTTGTTGAAATCGGTCCTCGAACGTAAGGATACGTGCTTAGTCTATGGGGGTTGGTTATATTAAAGGAAAAATAGGAAACACAAAGCATTGTCCTCGGACGTATTGGGGAAGTACGACTGAGTGCTCTGTCAATGTCATGTTGTGCAGCTGCGTTCCGCTTTGCCAGTATTTAATACGAGAATTCTTTTTAAATCATCCTGATGTTTGATAAATCCTGTTCCTGTTGATACGGCTTTGGAGCTGTTGGATCTCATGTAAGGCTAAACTTTTTACGATTGTAATTTTTCGTGAAAACCGTAGGTGTGCTCATTTATTGTATGTGATTCATTATGCAATGCAACGCAACGTTACAACTAGTCTAGGTTCCAAGACGTTCTTAGCGGTGCGACGTATAGCGGCCGACAGCGCCCTCTCGCTACACACACACACGCCAAGGCCAAATCGCTAACAACGTCTAGGGAATTTTGCAAGTTCCGCTCGCGAAATCGCGAGCAGAACTGTGTGGCATTTGAATGCGCGTGTGACGTCACTGTATTATCGCATGTAAATAGCCAACACTCACTAGTCTGGTTTCTGTACTCACGTGGGGTTTACGTGTACGTACGTATGAACGTGCAGCGCAGTATAGTACCAAGCCATTCGTTGTTTGTTGGAAAAAATGTCTGAGCGCGTGGACCAAGCGATCGATTTTACAGCAAACAAACTGGGCTTTGGAAAGCTAAAAAGTCATCAGATCAGTGCCATTCATCAATTTGTACGTGGCCATGATTTGTTTGTTAATTTACCAACGGGATTTTGCAAGAGTGTAATTTTTCAAGCTGCTCCATTGGTCTTAGATTTCTTGAACGAAGTAACCGAAGGTAAACAGGAGAAACGCTTGTTATTGTCGTGCCATTGAAAGCCCTGGCCGTTGATCAGTTACATCATGGAGAAATAAGACATTTCTCCATGGTTACATCGTGCTGAACATCTGGGACTGAAGTCGGCAGATATAACGTCTGATATTCCAGATCACATTTTGGAACAATCCGAAGATTTCTCAATCCTGTTTGCCAGTCCAGAATCACTCTGCTCAGAACGTTAACAGACTAGTAAGTTATTACTTAAACATGTGTTTCCTCCAGTGCGCAAGCGCGATTATTCGTTTGACCCGCCTGTTAAATTATGCATGAGCAGGTCGCGCGCGCTCCCTTGCGAAATGCCCAAGACGTTCTTAGCGATTTGGCCTTTGCGTGTGTTTGTGTGTAGCTAGAGGGCGCTGCCGTTCGCGCTGTACGTCGCACCGCGATAAGAACGTCTTGGAACCAAGACTACGTTACAACACGTATATAATGTATGGTACATGTAGGCCTACTGTGTGTTGTATACAAAATATACGGAAAGGAGGGGTTCAAAAAATATTAAACCATGATTGATGATGTTTAGATACATTATTATCTTGCAATGAACCGTTATGCGTCTATCAATTGATTCCCCCACCCTGTACCCCTCCCCCGGGCTACCCCTACCCATGAGGTGGGGCTTTGGTAGCGTTTTTTAAGACCCAGGATGGGGATTTTGGTCATCATACACTGGGGATAGAGGTACATGTGTGTTGTATTATACAAATA
This sequence comes from Hippasteria phrygiana, assembly GCA_037893225.1. Classification (NCBI taxonomy): domain Eukaryota; kingdom Metazoa; phylum Echinodermata; class Asteroidea; order Valvatida; family Goniasteridae; genus Hippasteria; species Hippasteria phrygiana. The sequence goes on from JAZGUH010000675.1 coordinate 231,602, forward strand.
CAGCATGGTTTGAGGGGAAGTAGTGGGAATTACTGGTCCCGAGGTGCAGGTCAGCTCGACTACCTCCCGACGCGAAGCAGAGGGAGGTAGTCGAGCTGACCTACACCGAGGGACCAGTAATTCCCACTATTTCCCAGAAATAAACCATGCTGTATTTGTTTTACTACACCTCATAAATATGACGGAAATGACGGAAATTAATGACGGTAATCTTAGTTCTTACGTAATCGTAGACGCCATTGTTGTTTCTGAGCTCAGCTGCCTTGCTATTTAGCGTCAACAAGCGTCAACAATCGTCAACAAACCCGGTCAGCGTCAACAAAGCGTGAACAAGCTCAAAATGCACATTTAAGCTTCACAAAAGCTATACTTGTATTCAACAAACTCTCGCATCTCGTATTATGTAAGAAATTGGGCGAATTCTCGTTCACAATCCAACATAAAAACGAAATTTTATGACGACAACATTACGATGAATGGGCGCCGCCATCTTTGTTTTCTCTTTTGCGCATGCGCGATTGCACCATGTCCCAGAAAAACAAGATGGCTGCCGGGAAAAAGCACCGTTGATGTCATACTTTTTCGCTTAAAAATCACACATTTTAAGATACTTTTAAATACTATTGATACTTTTAAATAATCATAGGAGCCCACTAAATATTGTGAATAACATGTTTAAGCTTAACAGTGCTTTTATAAATTGTTGACGCTTTGTTGACGCTTGTTGACGCTTGTTGACGCTTGTTGACGCTAATTAGCATGACCCGCTGCAGAGTAGTTCAGTGTGTCATGGCAACAGGGTTGAAATAGTCTGGTGCCAACACTCTTTAATGTGCCTTTACTGCAGTATTTACAAGGACTACAAACAACAGACTGGTTCCGTAAAGATTACATGCCATAGACTACATGTTTACGAGGCGGGTTCCAGAGGGAATTTTTGGCGCAACCAGAAAAAAATACCGCACGGCAGCGAGCTGGATACTTACCGGGATGACGTCACATGGCGGCGTATCATTTTTACTTCCCGGACGCGCGGCGGAATCGGCCAATGACGTACTCCAATTTGCTCATGAATATTGTTGAGGTGTAGTAATATAATATAAACCCGATGACATTTTCTTTACCAGCCCTACAGTGCGTACGTGTTTGTTCGATCCTTTTGCAAGGCCTTTTTAATCAAAATGTTAAAATCATACATGATAGCATCCAAATTCTAATCCCCACCCTATAAGGTGGGGTGTCCACACCAATTTAGGTTGGGATTGTCGCTAGATTTTTGCCCCAGGGGTGGGGATTTTGTCACAATTCAAAAGTGACAATCCCCACCTCAGAGGTGGGGGGTGGCTGGGGCGGGGGGAACAATTGATATGCGCATTATAGGCTTGTATATTTTCTCGCAAATAATTTCTTTTTGGGGGGATCTTGAATGTTTGTAGTATGCATACACATGTGATACATGTACATGGTCATCATGGGGCTTGGACAACTCGACCGGTCTGACAACTCGATTGTCTGTGCATAATAATACAGATATACGTAGTGCAATAAATTAGTTATCAGAGTTTTTGACTGAGTAAAACTTGACCTGGGAAACCTTTGTTTGACTTGACTTGACACTAGAAAACTTGATGTTTGACTTGATTTGAGTAAATTTGATGTTTGACTTGACAAGAGAAAATGTGACGCCTGACCTTACATAAAAAAATGTATTTGTAACTTAAACAAGATAACTTGACTTGACTATTAAAAAAGAAATGACTTTTGACTTTGCCTTAAAAAACAAAAACTAATTGAGACTTGACCACAATCATATCAACACTACCAATAGACACTTTACCTAAAACCCTCTGCTGAAGGTGTCGGAGTTGTGCTAGTTTGCTCTTCTCATCGAAAGATTGTTTCGCTGCATTTTTACTTAGAATGGACTTCTTGATTTTCATCAACTTAAGAATTGTTTTCTTTCTCCTGCCTTTGAAGCTTCAACTTCCTGCGATAGACAGCACTTGCACTTCTTGTGTTTCTACACATTGTTCTATCCACGGGCTCATTCTTTGTCTCTTTCCTGAACAGCTTGATTTCAGAAGTTTTCCTTGCTCTATAAGAGCATACTTGTCCCCTTGAATGGCTGCATATGTTTCGAACTTCATCCGGCTGCTTTTTGTTCCCATCACATTACTCATGTTATTAAAGCCACTTTACACAAGGAAACAAATTAACCACTCTTCAAGATAATTGTCCACCACTCATTAATCTGCATTCCCTCTGACATTACAGGGAGGTGCTGATTTACCATGTACCTGTGAACCTCAAGGTTGTAGCTGTCTTTTTTCCCGCTGAGTTGAGGATCGCTGATATGGCAACAGGGTCAAGAGTTCCTTTAACAGTTTGCAAGACAAATGATGGCCGTGTGCGGCTGGATCTATACAGGGCATTGCCCATGAGAAGAGGATTGTCAAGAGGAAGCTTCATCTGCAGGTGTTTGCCACAAGCTTTATACGCTTTTGAAACTCGTTTGCTGAAGTCCACAAAGATTGAGTCGGCAGTATTCGTTGTCTTCGTGATATCTTGGTTCCGACAAACATGTCTTACGGCTTGAGAAATTGACCATTATCTGTAATATGGGGCATTGTATTTAGTGGACATGGTGTCTTGCTCACTATTTCTCCCTGCTTCTAATAGCATGACAGAAAATCTCTGAAAAGTTGTTCTTGTCGGTCTGCTAGGATGTGTAGGCCTACCATTGGGAAAAAGGACAACATAGCTCTTCAGAAGGTAAACGCCAAGAATGAGCAGAGTCTTCTTTGTCTAGAACAGTACTTTCGATATGATGGTTTTTTTCCGTTGCTTCCCATTCAGTCATCTTCTTTGAAGAATTCAGATTCCAAATCTGCTTCAGGCTTTCCCGTGCAGTCACACTGACATCATGTTTCCAGAGAACAGGGATCATCTCACTGTGATACAGAACCTTGTCTTCTTTTGTCATGAAGCCATAATAGAATATACATGTACCTGATAAGCATCCCATAGCCGAAGTGTTGAAAGTGAAGCAGATATTCAGAAGAGCACAAACTTCAGTGGAGTAACTCCTTAGATCAACTGACCATCGATGGTCATTGAACACATCATTGAAGAGGCCTTCTACATGATGCTCAAACGGCTTGCAAAACTCCTTGCTTGCATTATGAATGTGGTGACTCACGTCTCCATCAATATCCAGCAGTTCAGGATTTTTGTCTTGCCTGATCTTCACCTCAAGACCATTCTTTGATCCTCTCATCACATTGCACGAATCCATCAATATGGCCATGACATTTTCCAGGGGATTTGATGTTCTTAAAGAGGTCATTCAGGGCTTTCATAACAGACTCTATAGTAACTCTGATTAACTCCAAGACTGCAACGTGCTCAACTATATACTCGGCCCTCGTCAGCACAGTAGTAGCTCACCAGCACTGCCAAGACTCTTTTGTTGTTGCTGCTTGTGCTTTCATCAATGTTGAGGCAGAATAGTTCATTCTTGATATGTGTGAGGGTCTTGTCACGAAATGTTTTTTTCAAGACCATACATCTTGTAGCCTGCCGAAGTACGGTCTATAGAGAGAGTCTAGCACCTTTGTATCACGAGCAAGTTCGTTTGCAAGGTCAATAACTAGTGGCATATGGTCATAGGCATACTGTGCTTTGCCAATACAAGAACCATAGCCTGAACAAAATTGTATTTTTATACAATGAAAACGTCAGTCGGAATATTACAACTTCTAGTTGCGATGATCAACCCCCCCCCCCCCCCCACACACACAGTCTTGTATATGGTGTATATGGAGGACGTCCCATTGTTCCTCTTTTGTTTATACTCTAACTTTTTAGCAACCCTCTCATTGGTTTTGTACACGTTTCCAATCGAAGACAGTCCCAAGTTGGCAGACTCCTTTGTTCCCTCACCCGATGTCTTTGTTCCCCGTCCTCGATTTACACCATATACATGTACACACACACGTACACACACACAAGTGTGTAAACGGGTGCAATCGGGGACCTCCTATTGTCCCTCTTTTGTTTGTACTTTAACTTTTCAATCGTGGACGTTCGGTCAAACGTGGACCCTTTATCTATGACCTTAACCCTTTTGTCCCTAGTCCACGATTGCCGATATATACATACTCACACACACACCCATCCGCGTTTTTGCATCCCTGTGGAGACATGGCATTGTTCTTCCCCTTGTCCCTGTACTTAAGCAAACCCCCATAGACTTTGTACACACAATTCCTTGTGGAGACAACCTAACCCATAGAATTGCCTTGTGGAGACCTATTCAGTATCTTTGTCTCTATTGTTTTCATTTCTCCACAGGGTACGGTATATATCTCTCCACACTTCCGGAGAGTTTAAATAAAGATCCTGGGCCCTGTCTTGGTAATTATCTTTTTAGAGCCAAAGTAGAGTAAATTTCAAACAAACATTTTTACCTCTGAAACCAATTTTTACAAATATAAAATGTACCGAGGATTGATCACGATTGCATGCCGAGTCATACTAAACACTACTCGAAACATCTTCAAACTAATATTTTTCAGAACCATCCGGTCTTTGACTGTTGGAAGAAGGGTTATGATCATCACAACTATACACTACAAACTTCCGCAGTATTTTCAAATGTATCATCATGGTTAAAAACATTCAAGTTAATACAAATACACGTCAATCCATAACACGCATCAAATGCGAACAATTACCTTTAGTCTGTACCCCAACACTAGCGCAATACATTAACCGTCAATCCAACACAGACAGGAACTAGACAATTTCACATCCTCGAACCCGGGCTATGGAAACGGCGCTCGAACCCAGCAATATGTACCGATCTTTTACGGCTATCATTTTTACGATTGGTTACGAGGCGCCCAGTTTTCGTGGAGAAAGTCGTGTTTTCGTTCCTTAATGGTTTGTACATGTATTTATACGTAAGTCAATTTCAGCAAGTAATTAATGAGCATATTATTACCCCCCCCCCCCCCCCCCCGATTTTCTCAACGGATTCACATGATTCACGTTGGTTGACTTTTGACGGCCAAAAAAACTTGAATTCTGAAAAACAACGGAAAAATCACATCCCTGATATTGGATAAGTAAGACATACACACTGACTGGCATTCTGTACCATGGGTACAACTGCATGTATGCACAACTTTGCAGTATCCAAACAGAACGATACAAACTTTTCATGGTCTATGAGTAGGCCTGAAGACAATGCAATGCGGATGATATGAAATTTGTGGATGAGGTTCTCGTCAAGACCACAAATCGCAGAAAATGTTTTCTCATCTTGAAAGATTCTGCTTGCTGTGTTTCCATCATCAGAACTCCCAAATCCTGGCTTTGGTTGATCCAATGTGAAACCAAGTTCAGTTTTAAATCGTTCCCGAATTGTTTTCTTTCTTTCAGCCATCACTGATTTGTCATGATTCGACTCTAAAATCTATTTCTGCAGAGGAATTCTGTACGAAATCTGGACCATAATTTCGAGGCATCGAATATATTTGTGTAGTGGCCATAGTCCAAATTTGTATCTCTCCGATACTGGTTTTGGTAGATGATGGATATTGTTGAAATCCTTTGGTGTTGCTCCGCAAATGTAACGTCGCATCGATGAAGAAGTGGATGTGATTGCATTGATAACTTTCTGATCTACCATGGTGAAATGAAGATCATAGTTTACGTGAATTGTCTCATGCCTAGCCAGTTCGCCTTCTGTATGGATGTCCAAATCCACTGAAACTTGTTTGAATTGCTGATTTTCAGCCTCGTTGTTTCGGTGGGAGAGCTTTGTTGTTTCCTTCTGGCACTGCAGATGGATCGGCCGGCAGAATCTCGTTGATGATGGAACAGGGTTCTCTCATATGATTCGCTCATATGATTTCAGTTATAACGGAACCAGTGTTGTGCAAAACAAACTTGCATCAGATTGTTCTATAGCAGTGAATCTTTGCTTATATTCACTTTGACCAGATGAACCATCAAACCCCCACTTACACACTAAATTGAAAGAGATTGGCTTTTTGTCCTCCTGCAAACTCTGAACCAGTTCATTAATTTCATTCTTCTATTGTTCTCTTATTCGAAGAGCTGTATTGTCCAGCAGACATTGCGAGGGAACATTATCTGAATCTTCCTTGACAACTATATTCCCGGGATAACATTGCTTAGCTTCTCGAACCACAATGTAAGGTGGATATATACCGGTATAAATCTTCTTTTGTTTTGCAGCCGTCCTCAGTGTTTGATATGAAGATTTTGTCATACCCATCTCAATTAAAAGAGCAAGTGCCTCATCTGATGTAAATTGCTCAGGAGCAGTCTGGATATCAATTTTCTCAGTTTCTTGGGTTTTGTTGGACTATGTATATTAAAGTACAGGACATACCTCAAATCGAGATTTGTTCAATAAGCTCCCCGAGATGCTGCAAAGAGAAGCTCACTAGGTTCACGTTCTTGTAGTAGCATTTGTGCCTTTCTTTGCTTCGGTCTTTTAGAAAGTGAAGTCCAATCTTTGCTTGGTCGACCTGCCGATGTTCCTGCTTCCGATGATGTTGCTCTCTCCTCGTATCTTACACTAGTTGGTCCTAATTTAAACAGCCAGTGATCCACTTCCAACGGGAATGACAATTCACCTTTTAACCATTCTGTATTTTTAATTCTGAGGTTTAATTAGAATATCGAGCACAAAAGGTTTGGTCGTGTGCGTGAGTAGGTTGGGGTATCTGACTTTCAGAACCGTCATTCTTAAGTGTTACACCCTGTGCGTTTGGGAGGGGGCACCACCGGAAGACCCCCAAAAATGACCGTTAATTAGAATATCGCGCACAGGCACCGTTCCAACGCGAAAAAATAGTCTTTGGTTAATTGATTAATTATCACTAACTTAAGAATGACATATCCCGTGCAATCCATGCTGAAGAACGGCCTAATTAGCGCTAATTATTGCCGTTAATTAGAATTTTGAGCACAAGAGTCAATCCTTCACTAAAGGCTAGTTAACCTTATTATAATGCAAGATCCACAACTTAAGAACGCTTATTCCCGTGCATTATGTGCTTAAGAACGGGTTAAAATAACTAATTAGCCGCGCGCGATAAGGAATCGTTATGTTTGTGTTTAATTAGAATGTTGAGCACAACGATGGTTCCAACGGAAAACGGGAGTGTAGGAGTAGTTTTTGCAGTTGGCTCTGTCTGTTCTATAGATATTATCACGAGTGGGTCACACTTCATCAATTAATAAAGTAAAGAAAAAACACACACAAAAAGAAAGTTAACTGGCCGGGCGGATGACTGAGAAAAAAAGACAGTATCGAAGGGAATTTTACTGAGAAAAATATCAAATTCGAAATTACTGTTAAAAAAGACATGACTTGGGAGAGGGAGAGTTTTGAACCGTCAAGATAATATGAGCTTGGACACACAAATAAAAAGATAAAAAATAGATGCATGAAAAAAACCCAAATAAAATGATTAATCAATAAATTGATTTATTAATTACATAGAGAAAAGATGACGTTACATAAAAATGAACCGAGAGGTATGATAACATTACTGGGGAGAGGTGAAATGTAAAAGTAAATAAATAAATGAATTCAATAAGTTAAATAAATGCATCAAAATGTACCAAAAATATTGCGAGTGTATATGTGTAAAATTACGGTAATGTTACGGTCTGAAAATCTCCAGACTATCCGTAAATATAAATTACTAGAAAAAGCCTGAATTTTCTCAGATGCAACAAAGAAATCAAACAAGATCACACTGATATAAAGAACAAAGAAACAATGTGATTTAATAATGAGAATATTCGAGAACAATAGGGTTTAACAAGTTTAGAATTAAGAAAAGATCTTATACAATATATAACTTAAAAGATCTTATACAATATATATCTTAAAAGATCTTATACAATATATAACTTAAAAGATCTTATACAATATATAACTTAAAAGATCTTACGGGCGAGGACTTATATAGGCGAGGGCTCAGACGACTTGGGCAGCTCTGCAATGGGCGAGGACTTGGTCGAGGACTTGGACGGCTTGGGCACTCAGCAACGGACAAGGACGACTCCAATAATACGAGCGAATACAGTTCTTTGACGAGCTGGAACACGGGGCGAATTCACCTCCAAAACAGCCAAAGAGAGACGAAAAACGCCGGGGGACGACACAAACTGGCTCCTGTCGCGAAAGTATGGGGGATATAAGACCCCAAATAATGAACCGACGACAGTTCAGAGATAAATGTCTCTTTTCCGGACTCAGCTCTAACTGTCTCCAGACACTCGTACGCAGACTCCTTCCTTTACTCTCTTGTCCTCGGAAGTACATACAGAACCTGTACATACTTACATGCACTTTCGGTAGTGAATTAAAAGTTTCGTAGTCTACGACTTAAGCTTCAAATGCTTTAAAGGTTCTCACCCAAACACACATCGAGATTTCTGGAATTATAGTTAGATGCATTCGAGATCTCGTGTTACCAGAAGATTTTTTTACCTGATAGGAATGTGCACAATTCGGTTGGGACCGACAAAAATGCTCGTCTTAACCGGAATGTTGTATCAACCGAGCTCGTATTAATGAGGTTCAACTGCCAAAGCAAATGCTACTCTTTATTCATACGACCCATTATCTCCGTATACTTGGCTTCGACAGACATTTGCTCGAGTCCGGAACCACTGGGACTTGAAGACGGTTCGATCCCCGATGAGCGTATCAGTGCGTCGAGTTATTTAACTCACTTGGACGCAGTTGCATCTATGGGCCGATTGAACAACCGGGCCAATTCTTGGGCAACCAGCAGGTCAGTGATATCAAAAAAGTAATGAATTTCACATTGAACAAAGAAAACAGGCAGGACTGGGAATTGAACCTGCGTCCTCCGGATTACAGATTGTTGTTTTCGCTGTGCCTAGACACCGAGAAGCCAGACGGTGCATTTCTTTGCAAAGTTAAACATTTTGATGCACGATGGAACACGTTACATTTTAACTGCCAATTTCTAATTTTTCCTTTTGAAAGATAAGAGAGCTATCATGAGTGTGAATGAACAAGGAAAAACATATTCATTCGCTTATTATAAAGTAACACATGTATTAATGCATGAAGTCATGCTAATGCACGCAAAAACAGCAAGCATCACATTTGTGGATCTGGGGATGTAAAACGGCGTTTTTGGTAAAAATAATTACCGGCCCCAGCGTAATCAAAACGAATTGATCAGTGTTCTCTAAATTTATATCTACTTTTTAACGTTCTCTGTCTCGATTCCTTCACGGACATTATGTAAATAACCTGCAGCCGATTTCACGAAACCTTACGCAGTTGCGTAACTCAACTTACGCCACAATATATTGCGTAGGTTGCGCAACATCTGTGACATTTCTAAAATCGGTTTCACGAAAGGTACGCAGTGCGTAAGTGGCTGACTTGCGCCACAAATTATGGCGTAACTTACGCACTCGTTTTAGGTGGCCTGAGTTGTCCGCAAAAACACCGAAATGATGACTTAGCTAGCTGAGCGTGAGCATTAGTAGAGCCGTTAGTTGTGAAAATTATTTATGAAATTCACTAGATTATTTCAGAGAGTAATGAAATGATCATCCGCTACAGGTTTACCTGTGAGGTATTTCCAAAAGTTGCCACTACTATTTTTTCGCAACGAAAAAGTTTTAAAAGTTAAGTTTCTAAATGGCGCCGCCGCAGTTATTTCACGACTGCTCCTTCCATTTTTTATTGTTGTACTCAAACAGTCATCGTAAAAGCGGCATTCAGCCTCGTCCGCGATGTATAAAACAAACAGAACATTGCGCAGCAATGCACTGTTTCGTAAAATGGATCGCAAGGATGTAGCGCAGCTTTGCAACATTTTTATAGCGCAAGTCCTACGCAATGGCGTAAGTTACGCACTGTTTCGTTAAATCGGCTGCTGGACCCGCAATGCGTCTTTAAACAGCTGTTTGACTAGTGAAGCCAGTTGAAGCCATATTACCGTGACTATAGTACACAATGACTAACGGGTACTATTGAGAACGAGGATGAAACAAGGTTGTAAGTAAACTACGGGACGAGGTTGTCAAACGTATTGTTTTCGGCACGGTATGATGGATTCAACTCCACGAATGCATTGCGGGTCCAGCAGCCGATTTTACGAAACCGTGCGCAACTTACGCCATTGCGTAAGACTTGCGCTATAAAAATGTTGCGCAGCTGCGCTACATCCTTACGATCCATTTCACGAAACAGTGCGTAGCTGCGCAAATTGTTATATATTTTATACATCGCGGACGAGGCTGAATGCCGCTTTTACGACGACTGTTTTAGTACAACAATAAAAATACATGGAACAGTCGTAAAATTGAACTGTAGGGCGCCATTTTAAAACTTTTCACTTTTGAAACATCGCTCCGAAAAAAAAATTGATGGCAACTTTCGGAAATATCTCACAGGTAAACCTGCAGCGGATGATCATTTCATTACTCTCTAAAATAATCTAGTGAATTTAATTAATGATTTGAACTACTAACGGCTTTGCTGTGCTCACGCTCAGCTAGCTAAGTCATCATTTCGGTGTTTTGTGCCAACAACTTAGGCCACCTAAAACGAGTGCGTAAGTTACGCCATAATTTGTGGCGCAAGTCAGCGACTTACGCACTGCGTAACTTTCGTGAAATCGATAAAAAAAATATCACAGATGTTGCGCAACTTACGCAATAAATTGTGGCGTAAGTAGAGTTGCGCAATTGCGCAAGTTTTCGTGAAATCGGCTGCAGGTTATTTATATGCGTCCGTGGATTGATTGTGTTTAAAGTGAGCTGTCCCCGGATTCCTGGATCGAGGTTGACCTCCAAGACCTCACCGTGGTTTCTGGAGTCATTACACAAGGTTCAGTGTACAGCAACAGACGTGTGACAGAGTACAAAGTGAAATACCAGTACACTGTGTCCTCGGAGTTCAAGTACGTGGAGGACGTTGGTGGAGATGCAATGGTAAATGCAATAAGTTACAAACCCAATTTGTTAGGATTAAGTCCGAATTAAGAAAGACAAAGGGCGATCACTTTTCCCCAGTGGCGAATCCAGATTTAGGGTCGGTGTGGGCCGCGGCGGTGATTTCTCGTCAAGGTTTGGGGGAGGGAGCGGAGGAAAAAGCACACAACCAACAACAATTGTTAAGTGTTTTGTACTCGGTGTCTCTTGTGTATCCTGGGAAATTTTGAAAATATGAGCTGACCTTTGTGTATTCTGGTGCATACTGGTGCATGTAAAAGCCAGTGACACATAAAATGTATATGACAAGGGGGAAATTATTGGGGAAACTGCCATAACCGTCCCCTCCATAACAAATATGGGGGGACGTGTCCCCCGTCCTCCCGGGATCGCCGCCAATGGGGAGGGGAAAATATTGAGATATTTTATAATAGTCACAAAGTCCGACGTGTGAAGCTCAGTTCTCGTGGTTGCATCTATATTGCGCCTGTGCAATGTGATGGTATAATTAATAGGCTTACCTGTTGGAAACAAAATACGCATTTTTCATTTTTAGTTTTAATTACGGGTTTGTACATCCGTACGCTGCATATATATATCACACTATCACAGCGTGTTTCCTTAACAGTTTACCATCAAAGTGGTAGAAATGATGAAACAAAATCTTTAAACAATGTACACAACCACAAACGGAACAAGATATGGGCCTTAATGACGCCAGGAGTCTGAAGCTCCACTGCGCATGTTCATAAAAACGTGCATGGTTGTGTTGAAGAATCTCCAATTTTGCAAACTTTGTTTAAAAGGGGAAACCAATTGTGACACCAGTTTTTTTTTTTTAAGGTAACCTCACTGTTTATTTAAATAAATTTTAAGGGGAGAGAAGGTTAGCTGTGAAGCGGTGGTGCTTTTAACTTCTAATAAAAAATCATAATGAATACATTTTTTAAATGGCAAAATTTCACCAGGAGGGGAAATTTTGATATGCCACTCCTCTTCCCCCAGTTATTGCCTTTGACGTGAGTAGGATAGTCAGTACAATTAAAATTATAATTGCATGTCGGGTCTCAACTCATTTGTATAATATTCCCTGTGGGGAATTTGAGTTGGAAAAACAAATGGCTCGATACATTCGAACAACACCGAGTCCATAGGATAAACGGCTGTTCTGGTTCACGCACTGGTTCACGCGCCAACTTTGCACACGTAAATTGTGCGCGTGAACCAGAAATACGTCCTCACTTCGGTACTGTCTGAAGCTATTGCCCTAATGCGGTTGACGTCATACGGGCCACAGCCACTGATCTCTATTGTATACAAATCTGGATTCCGCATTGGCCGCTGCACGTAAAGCGTGCATCGGCCAATGCACACCCAGGCGTATTTTCGCGACTGTGACCAGAAACATGTTTCTGCTTTGGTCATTGGTTAGGCGTTTTGGCGTCTTCGGTCATGGTTGCGTGACGTCATTGTTTCGACCAAACGAGAACCGAAGGTTGGAGTCGGTTCACAGGTTCAAAATGGCGAAAGATACTGAAACGTAAGCAGACGATATTTTTTTTACGGAGTACGTCACAATGAAATTTCAGTTGTTGACGTCATGAAATTCGCTTCGCATTCGCATGAAGTATGAACCGGGCTCTATGGCACCCGCGAGTCATCGCTCGAACTTCGCGATAAACTGGCTGACTTTATACATATTGAAAGAATAAATCTAACATTTTGAAATTAATGTGTATTTCCTGATCTACATACAACACCTGATCGTATTTCCCCCAGGAAGAACAGAATAATTGAATTCTACTGCGTCGTACATGTATTTTCAGGATTTTGTCTACCCATGTACACATTTCCTGTATACAGCGTAACGACTACACACGCAAAACATTGACCGATCAGAAATGACTCGTCTTACGAATGACGCAAAATTGCGACATTATAATTACGCTAAATAGATAAGTTAAGTACCCAAATAATCTTGAATAAAAAGCTTCATAGCCAACCATTTTTTAAGTACCAATTTCAGTGAAAGTGGTAAAAACAAGCAATATTTTCTTCCCTTTTGCGAACCGCACTTTAACTCGCGACTGAGAAAAAATACGATACAACCCATGCTATTTTTTATTACAGTTGTCTAGGCGGCCCTGTATTTTTTGCCGTCTCCAGTGCCTATATTCATAAAATCCTGCTAACTTAGCAGTCAACTAGGCCTCAGCAGCCTGCTAAATCCGTAGTTACCTGCTCCGTGGTTACCAACTAATTTTGTATTCATAAAACCTTGCTAAGAATGTTGCCAGCTAGATATTTCTAGCACGCAGCTAGCAGTTCGTCAAACCATAAAACAGGAGAATGTGAATTTGCATTTCAATAGGCTATAGTGTTGTTTTGGACTGGCAAGGCCAAGATGGGTCAAATGAATTTTAAGAACAGCAGTAAATCTGTACATGAGGCCTATATGTGTGCATTGAAATCTCCACAAGCATGGCACTCCAAACCCTGTCGAGGTGGAAGGAAAACATAGTAAAGCAGGGACGGATTTAGGTTTTAACTAAGGGGGGGTGGGGTGGTTTACCCGAAGGCACGCCTTGCTAGGAGGGTCCGGGGCATTAAACCCGTAAAGCATGCCCCCCGGAAAAAATTCACTGGGCAGCCCAAGGGGAAGGGGGTTTAAATCCCCCCCCCCCGTAGATCCGCCACTGTAAAGGGAAGAAACGTACAGCCAATTATAGTGATGAAGAAAACTTATTTCTAGCGGAAAAGTTTGATGAATTGAAAGACGTTCTTGAGAGTAAGCACATTTTGTAGAACTACATAAATTCTCTATACAAGGTTGCTACAGCTAGTACATAAAGTTACAACTACAACCATGAGTCTCAAGCGTGAAAGAAAAATTAATTTTACCCAAGACGAAAACCTATTTTTGGCTAGTTGTCATCTAGTGACTTAGAGGTACCCCAGATCAACTCTAACTTTTGCCAGAATTTTAGAATGTTACTATATCTAGTTGGGTTTTATGCATCACAATTAGTAATCAACTAGGCTTAGTAAGCAACTTAAGTCCATTTTAGTTGCCAACTAGGCCTAGTAGCCTTTTATGCACATGGGCCCAGATTTCCAACAACCAACCGAACATTGGGAGACCTAAAAAATAGGCTGTCCAAACTCAAATCAGCAATTCGTCATCATCGAAGATGTCAATGGGGTTTCGTCTGTCTCTGAAAACACGTTCTCTGCGCATTGCACGGTTTAGTTGTGCAAGCTCAAGTATACGTCTTGCCATGTTCGCTGCTCGATGTGTAACCCACAAATGATAACTATAAGTGACTTAGAGACACCCCAGATCAACTCTAACTTTAGCAGCCAACTTAGCAACCAACTAAGCTTAGCAAACTTTTAGGAATATCACTTAGCTTCCAACCAGGCTTAGTTGTCAACTGTGGGCCACTTTAGTTGCCAACTAGGCTTAGCAGTCTTTTATGAATATGGGCCCTGAACTCTTGAGATCAAGCCTTCCAATTTGTTACTCCGTAGGACTAATACACTGACATTGCGAAAAAGTTTGTTTTTCCCACGATTTTAGCATGCCTTTAACAGCGTTCGGTAGCAAGAGGGTCAGCTGAATTGGACACGACGTCATCGTGTACATTTTCATTGCGGGTCAATCAGCGATGCGTATTAGCTTTGTGGTGGCGCTGTGGGCTAGTGTGCATGGTGAATGAACAGTATATGCTGAGGGGCGACTTTTCGCTTGGGATGTTGGACGTTGCAACATGACCTCTACTGTGCAACCGCTTGTTGGCGCACTGTACTACAAAATAATAAGCCAGTTCGGTATATCGATGAAGTAGTCCAGACCAAAGGTTATTCGGGATAAAATTGCTGACGTAATGTCACGCGATGTTACGCGAACGCCCATTCTGATTGAATTTAACACGTGCGCGTTGTGCGACCACCATGCGCGTTCAAGCGCGTGCGTTAGTTTCCCCAATGACCCGTGGCCCATGTTATTGTGGACAGGCGCAGTTGAAATACCGAACTGGCTTATTGTTTTTGATCTCAATGAGCTCTCTCTGAGCTTCAATGGACTTGTTAACGTGGATTTTGTATGGACGATCTTATAAAGACATCAAAGACAGTACCTCCTAATAGAGCACAAGAAGTATTAAAAACAAAGTAAACAATTATATTGTTTCCCCACATAGGTGCCATACAAAAGACATGAGTTAACCTTCCCCGGTGAATTGACCTGTGGTAGAATCTTACTAGAACTGGACAAAATTTGATTCCCCCCATGCAGGTGTTCCATGGTAACGTGAATGATCCACACACCTCTGTCACCAATTACTTCAGCCGGATAGTGGCCATCAAGGTGCGCATTGAGCCTGTTTCCTGGATTGGCAACGTTGTGTTGCGCTTTGAGTTGCTTGGATGCCGTTTGTATTGCTATCGCTAGTGTTGGAAGCACGGTACATGTATATACAATACAAAGTTGTTCATAAACCTTACAGTTTTAAACGTATGATCTAGCATTGGTAGTAGAGCTGACTACACAGTATACTTCAGGAGACATTGCATGGTGAATTGGACGCCATGGACATTTTTCCCATTGGGATGTTTCCCATGCTTTCGATCACTTTCCAACGCACCCCATGGGGTTTTCCCCATGCGGTTTCCCCATATATCCCTGCAATCCCATGAGATTTCCCCCATATATCCCCTTGACTTTCCCATGCAGTTCCACGGGGTTCGCCCATATATCTCCACGGCATTCCCCATGCAATCCAATGAGGTTTCCTCCTATAAATCCCAATGGCATTCCCCACACTGTAAAAAATAAAGCCGTATTTTTACGGGAAATTCCTGGCAGCCGTGACGCCAGGAATCTCCTGTAAAAAAACCGGTGGACATAATAACAAGCATTTAAAACGCTCTTTTTAAAACAAAATTGTAGCGTTTAGTTAATAGCCCTGTTCATCGTGCCCAACGATCACTCCTGAAACATCAGCTCCCTGGGGGAGTTAAAGACTGTAACGGGACTTTCGAATACTGTCGGTTTTACTGTCCCCTTAAAAAAATCAGTACGTTACTGGAGTTAAACTAAGTTGCCAGAAAGTAACTGCGAATTTACAGAAATGAATGGGAACCGCACAAAATAGTTAAAAAACAGTAACTTGTTACACATTAATTACGGTAAGAGTGTACAAATGCTACGACAACCTACTACAAATCGGATATTGTCGTGATTTAGCTTTATATTCAGCTTTTTCCGCCATGATAAATTCGTGGTTTTCCATGAACAATTTCAATATCTGAATACGAAAGGAGAGGTAGTGCGATTTTTCACCTATGTTTGCAAAAAAATATAAATGTTATTGTGGAATTGTTTGAATGATTACACATAATGGTCAAGAAAGTGTGTTTTGGGACTAAATACACGTACCACAATTTAACATAACTTTTGCGAACACTCAAGCTCGTGCAAAGTTTCTTTTTGACATCCGATAGCTATCAGTTGAATGGTTTTAATCAGACAGACACTTTTTGAATCAATGTAGCTTTTATCTTAACTTTGCATTTTAATCCAAAGGTTCAATTTGTATCCAACTTTTCAATTTCAATCTTAGCATCCAATAGCCCTATGTATTGATGACGTCATGTCAATGACATTGCAGTTTTCAGTGGGGGGTCATCGCTCGACGCTCGCTATACTTTTACGTGCAGAATGCCGACGTACGATCGGTTTTCGACCAAAAGACAGTCAAATGTGCAGTTTTAGCCCTATCTGTCGTGGAAGATAACACCGTCATAAACTATAAAAGATGATTACTGTGCAGGGGATTTTCCTCGGGAGCCACAAGGTCGAAATATGAGCGTGAAAAATGCTGGTGTATGTAAAAATCGTATACGAGCCGCGGCGGTGATCCTCGTTTCCTCCGTGATGATGCAATGCGGTAAACAGAACGTAACGCCATCAATACATAGGGTTGTTGTTGAATTGAAAATAGAATTCTAAATGAAAACATCTTATTTTAGAATGTTGCTTACAAACCACGTCAGCCCCGGCGGTTGTTTGGTAAGGTGGACTCCATCCAGTTGCTTGCATTTTAGCTATCTAAGCCTATCTTATACATGTACTCAGTTTGAACTCTGTATGTTTAAATTTTTGTTTATGTAAAAGTAAGTAGAGACATTTATTATATAATTGATTATAAATTAAATTATGTTCTTGACGTTCATCAATCCTTAAACACTTAAGGTCAGCTGAATTAACTTATTTAAAACGTCTTAGGCAAATTATTCCATTTTCAAAAATGGAAAAGCGATTGAAAAAACAATCTGATATAAATGTACACAATAGGATTTTTGTATCAGCGCTGTTTAACTCGCTTTTACGTTTTTAAGTTGTGATTTGGTGTTTCTGTTTCTCAAAAGGTTGAATATCGTACGTGCCTTCAAATAACTCAATCTTTCGTTGAAAAACTAGAATCATGTAGCCTGGAAATAAAAGAAATTATGTTTGGTGTAGCAATGTATTGTGTGCAATAGATTATTAATGCATTATTGGCGTTGTGAATAAGAATGATTTTTAAGTATATCAACAAATATCTAACTTTCGTGTCAGTATTCGCCTCCCGCGTCAAAAGTTGAATCTCTACAAAAACGAGTTGGTCATACGGGCTAGCAGGCGCTATCAGTAGCAGTGTAGTCATTAGTTTGAAAAAAGGAAAATGTGTTGTTGATACAAGTCATTGTATTTGAAAGCTCTTGTGAATTACCGTTTTAAGGCTACAGTGATTATTATTTTGCCCATTAAAATCTTAACTTTGTTTTCAGAAATGAAACGATTTTAGTCTCGCAGAAAGTTTGTAATAAAGCCAGGCTGTAAACGACAAGCTGATTCCATTGCAGTACAGCTGCACTGCAATCACCTGAAATCAATGAAAATTGCGGCAAACCCGTAAGGCTTTGGTAATTTTTCTGTCAAACGAAATCTACCGTTAACACCAGTCCTAAAATGTAAACGGATAGAAGCACTTATAAGCTTTTAACTAAATAGTTTCCCCAAATTAGAGCTTTTTTCTACGTATATCCAACACTCATTTTTGTTCCCTTAATGACCCCTTATTTTAGAGCAGAGGGCATGAATATCTGTACCCTCCGAAGATCATTGAAAGATCAAATACAACTTGACGTCAACAAGCTCTGATCGAAGTGTTAACCGTTAACGAATCATCTTAGTTATTATTGGCCCTTTACGAGAAGTTGAATGCGCCGGGTGCGAGGGGTGCACACAAGCACATCTATACCCTTTTCCAAACCCTGGCTTCGGCTTGGGCTTGGGCTTCGTCTCCAACTATTCCCCACCAGTCCCATTGCCAATCTGAAGCATTGAATACGTAAATAAATAGACAGGATTTGGCTCTGGGTTAAAACGAAAGACGTTGATGTACATGTAGAAAAAACAGTGTCCCAGATCTTGCTAAATCTGGGGACATAAAATTTCATGAAGCCGAAGCCCAAGCCGAAGCCAGGGTTTGGAAAAGGGCCATTAATTCAGAAAATCTCCAGTGCTCTGCGCCATTTTGTGCGCGGTGTCCCGTCTGCCCGTC
Source organism: Hippasteria phrygiana (assembly GCA_037893225.1). Classification (NCBI taxonomy): domain Eukaryota; kingdom Metazoa; phylum Echinodermata; class Asteroidea; order Valvatida; family Goniasteridae; genus Hippasteria; species Hippasteria phrygiana. Next base: position 250,246 of record JAZGUH010000675.1, read on the forward strand.
GCAGTTTGCCGTGGGCGGCGGAGCGTACGGGTTGGAGCCCGTCTATTTTGCCTGATCCGCCATCTTACCGCGGTCGCCAGTTGCCCGCGACGCGCACGACTCCCGTGATTCCGGTCAGCGTTTTGCCGGGTAACCTGGTGTGTTTCCGAGTAATTTGTACACATTGTATTCAGTGCAATAAGGTGAGTGGTTTGACATTTTGGTGGAATTGTTTTGGAAAGATGTATTGGGTTTACGGTAACTGTCTCAGCATTCAGTTATCTATTTTTAGATCAAATATATTATCGGGCGGGTAAAAACAAATGGCTTCGTTATTTTCACAAACGTGAAACTATTGTAATTGTTAACGTTGTCCCGAGTAGAAAAAGGAGTCGAGATTTATCGCTGTAATTATTTCATATTGATATTTGTTAGGCAATTTCGGTTATGGTATTAAAGATGAAATTGCCGAATTGAATGGTGAAATTGACAAATTGAATGGTGAAATTGCAGAATTGAATGATGATTCAATTCGGCAATTTCATCATTTAATTCTGCAATTTCACCATTCAATTTGTCAATTTCACCATTCAATTCGGCAATTTCGTCGTTTCGTTTGCCAATTTCACCTTTCTGTTCTGCGGATTGTCGTTACTTGGTAGTAATCGATTCTCCGTGCTCGCATAACTATTCGGTTTTACAAGTAATCGTCCTTTACTGCGAGTTCGTCCTTTCATTCGCCAATTCACCATTCCGCAATTCAATTTCATCGTTCCGCAATTCAATTTTATCATGCGGCGTGGCAATTCAGCGTTCTGTGTGCAGTGACCTTTGTATGGTGGCCGTGAAGGGACATTGCAATTTGTGAATATTGACGTCCATATTCGCGTAAAAAAAATCCACGTCCTGCTATTCAGTCGTGATTTCTTTTATGCGATGTTTCTAGCAACCTAGGTGCTGGTTGTCAAGTCGATGTGCGCATGCGCAAAATGCATTTCACGCCATGCGTTGTTCTATGGGTCATTTTTATGAAATAATTAGTCGCTTCCAGAGGGCCCATTTGAAAGAGTTGTTTACACCGATTACTTTGGGTTCATAACAATATGTTCAAAAGAAAGTCACGGTAACGCTCGTTTTCATATCTTTGTTATGATGAACAGGAGTTGCTAGACAGAGAACCAGGGTGAAGAGCGCCCTCAATAGTTTAGTTAGTTCATGCACGCATGTCACATAAATCAGTTCAACCATTATTATTTGCTTATGTTTTGTCTTCAGTCAGTTTGGGTGGAAATAGAACCCAGTTTCTACAGATTTTGCTTACAACCAAATGCTGTGCTCAGTTCCCTAAAAAGGAGTTTCCTGCGTTTTTGGATTGGTATTTGTGCCTAAATTATTGACATGAAATGGTACCTGTAGGCCTAAACGATGTATTCTCTAAAACTGACTTTTCTTGCTACTTATATTAAGTTGCACTTAGGTATTAAAAATAATTGTGCAATCTTTCAGGCCCCTCATATACTAATAGAGGTGACTATTGATAGACTTCAGAGATATGATATACATGGTTTTAGAGAGGTTATACTTTCCAATAATTCGGATATTGCGATTTTAAACGGGCAATTAGAACTATTAGATATTTAGATTATTATATATTTTCCAGATAACAAACTTAAAGTTGTATTTTTGTGTTCGTTATTGTTTCACAGATCGAACAATAAAGCCAGTACATGTACATTCACACGATGTACAAGCTGTCTTCTGTGACTGCGTTTGTTTACACCTCCCAACGGTCCATTGTTCCTAATTATCACCTTCCTGGGTACACTTAATTTCAGTCAGGGCTTATTCCAATCAAGCGTTCTGTTCCGATTAGCCGCTTAAATAAGCCCTTACTGAAATTTTAGTGTGCCCAGGAAAGTGACAATTGGAAATCGTAAGGAAAGATATGAATTTTTCTGATACACCTTTCTAAACACGGCATTTTACACGAAACTCCAAATACCACTTTTCTTTATATTCTTAAAAACGGTGCCTCTTTAAGCGGCCAATAAATATAGGTTTTCCCGGTCAGTTTGCAATTTTGTTTCCTGATTATTTTCGTTATCGGTCATTCAAATTCGCGTGATTTTTGCACATCTGATCAAATTAAGGTTTCTTTTTCACTGTTTGGGCATTCAATTTCAATTCTTAAAGCACCAACGATTTCGTTCCTAATAGTGTTCGTTTTCGTTGAGGGACATTCTATTACGTTTTTGGTGCATTCAAGACTTCATTTGTTGCATTCTTACATCGAGTTTTGTAACCTCCGTGTGTGCATATGACGTCGGTGTGCATAATGACGGATGACCATGTTTTTCTTTTCTTATCCCTTTATGGGCAATTTCATCAAATGGTTATTCAAATTAATAAGATTTTTAGTTGATATATTTTCCTTATGTCCTCTGAGGTTTTTGTACAAATTGTCTGCAATTTATAGTGGAATCCTTTTAGCATTTATTATGGATGGGTGATGTAACGAACTAATGAAATGAAAAGGGCCAATGGATTTTCTTTTTCACTGTTGGTCTCTCCACGAGACCTGATTGTTCGAGCCGAGATCCCCCTTGGCTGCATCCCCTCCCACACAGCATGGTACTTTTAAGTGAAATTCCAGTTGTGTTGTTTGCCAGACTCACATGCAGGAGTCTGACTCATTTTCTGGCCATTCATCTGACACTACTCACAGAACCAATGGTAACATTACTTGCAACACCTCTAATGTCATATATCTTATTTCTTGCATGGCTTGTGGAATCCAGTATGTCGGCGAGACCAAGAACATGCTCAAAAAGCGTTTCTATGGCCATCGATCGACTGTGAATACCAAGAAAATGGACACCACTGTTGTTGGTCACTACTTCATGCATAACCATTCCATTTCTGATAAACAGGGCATATAATCACTTGGCCAGAGCAAGGACTCGGGTCGCCTTAGCAGGGAGAAAGTGTGGATGAAAGCGTCTTCGGACTATTCAACCACATGGTCTCAACATCCAGGAAGGGAATGATTAACTCTTAATTTCCCCCATTGTCATTTGTTTACAGATAATCCTCCTGGCAAACACCCTTGGGTTTTCTTGCCCACTTGGATGTCTCCCTTTCCCGTTAAGCCTTACCACATCCCTCTGTTCCTCTTATTTCCCAATTACCACCTCCTATTTGTCCCCTTCCCCAGCTTCATCCCTCTCATCTCTATCCCTCCCATCTTTCATCCTTACCCTAACCACACTCATTTGTTCCTTGCTGTCCCTTCCCTCTCTGTACTCCCTTTGATGTTTACCCACTGCCACTCTCCTTTGGTCGATAATGTCTCTTTTGCGTTTATCCACCCACCCCCTCTTGCATGTGTGTTCCGTACATGTTTGTTTCTTGTAGTCTGTCATTTGCCTTTGAGAAAGAACTTGCTTAAGTTCGAAACGTTAGCCAGCTATTTCTTTTTATCTTTGTTTGTTTTAAAGTTTGAGCAAAAAAGAAAATAGGGGAATTTGTATGTTGACATGTTTGGGAATCCTTTAACTTTGTTTACTGTTCTTTTTCGTTTTGATTCACCTATCGATCTCTTCATGTGCAAGACATCGGGGCATGAACCGGTATGTTTGGCAATGGTTGTACCATCGGGAACACTTCTCTTGGGTAATTTGTTTTCTTGGGCAGATTCTATCAGACGATCACACCTCCCCCTGTAGGATCGCCATCTTGTCTGTCTGAAGACTTAGTTAAGAAAGAGAGGTGTGCATCTACGGATTGAAGACGTCAGATATGATTTATGTTAAGATACCTCGGACCTTTATAGGAATACGGACACGCAGGAATGTGGACATGCAGGAAAAGATGCCTGAAAAAAGGTGAAATATGTTTGCCCATTCATGAAAATGAATGCCCGATCTACACGTTGGTGCAGACGAATTTAATGAAAAATACGATACTTTTAATTTGAATGCATCTTTTACAGGCACGACTGAAGCTAAAAGACGATGGAATGCTCGGATAGTGAATTTGAATGATTATTTTTGATTGTTGAATGACGATCTGCCTGATCATTCAATTTCAATCTAAATTGAATGAGCCAGGCATTAAAATGAACGAAAACATTGTGAAATTGGCCGGGGAAATCCTATGAAACAGAACGCTTTTTAAGAATAATCCGTTACTGGAATAAGCCCAGGAAGGTGACAATTAGGAGTACGAAGGAAAAATATGAATTTCTCAAAACATAAGCGGTACACTTTCTTTCAAACAGAGGCTATTGTTCTGAACCCAAAGTAATCGGTGTCAATAACTCTTTCAAATGAGCCCACATAATTATTTTATAAAAATGACTCATAAAACAATGCTAAACATAACATGGTGTGGCTTTGCTGAAACCTATTCTGAAATCTTATGCAAAATTGGTTAATAATTTCTTGACATTTCTCGAAAATCCGTTGCATGGATCTAGAGATTTCCTTTTAAACAGTACCTCCTTTTGTCGCATAGATTAAAGTTTTCAATATGCGCGGGCGCGAGCCGAATCGCAGGCTAGCTTTTGCCCGGCGGTACCAAATCACCCACATGTGACAAAGTTGGAATAACAATCACAACTCAGTTTACCACAATTATAATAACACGAGTATGAACTAATGTACAGTATTTACGAAGCTAGCTGTACCATGCGTGAAATGCATTCTGCGCATGCGCACATCGACTTGACAACCAGCACCTAGCTTGCTCGAAAAAAATCGCGTCAACATTGTTTACGCGAATATTGACGTCAATATTCACAAATTGCAATGTCCCTTCACGGCCACCATACAAAGGTCACTGAACACAGAACGCTGAATTGCCACACCGCATGATGAAATTGAATTCCGGAATGGTGAATTGGCGAATGAAAGGACGAACTCACAGTAAAAGACGATTACTTGTAAAACCGAATAGTTATATGCGAGCACGGAGAATCGATTACTACCAAATAGCAAAAAGCCGCAGAACGAAACGGCGTAATTTCCGAATTGAATAGTGAAATTGCCGAATTGAATAGTGAAATTGCCGAATTGAATGATGAAATTGCCGAATTGAATGGTGGAATTGACAAATTGAATGGTGAAATTGACAAATTGAATGGTGAAATTGCAGAATTGAAAGATGAAATTGCCGAACAAAATGGTGAAATGCCAATCGGAATGGTGATATTGCCAAAGAGTGAAATATTTTGAAAGCGGCAAGTTGGTTAGCAATTATAATTTTTCCTTTGAAAGAGAGCGCGTATAAAAGGCGCTACCAGGAAGATAAAGTTTTGTTAAGTTTATTTTTGCATTTTTCCCAATTTTGTTTGATGTATTTATTCGAATTTCCTAAGTGAACTCCAAGGAAGGGGAGACCTTCACTGTTCCAGGGAACTTTAGGGGTTTGTCGCTTCGTCCGGTCCAAGAACCGGCCCAGACGAAAACGGAAATGTCGTCTGCGTACGCCGACACAGCGCACGAAAAATCAGTATTTGGAATGCGAAAGGCCTGATTGGCAAATTTTTTTCGGAGGTTATTTAAAAGGGGTTCTATGGCTATAGAATAGAGCAGCCCCAAGAGCGGCCATCCCTGACGTATCCCCTTCTCAAACGAGAAGGGGGCCGTCAGGGAGCCACACACCTTGACAAGGCTCTCGGCGCCGCCGTACAGAATTTGAAGGTAGGAAATGAATTTGTTTCTAAAGCGCATGGCTCTCATGGTGTCGAACAGATAGCCGTGATCAACGTTGTCGAATGCCTTTTTTTGATCCAAGTTGATCACGGCGAGGGGGGTGTCGTTAAAATTAGCCAATTGGCAATGTTGGCCAGGTCCCCCTTTGGGGGAAGCAGAGTTATGACTGCCTTCCGGAAAGAGTATAAGGGTAGAGAACCAGATTGAAGGGAATATTCAAGGACCGAGAGAAAGTAATTTTTAAGGACGGGCCAGAAGGACAGGAACAATTCTGAAGTAAGGCCGTCCAGGCCGGGTGTTTTATCTTTGCCAAATTGCTTGACAGCGAGCTCGAGTTCCTCAATAGACAGAGGACGATCAAGGTCCTCTGAATCTTCGGAGTCGAGCTCGCTGACATCTTGTAAGAGCTGGTTGAGGGCGCTCTTGTCAGTAGGGATTCGGCTGTAGAGATTTTGGTAGAAGTCGCGAACGTGCGTTTTAATATCGGACGGATTTTCGGAAATTGTGCCAGAGGGTAAACGGATGTGAGAGATATGTTTCGAAAGAGAAATATATTTTTCTAGATTGAAGAAGTAGGTAGAGCACGAGTCAGTTTCGTTGAGATGTTTGAAACGAGATCTGACAAGAGCGCCCTGAGCTTCGGTTTTAAGAAGAAGTAGATCAACTAGTCCAGAACTACAATTCAACAATAAGACGTGTTATTGATTGTCTTGCTCCCGAAACTACCAAGTTCTTTGTGGTTAAACCTAGAGTGCTGTGGTTTTGTGATACGATCCGTCAGAGCAGACAAGAAACTCGTCGACTGGAACGGAACTGGATAGCTAATCCTCTGGAGGTAAACAGACAGATGTTTTAAGCCAAGCGGTCAGCACACAATCGACTTGTTAATCAAATATAGGAGTCGTACTATCGGCATAAAATCCAGGATTGTGACCAGGGGAAATTATTTTCCATAATAGACGATATGATCGGCGAGAAGGCAGCTGTAGCAAAGAATTTGCCACCACACGATGACGATCAGAGATTAGCCGAACAGTTTCTGGACTTTTTGAATAGCAAAATTATTCGTCTTCGAAAGCAACTGTATGTTTCTGATGATATTGCATGTATATCTACTGAACTTGGTCACTCATTCACACATTTCAGTACAATTAACGAACGGGTCCTAACCAGACTTTTGAAATCAATGAATTCCAAATCATGTGTTTTAGATCCAATCCCGACTCATTTTCTGAAATCTGGTCTTTCTCATGTTTTAACACATTTGTTATCAATTGTGAATAAATCCTTTTTGTCGGTTGCCTTTCCATCAGAATTGAAAACGGCTATAATACGGCCTCTGTTGAGAAAATCTGGATTGGATTCAAATGAGTTATGAAATTACAGGCCTGTGTTAATGTTCCTTTTGTTGGCAAATTAATTGAGAAAATAGTTGCTGACCAGCTTTATGCATATTTGGTTCGATTTTCATTGTTATCCAAATTTCAGTCTGCCCATCGCCAATATCATAGCACTGAGTCGGCACTGTTGAAGGTTCAAAATGATATTTTAGTTTTCGCTTGACAATCGGAAAGAGGATATCTTAATTATGCTTGATTTAACCGCCGCTTTTGATACTATTGATCATTCCATTTTACTTCATAGATTAGAAAACAGATATGGGATTAAAGGTTTAGCGCTTCAGTGGTTCACTTCCTACAATGTATTTAGTAGGTCGGACCCAAAGGGTTTGCATTGGGTCAGCGAAGTCAGAGTTGACTCCTTTGCTTTTTGGTGTGCCACAGGGAAGTGTACTGGGGCCAATCTTGTTTACACTCTACCTCGCACCGTTAATTTTATGTTATATGCTGATGACACCCAGTTGTACCTAACCTGTAAAAATGCTAATAATTCAAGGGTTCACTTTGAAGCATGTGTTGAGGAAATTAGACATTGGATGCTTCTTTAACAAGCTTGTTCTCAATGATGCGAAGACTGAGGTGATTCATTTTCATTCTTCGTTTCGTAAATGTGACCTTTTGTCAGGTCTGCGTGTCGGAACTAATGATTATTCCTACCACGGTCGTTAGAAATCTTGGTGTGTATTTTGATAATCATTGTAATATGGCTACTCATGTTTCTAAGATATGTCAATCAGGGTATTTTGCTTTGCATCGCATTAGCAAAATTCGTACTGTTTTGGATAGCACCACTACTGAACGACTTATACGTGCGTTTATTACGTCACGGTTGGAGTATTGCAACAGCCTTCTTTATGGTCTTCCTGATTATTTAATCCTTAGGTTACAATTAGTTCAAAATTCAGCTGCCCGTCTTGTTACTCATACTAAGAAATATCAACACATCACCCCTATTCTCCAAAGTCTTCACTGGATTCCTGTAGCACAGCGTATTGAGTTCAAGATCCTTGTTTTGGCTTATACAATCTTACATAAACAGGCACCTGAATATTTGTCGGATTTGTTGAAAGTTCGCGAAAGTTCTATAGCCACTCGTTTCTCCACTGAAACACGTTTAGTTCAACCTCGTTTTAACCAAGATCATTATGGCAGACGTGCCTTTTCAGTATCAGCACCCAGTGTATGGAACAGACTTCCTTATCTTATTCGGAATGCACCTTCTCTTTTATCATTTAAGTTAGCACTAAAAACATTTTATTTTCGTCAGGTTTTTAAGTAATATTTCAAAGAGATGTGATTAACCTTTTTATGATGTACCTGTATTTTTAATAAGCCTTTTTAAATGTATTTTAATGACGGTTTTGTAATGATTAATTTTGTAAAGCGCATTGAGATTATTAATTGATGTAATGCGCTGTATAAGAATTCAATATTATTATTATTATTATTTAAGTGATTTCTCTGTTCGGTAAGGGTATCCTTTGCTTGGGGTGTTAAGTCCGGCGCAGACTGAATCTCATCGAGTTTACGGTTTATTTCCAAGAAAGCTTGGCGTTTTTCTTTAGCTAATTTAGTGCCGTACATTTGACTAAGAGATTTAATGTGCAACTTTCCGAAATCCCACCAAGCGGCGAGATTCGGAAAGTCGCACTTTTGCTCTCTCCACTGAGTCCAGAAGTCAATAATAATATTGTTGCGGTAATTGTTATCTCCGAGGAGCGAGTTGTTGAAATGTCAATAGGCGCTGCTCCTCGGAGTATGCAAAAGAATTTTAATTGTAAGAGTGACAGCACAGTGGTCAGAAAGAGAGCAAGGAATAATGGAACAAGCGTGAGTGGAAGAAATGAGATTAGAGGGGACATAACAACGATCCAACCTGGCTTTGGAAACCCCGCATAGTTTAGCGGGATTATTCCTCAGCCAGGTGAATTTTTGGTCGAGGGGATTCAGTCTGCGCCAGGCGTCACAAAGAGACAATGCATTAACAGCGTCCCTGAGAGCCATGGCAACTTTGGGTCTGCGCTTGATCGGCATACACAGACGATCAATAGCCAAGTTTTCGGTACAATTAAAGTCACCTCCGATCACAATGACACCGTCACCGCAGCCGGAACAGTGGTCCAGTAATTAATTGATAGCGTTTTTATCGAGCTGAGGGATGAGGGTATTATAAATATGATAAATGATATTATTGAATATAATTTTGGAATAAATAATATGTCCATCGTGGGTGGTACAGGAAGAAATAATATCAATATTGTTGTTGTTTTTAACAAGAGTAGTTACTCCCAAGCCTTTGGGCCCGGGACAACAAAAGGGGGTGTAGGACCACATGTTCCAGCAAGGGCTGTTTTCATTTAAATTATAAGTTTCTTGCAAAAGAACTAGATCGGGGTTAGAGGCAATGTGGTCAATATATATTTGAAAGGAATGTTGATTTATTAGGTTAAGTACCGGGGCGCATTAGAATAAATCTACTTTAGCATTGATATGTAAATGTACACAGTTCAGTGGTCAGGGCGGGTAATTTGAATAGGGAGTGGTGTACGTGGTGCGTGGATTGCTGGCGAGAGATCACTTCACGCTTGTGAGCAGCAACGAGCGCACACGATTTTTTGGTATCTAACACAACTGCACCATAATGTCAACCGCTGCGACTAAAGAAGATATCCAGGAGCTTTTAGCTCAGTTTTCCTCTAATCAAGCTAAGTTAGTGGAAGATAAGATTGCAGAGTGTTCCGCTAGTTTTGATGCCAAGTTGAAATCAGCCACGAATTCTAAATTATCGTGGAAAAGAGAGGGACACAAACGGCAGTACAACTTCAATCAGACCATACTGGACCAGCTAGCAGAAGCTGAAAGACTGAATCAGTGCCCCGGAGTCCAGTCTGAGCTTGACAAAATCAAGGAGCTCGTACAGCACAGACAGAAGCTCATTAGATTAGCCGACACTATTCCCTCGGGCTGGGTTACAGTAGAGGAGTACGCAACTAACGAGCTGGCAGAGGACTCTGACGATGACAAGAGAATCACGAGAGCAGAAGCGAGAGCCGCCAGGAAAATCAAGGCGCTACGTCCAACACCAGTCAGGCTAAGACATTTAAGAGAGACATGCACAGGCCACGGCCTCTATCTCTCCTGTTGTTACTCGCCCATATCAGCATCAGCTTTTTCGTGCCCAGCGCTACCCCACTACCCAGGACGTCTGTTTCGCATGCGGAAGCCAAGGCCATTGGCGGAGAGCATGCCCGAATATCAGCAGCAGACAAGACAAGTTCAACAACCCCAGAGGGTCAAGTGCGTAAAGCCGACAGCAGAGACGCCGTTAAAAAAGTTGAGTTTCCCCCAGACGTTATTTCAGATGTTCATTTTACGGAAGATTTCTTTGAATACGAAGAGCATTCAGATTCCACTAAGATTAAAGTTTCTGTTCGATTACATTCCCAATTTGAATTCTGGCAATCCTTTTGCGATAACCAGTTTGTTTTACAGATAAGTAAGAACGGATATGCCCTTCCATTTTACGAAACGCCTCCCTGTTGTACATATAGTTTGGACTCGGGGTCAAAAGGTACAAACAACGCCTGGGCCCTCCAACACCGAGCATTTGTTACTTCTGCTATATCAGATTTAGTCCAATCCGGTTGTATTGTGGCTTGTACCAGCCAACCGCTCATCATTAATCCTTTGTCTGTTTCGGTTCATAGAACAGGTAAACGACGTCTGATCCTTGATTTGAGGCAAGAAAACAAATATCTGTGGAAACAATCGGTCAAATACGACGACATGCGTACAGCTCTTTTGTTCCTCAAACCCCAAGGGTTCATGTTCCAATTTGATCTCAAATCAGGGTATCATCACGTGAGTATTCGGCCAGACCATCAGCAGTATTTAGGTTTTTCCTGGATTTACAAAGATAAATTGTCATTCTTTAAGTTCAAAGTCCTACCATTTGGACTATCTACTGCTCCCTATGTTTTCACAAAAGTAATCAGGCCACTAGTGCAAAAGTGGAGAAGTTCAGGAATACACATAGTGGTTTTTCTAGATGATGGTTTAAGTTTTGCCGAGTCCTTTCAAAAAGCCCACGAGCACAGTGCTCAAATAGTAGACGCGGGATTTGTTCCCAATGTCCAAAAAAGCGTCTGGAGCCCCGTCTCAAAGACGGAGTGGTTGGGTCTACATGTCAATCTTAACGAAGGTTTACTAAGCTTACCCGAACGTCGAATCGCTAGTATCAAAGAGGGAACAGATAATGTATTGTCCTCAAATTCATATGTCAATGTCGGGCAATTAGCCAGTCTAACCGGTAAGATTATATCGGCTTACTTGGCAGTGGGCTCAATGAGTAGAATTATGACAAGGGCCATGCATTGGACCATAGAGACGAGGTTCTTATGGGGCTCACACGTCAGGTTGTCAGACCAAGCACGTCAGGAACTGGAGTTTTGGTTATATAGACTTACTCAAGTCAACCCCTATCAACTTTGTACCAAGTTGTTCCAAAGTAGTATATTCTGACGCTAGTTCGCATGGATATGCAGGTTATGTAGTAGACACAGATAATTCCGTGAGTCGCGGACATTGGTCACATAGTGAGCAGAATAATAGCTCAACTTGGAGAGAGTTGAAGGCAGTAGACTTGGTCCTTAAATCCCAAATCCACCAGTTTCAGCATAATAGAGTTAAATGGTTCACTGACAATCAAGACATTTTCTGCTAGCCTGTTCAAAATACAATACCCAGCGAGAGAAACTCCAGAAAGATCTTGCATTCTCTCCGGCACAAATGACACTAACTCAATTACTAGGACAGAAGCTAAACTCCCCTCAACTTATCCCTTACAAAAAAGTTATATAGAATTCTATAAAAAAAATCTATAGAATTTGTATACGATATTCTATAGAATTCCTTTATAGAAGTTTCTTTAGAGTTTCTTTAGAGTTTCTTTAGAGATATTTTAGAAAATGGGCTACTTTTCTATAAAACATTTTATAGAATTCTATAGAAATTTCACAATTCTATAAAAGATAATTCTATAGAATGTCTATAGGATTCTACAGAATTTTTCTATAGATTTGTATATATAATTGTTATAATTTCTTTAGAGATCCTCTATAGTTTTTATAGAATTCTTTAGAAAATTAGCCTTTTTTCTATAAAACATCAAATAGAATTCTATAGAAATATGACCACTTTTCTATAAAACATCTAATAGAATTCTATAGAAAATATGACCCCATTTTTATAAAATGTCATAAATATTTACAAACTTGGTAACTTTTCTAAACATTTTAATTGAATCCTTTAGATGTATGTCGACTTTTCTATCAACCTATGGCATTACTCATGACAAGAAAATATCAACGTGATACACTTCATCCTTCAAAATTAAAACAATTGGAGATCAATACTTTTTTGCTGTGTACTTTTCACTGAATCTATTTCCAGCATAGGCCATTACCAAAACAGTCCTGATTTTTTTTTCAAATCTAATACATGAATAATTTCACACAGGGAGTTAATGAAAAATGTATAAATACATGAAGCACCCGATATGCGATCAACATTAATTAAATAGGAAACTACATAATTTCACATACATCATTGTTTCTATATAAAAAACATTGTAGGCAAAAAGGTATTTTTGTTAAAATATTGGACGGATACAAAACAAGTAAATTAAAGAAGGCTTAAATAGTTTTGTACTTTATAAACAAATGCAAAGAGACGAAGAAGAATGATTAAAATATGAAAGATAAAAGAGCCTAAAACACATGAATCTTTAACAATGGAAATAGATCCCACCATAAATATCTGTGAAATTTTACGGAGATTTAAGGGGGGAAACTACATTTTCGTTGTTAAAATATTAATAGTGAACAATCACCCCTGTTGGCGCACGTTCGGAGACCTTAAATTGGAAAATTTACATTGATCTCTTAAGAAAATCAGCCCTGAAAAAGGCCATTGTGAAATTTTTACTAGTATATACATTTGTGAAAACTGATAAATCACCCGACGTAAAGAGAAATGTGGGGACAAATTGAACTCATACATGTACTTCCGAAAACCTAAATACACATGGACTAGTGAAACTCGGTTTACTCCGGACACAAATGAAAATTTATTTAAAAAAATTGTGGCGATCAATAGGCAAAAATTGAAAGTTAAATAGAACTATTTTTGAGGATTAAATGGACTTTCTAATGGACTTAAAGCACGGGCGATCAGGGGGGACACGTCCCCCCCAAAAACAATTGTGGGAGTTGACGGCTATGGCAGTGTGTCCCCCCCCCCCCCCCAATTTATTTTCCCTTTTCATTTGAAATTTAGGCAGCTAACTGGCTAACAACCTTTTTGTTATCACTAACATACAAAGCAACAGTGGGGACAATCTTTACAGAATATTAGTCAAAATAAGATTGTGTAAGCCAAAAAGGGAAATGTCACCTCCTACTATAGTAACAATAGACTTACCGCATACAAAAGGGTTTAACAAGTGTACTATTAAGAAAAAATCGTATATAATATATACTACTCAAAAGAAGTTAAGGGTCAAAGGAAATTGTTTGATCATTTTTGTAAGTATGTCTTTTTAAGCCAGATAGGGTAAGAATATCCCCCTTTGGGTTGTCATTTGGACTATAGACATCACGTTATTATGGGACATGTAATCATTGCACTTATCTTTAGGAACTTTTTAACTTAACCCAGATTTCCTTTTCATGGATTTGAAGCACGAACATAGTCAGACTAAACTGACAAACTTCCTCGAAACACCCATTGTGCTACGTCATGCACCATTTGCACGTGTTTTGCATGAGTGTCATTCCATGCATGCCAATTTTAGCAATAAAAGGGCTGAGCATTTTCCATTCATCATCACTTGAAATTTGAAGATGGTTCGACGACAACTCAGCATCCAAGACAGGGGAAGGGCCATTGGCTGGCTACAAGATGTACAAACTCGGAGAACTGTGGCTCGGCGTCTAAGTGTAAGCCAAAGCGTTATCGGCAGACTCTGGCAGAGGTTCAGGACAACTAATGCTGTGCAGAATCGCCCCCGTTCTGGAAGACCCTGATCAACAACAGCACGAGAAGACCGCTTCCTGATGATAACGGCGTTGCGACAGCGCTTTGTGACCGCTAGACATCTTCGGGATCAACTCAGAGCTGCCAGAGGCACCAACGTGTCCGACCAGACCATTATGAATCGTCTGCGAGACCGAGGTTTGCGATGCCGGCGTCCTGCAGTCCGACTACCGCTACTTGACCGTCACAGAAGGGCTCGCCGAGATTGGTGCAGGCGTCATATCCGGTGGAACCGTGGTCAGTGGGCAGAGACAATGTTCACAGATGAGTCACGCTTCTCGCTCCAGTTCAATGATGGCCGGGCTCGTGTTTATCGTCGTCAAGGAGAGAGATTTGCTGATGTTAACGTTGCTTAACGTCTACCATTTGGAGGAGGAAGTGTGATGGTGTGGGCGGGGATACCCATGAACCAGAACCCCTATGTACGTCGTCAACGGAAATTTGACTGGTCAGCGTTATCTCAACGAGATTGTTCAACCTCCGGTAATGCCACTTCTGCAGCGGATTGGACCAGGAGCTTGGTTCCAGGACGACAACGCAAGACCTCATCGTGCCAGGGTGGTGACCGACTTCCTGCAGCAGCAGAACGTTCAGCAAGCACATGGATTGGCCTGCATATTCATCCGACTTGTCACCCATTGAGCATGCGTGGAATGAACTAGGGCGGCAAGTAGTATACATGTAACTCGGAAGATCTTACGGGAGATGACTTGAGCGACGACTTGGGTAGCTCTGCATATGCAACGGATGAGGACGACTCCAAATGGTGCAGGCGAACACAGTTCGATGCTAACGAGCTTGAACACGAGGCGAATTCACCTCCAACAAAAAGCCGCAAAGAGACGAAACAGCGGGGGACGACACACACTGGCTCCCGTCGCAAAAATATGGGGATATGAGACCCCAAATACTGAACCGTAAATGAAATAATTTTGTGGCGATCAATAGGCAAAAATTATAAGTTGAAAATCGACTTAAAGCACGGGCGATCCGGGGTGACACTCCCCCCCCCCCCCATATTTTGGGAGGGGACGGCTATGGCCGTGTGCCCACCCCCCCCCCCCCCCCCCAATAATGTCCCCTTTGTCATATACATTTTATTTTCCCTTTTCATTTGAAATTTAGACAGCTATAACTGGCTAACAACTGTTTTATTATCACTAACATACAAAGCAACAATGTGGACAATCTTTACAGAATATTAGTCAAAATAGGATTTGTAAGCCAAAAAAGGGAATGTCACCTCCTACTATAGTAACAATTGTAGACTTACCGCATACAAACAGCAGTGTTGTAGTCAAGGCCACAACCTCCGAGGCCGAGGCCAAGACCGAGGCCACAACCTCCGAGGCCGAGACCGAGGCCGAGGCCACAACGTCCGAGGCCAAGGCCGAGGCCGAGGCCACAACGTCCGAGGCCGAGGCCGAGGCCGAGGCCGAGGCCGAGGCCGAGGCCGAGGCCGAGGCCGAGGCCGAGGCCGAGGCCGAGGCCGGTTATAAACACGTAATAGACTAATAATCCACTCAATCAAGGTTAAAGGCAGTGTGTATGATTGGTCATTGTTGCAATTTTCAGAAATGGGCGGATTTGGGGGTTAGTATTTTATAGGAAATATCGTTCCACTGACCTGTTCAAAGTTTTGCGTTGTTGGATGGCGAGAAAAACGAGAGAAAAACGCGCTCGTTTTCAACCGTCGGGCGGATGATAGCCTTTAGTCAACAAGACGCGCGTGGCTACCTGGACACGTGACGCGCCCCGAATGCCAGCATGTCCGGGGCGCGCCACTCGTCCGGGTAGCCACGCGCGCCTTGACTAAAGCCTACAGGGCAGTTTTCCAACGATTGAAAACAATATAAATTTCCACTTTTCTTGACAACGACAGCACACCTGGTGCTATCATTTCACACGATGATTGAGACTACTATTAACTTACAGGCTAGTAAGGTATTTCGTAATAATTCAGTAAAAACAAATTAGAGGATTACCAATCGTGTACACTACCTTCATTGTTGGATTTTCTATTTTATTTTCAAGTCACGTCAATGGCAGGTTCCTTAAAGGATATGTTTATTGCATTTCAAGAACATAAGGGTCTCCAGCATCTATTGGGATAGCTTTGCACGGTGTGGCCTCATAATAATCCCTCCTCTGCTAAAAATGCGCTCCACTGGAGCACTGCTGGCTGGAACATAGTCTTGGGCCCAAGACCCTTGTGTTGTTATTTCGGAGCGCCCGCGCGCCAGATTCACTAACGCTGTGTCCTCGAAATCCCGGCTTCGTACGTGCGTTCTGGCCTCACGCATGCGTAGTTTACAAAATACAGCCGAATCCGCAGCCGGTGTTTGTCAAACGTGCACGATTTTGGATCGCCACAAGGGTCTTGGATAAGTTGGCAGGCAATTCTTAACTTTTTCTTTACTTTTCGATGATTCTCCCTCGCTTTTCCGAGGGATCCAATCAGTGACCGAGTTTGAGCCTTATCATAAATTATTCATTACATGCAAATACATAGGACATGACGAGGCATCATGACCATTGATCTGCAGCTGCGCGCGTCACATGCGCGTGCACGCATGTCGGACATAAACCACGAATGTGATTGGTCAGAACACCATCAGACGACGCTCACTGGATCGGTCTATTGCATAACCGTCCATCATTATCACAGTCCACAGTCTGGTCGCGCCCCCGAAATGCCAACTTATCCAAGACTTTACTACAGATCCAAAATCTTATCGCGCTGTCGGCCTATTGCAACTACACTGTACCTGATCGCGCTGCCTGTGCATTGCAACTGCGAAAGTACAAAAGTACAATAGTAACGTCTTTGAACCAAGACTAGCTGGAACAGAGAGGACAGTCTTTGCAAGGGCATGCAGTTATGGGTACATAGACTAGTAGACATGTGAGCTTCGCGTTGCGCGAGCACGCGTGAATAACAGGTTGGTTCCCTCAACTTCACTGCCGGCCATTATGATTATCGCTTTAACGTTCACTCGTTCAGGGCCGAGTGGTGGACCAGGAACCAGTCTATAGCGGGAGTAGACAGATTATCTAACAAAAATATTAGATGCTACCTGAGTACGTGTAATACAATAGTGGCAGTTCATGGGGCGAGTGAAGTGCTGGACCAGGAACTACACGTAGTCTATTACCGGGAGTAGACTGGTTCTACAAGAAGATAATACATATAATGTACGTACGTAGTACGTGCAATCGGGGAGCTATCTATAGCTCCATGGTGCAATAATGCAAATACCAGTTCATTAATTCGTGCGTATCTGCTTGAAACTTTATTTTGTTTCACGGAACTCACTGTGGCAGCTTCTCGAAAGTTTCATGAGGTAAACAATTTAAATTAATTGAAACAGAAAACACATCTGAATTGGTGGGAAAATTGGTCAAAGTGGGCGGCCTCGAGCCGGCCTCGACCAGATCTTCGAGTCCGGAAGGCTCCGAGGCCGAGGCCTTGCACTCCGAGGCCAAGGCCGAGACCGAGGCCATAAAAATCGGCCTCGAGGCCGGTCTCGAGACCTCCAACACTGACAAACAGCTTGTGATCAGCGTGTTCCTTGCTCTATCTATGGTTCAACATGTTGCTTGTACGTGTGATCGATCATGTCCAAATTCCATCCATCCAGCAATTGTATTTTTTACATGTCATGTACAGGTTGAGTGTGTACAAGAGCAGTGAATTATGTCCACAGGCATAAATGCCATGCAAATATCCACGATTTTGACCCAGTTTTATACAATTTCTGCCATCAAGCATATACTGCACTGTTGCACTGACATTCAACTGACTGCAGTGCAGATTTCAAATTTCCCACACTGACCGTTTATCTCTGGTATGCAATCAGCAAGGTCACCGTGTCATGTGACTTGAGTCTAAGTAACTTGATACTCTTGATGATGTAACAGTACATATAGGCTTTGGTCTCCGCTTTGGTGTACACCAGAGAGGTACATGTACCAAACCTGCACCGAATTATGATGTGGTGTACATCACCACAGTTCGGTTAGGGAAAACAAATGAATACATTAAAAATGCTAATATAATCGCTTCTTTAAAAATCATAGTCCTCAGCCTTGATCTTGTTTGTAAATTTGATTAAAAAAAAGATTTTTGGAAGTAGTTATACTCATCTCTAATTTCTACAGAAAAATAACATCATATGGAGTGTTCTATAATAATGTTTTTATAGAAATAAGGGGCATATTGTGTGGGTTACTTTAAATATGTACATACTTTCAACAAACAATTAATTAATATGTCTATAATTTCTGTAGTCTTCTATAGAAGACTGACAGGAATTTGTTTAATCAGTGTTCTATAGAAATCTATAGAATTGTTTTTAAATCTCTATAGACAGTCTTCTTATTGGAGTATTCTATACAATTCTATGTTTCTATAGAAATTAGAGACATATTGTGGGTTACTATATAAATGTACATACTTTCAACAAACAAATTATTATGTCTAATTTCTATAGAAACAATTCTATAGAACACTGACTGGAAGATTTGTTCTATAGAAATCTATAGAATTTGTTTAAATCTCTATAGACAGCCTTAAATATTCTATACAAAATCATTGCCTCTATAGAACTATATAGAGCTATATAAAACACTCTATATAATTTTATAGAACTTTTTTGTAAGGGATACAGTATATATGTAATATTGCCATTTAATTATGTGATAGAGCACCTCCTGATGTCTGTGGTATTGTACAAGTATGGGGAGGGAATGTGGGTGATGATTGGCCAGATACATGGTGCGGCACCATTTTCATCACCTGGAGGGATGCGGACCTGTGAAGATACCGGCGGGGCCCGGGCCCTTAAACTGCATGGGAAACGTACGGCCGACCTCGCAGGAGCATTATGCGCGGGACTGTGTGTCTGGAGAATTGCTTATGTGTTTTCCCCTCCATGGCCTTTCTGTCCGCGTATAGTTTCATAATCACTGACATTCCAAAAGTATTGAATTTTGTACTATCACGCGAGCAGCCAATTATACATGTAGTTAGTTACCTAGTTCATTTTACGAAGTTTTGTATTGTGACCTTCATGGTATTAACATTGTAGGCGCAACCATCTTTTGGAAATGTGAACTGATGTGGCGCCCTACAAACTCACAGATAGACTGATCACCGTGCAGAAGTGACGAAAACGATAATGCTAATGGCACACAGGGCACATTGATTGCTATATGTGCCATCAACGTTTAAACAGCCCTTTTGTTGCGTAGTATGCAGTCAGCTGGGGCAAAAGGTCACCTATTCATCCTGGCATGGGTATGTCGCCATTACGCGTACGGAGTGTGACCTCGGTGCCACGTCGAGGCATCATACGGACCTACCGTACCTCTATACACATAGGCTTCTCCAATATTCAGGCCTGCAGATTTTGCGCTGGGAACTCTCAAGTAAAATGGGCATATTGTAAGGTGATGTGCATACAAATAGCGGATTTGTTGGATACAGCCTGGCCTAGCAATTCATTACACCAGGAACAATTATAGTAGCAGACGTGCAGCAAACAGTAAGTACATACAAGAACCAATTATATATTCCATTGTGTATGTGTAGTACAATGGCATAGCCAAGATCTAGAAGGGTGTTTTTACCTTTTAGCCTCTGGCCCGTGCCCAGTAGCGTATCCAGCTTATTGTGCCAGGGATCGAGGGCAAACAACGTCTGAACCGTCTTAAAATCGTCGCAAAAACACTTTCTTTTTGTTTTTTTTATGACTCCTCAAATGCCGCCAGGGGGGCAAGTCCCCCCCCCCCCCCCCCCACGCTGGATACCCAGCTAACACATTGATGTTTTGATAACGTGGTATAAATGTTATGTGTAATGTTGTGATGATATTCCGAAATAATGTTATGGCGACATGGTCTTACAAACGTTTTAGTGATACCTACATGACATTAATGAAAAAACGTTGGTGCGATGTTTTCATAACGTTTCAAAATGTTTACAAACATTGCCCATGAAATATTAATTTGACATCGTAAACATATTTCATGGGCAATGTTTTGTGAACATTTTGAAACGTTATGAAAACATCGCACCAACGTTTTTTCATTAATGTCATGTAGGTATCACTAAAACGTTTGTAAGACCATGTCGCCATAACATTATTTCGTAATATCATCACAACATTACACATAACATTTATACCACGTTATCAAAACATCAATGTGTTTAGCTGGGTTGCTTGTGATTGGCATTCAGCTCTTGCATTGTTTTAATAATATAATGATATCTTAGAAATGTTAGGAATTGCACCCAAATGTTACTAAAATGTTATAAAATAAATGTTATTTTTACGTTAAAATGAATCATATTATAATTTGTATTAATTAACGTTTGAACTACGTATTGGAGCAGTAATTTGCAAGCTCTATGGATCTGTATGCACTTTATGCCATTTCCACACTTAAAGGAAACATGCTTCTCAAATTGACCGGATCACATTTTATTTCATAAATAAATTCATTTATATGTATTAAATGTGAATTAATAGCCAAACTGGTTCAAGTGAAGTTTTAGTGTGACTATTTGCCGCTCAAAAATTGACCCCCCCTTTTTGAAATTTGTTGAGACTCAAATTGAGGGCGCTGTTCGTGACGTAGACCGAGGCACCGAAATTCATGGATCGACTCGATAGTCTGGACCCGGCCCGTACACACACACTAGGTCTACACGTGCAATTTCGTAAGTTGCAACAACAACTAACATCGAACTTACCCTGATTTACTCCCTTTTAGCGAAGGCTCCTCGGGGAATGGGCCGTTTAACTGCTTTCGCCTATATCTTACTCACATCTGGGAACTTTGTTGGGATGGCAGTGGACTTGAGCATATTTTCAAAGGATTTGAAAATACCAGTATCGAAATACCACGGCTCAAAGTGGTCGCTACATAACGCTGAAAAGCTGCTGGGGCCGGACCACTTTGCTCTTGTCACCTTCACTTTCGCCGTCCAAATTCTCCGATATTTCGCATCAGTTGGAAATAAATGAAGGCTTAACTCCATCCGTCGTTGTTTTGCTGCACCCAGCAGGCACACACCTTGTCGGCATGGCCGAAAAACACTATATTTTGCTTAGATTTTGGACAAAGAATTTTCGCCGTACAATGTACACACAATGCATACCCGTGATGAATGGGTAATGTGCCTCGATCTACGTCACACACTTATGTTAATGAGGGTCCCACTCTGGGGGCGGAGTAGCTTGGACAAACATTTTCAAAAATTGTTTTCTCATATTTAATCTGGGAAATAATTGTCTCTGGACACAAAATTTCATTTTCAAGATAATACTTTATTGTTTTAATCAGGAATAATGCAATATAAATCCTATATCATGTTTCCTTTAATCCTGCAATTAATGAAACGGTTTATGTTAGCAAGATTCGGCAACTCTGCTCCTGAAAATCAATGATTTATATCGGTTAATACTCAATTTATATATTGGTTAACATACTATACAATAATACTATGTATACATACTATACATAATTAAACATCATTGGTTCCTCTGAGGAAGCCTCCCCTCGACTTCAGTACGTCCCTAAATGGTATATATATGCCCAATATCACCGTCGTCTTTAGTCACAGTTTGCAAGTCAAATTGTATTATTGTTATTTGTTTGCTTTTTGGGCAAATGTGTTTCTTTGAGACTTTGAATAGTTAAATATTACACAATTATCTCTATGAAAACGCCCTAAAACATATCGCTGTTACGCAAAACATAACGTTCATGTTGAAAGAAAGTGACAACATTGTTTCACCAAGGTTTACCACGCCCACTTGGGGTCAACATGCAAATTGAGGTCACTATAACGTTGTCACAACATCATCACAACGTAGCACGTGTATTTAACATCATAATAATGTTGCCATGCAGAACACCATCAACAACATTATCACAACGTTTACAACATTTACCAAGGAGTGTTAGAACATCAAAATACAACGTGATCACGATGTGATGGTCATTATATCAATACATTGTCAACAAAATCAATGAATGCCTTGTTATTAACCTTCATGTTATACATGTATTAAAACTTAAAACACGGGGATACAGATAATGAAATTAAATGTTGTGGCAACCTTGATATAACGTATCAAGACGCATATAAAACATTTTAAAACATTTTTATAGTTCCTTGGACTCAAACATTTAGGACATGTTTAGACTGCTGTCAACTTTTTTTTCAAACATCAACAAATAATAATTATTTGTTATACCTCGATGTTTCAACAATGTTTTGCAAACATTCCACGTTTAATCCGCGACATTAAATTTTTGTTTTTAAAATGATTTAAATTTGTTTTAATTATGTTTAATAACGTTTTTCATTTAATCGAAATATCCGTCTCAAAGCTATTTTTACATTACAAAAACATTTTTTAAAATGCGCAAATGATGTTTTATGATAGCTTGACAACATGCAAGTGTAACGTCAATTCAAACATTATAACAATGTTATAATTAAATTTCATGAAAATTAAATAACATTTGCATGATGTTTCAAAGATAATTGATGTAAAAACTATAAAAACCGTGTAACTCATTAAACATACATTTGAGAGTTTATATCTGTAACACATTTTGAAAACATTAATTTTTAAATGTTTGTACCGCGACAATAGAATGATGTTTTAAAAACAATTTCATTTTGTTTTTAATGTGTTTAATGACATTTTCAATACGTTTGTGTATTTTCATTAAAACATGTTTTACAAATATAACTGTTACATTATATAAACATTTTGTTGAATGCGACTACAATGTTTTAGTAATAGTCTAAAGATATGACAGTCGTAACGTCAATTTATAAATTATATAAATATCGTAAAAACATTTCATTGAAATTCAAAATACATTTACACGATGTCCTTAAAATATTTCAAGTTTTATTAATACCGTAATAACAATGTTATCTCTAAATGTTTTCTGTGTGACATTTGTACAACTTTGTGGAAATGTTTTAATCACGTTATGTGATTAACGTAAATTAAAACATCATAAAAGTATCGTTAAAATATTTCATTGAAAATTCAATAACATTTGCACAATGTTCCTAAAATATTTCAAGTAAAAACCAAATAGCTTTTCCGAAACTTTAATCAAACATTTAAAAATAACATTTGTATAACATTTACAAAATATTACCATTTAATTATTTGTACCTCAATGTTTTAACAATGTTTTTCAGATGTTTTTAAATTTCATCGAGATGTTTGATTAACATCATAACAATGTTATCACTAAATGTTTTGTGTATGACATTTTTAAAACTTTGTGAAAATGTTTGAATCACGTTATGTGTTTGCTGGGTACGCCACTGCCCGTGCCCCCCCCCCCCGGCTCCCCCTCGCCCCCCCCCCCCCCCCCCCCCTCTCGCACACACACGTGTGTGAGGGGGGGGGGGGGGGGGCACAGGCCAGGCCCCATCCTACTGTAAAAAGGTAAAAACACAGACTGAACAGAGAGAACATGGACAGTTCCAAAGCAGGCATCAAAAGGTTGAGAAAGGTCTGCCGGGAAGTTTTTAAAGGTTTGTCGGACTCCCCCTCCCCCCCCCCCCCCCCCCCCTTCAAAATTCCTGGCTACGCCACTGATGTAGTGCCGAGCTAATATCACGCTTTTGCATCGTTTAGTAATTTCGTCTGAGTGTACATGATTGTGTCATTGTTGCAATTTTCAGAAATGGGCGGATTTGGGCGTTAGTATTTTATAGGTAATATCGTTTCACTGACCTGTTCAAAGTTTTGCGTTCTTGGATGGCGCAAAAAAAACGAAAGAAAAACCGCTTTTGTTTTCAACCGTCGGACGGCAGTTAACTGGATTTGTGAAATATGCCAAATTTTTGTAAACGGGATCGTTTTCAATTGGTCACATAACTAGGCCGACGGAGCCGACTGCTTACAGTCCGTCGCTTCGGTCCACTATGCATACGACATGTATATACACACACGTGCTATATAATTGCCAGACTTGTATGACTTGCGATTCGGACTCGAGTCCGACTCGAGTCCCATTTTTCGTGACTCAGACTCGGACTCGACCCTCTGGACTCGGACTCGGACTCGACCTACGTGACTTGTCACTCGATCCCCAACATACCACAAAGAACTCTTTTTAATTAACAAGAAACGTGCAACTTGTTTGAGCAACGGATACAGGCAGCTTACGCAGCTCAGATCCGACGCATCTCGAGATTTCATCTACAAATGATACATGGGTGTGCGGTTGGCTTGTTTACGATATATTAATTAGGGAAATCAATCTATCGAAACATGTACCCTGGCGACCACGTGTGATACTGCGTGAATACAACTTGATATTGTCCGGTACCAGATTATCCGTTTCAGACACAGACTGGGAACCGTCACTCTCGCAAATGTGGTGTTCTTAAAATGCAACAAGAGCTTCTTATGGTGTAATGTCCAAATGCCATAACGTTCTTAAAAGTAAACATAGTTATATTAAATTAAGCCCTCTTTACCCACAGAGCAAGGCCCGAAGACTGTTTCCAAAGTGGAAATTTTATTGTGATACTTCATTCCTTGACCCACATATCCAAAAACCTATTATTTTCAATTAACCCTCCTACTGTTAATATAACTATCATAACCAATCAAAAAACCTAAGCCCTTCCTCTCCAACAGCTTGTGTGTTTCAACCTGAAACTCGATAGGTTTTGATACTGAAGTAGGGTATAGTTTGCTCCATTTTGGCACCGAGAGAGGGAGGGTTAAGGCTGTGCTTGGTTATTTTTAAGAGTGATTTGGACAGAACTTTCATGTATGATGCTTTAGAACTGTTATCAAGTTGTGCATTGAAAATTTGAATTCAGATATAAAGCCTGGACTCCTGTTATTTGCTCTATGATGGGAAAGCAAATGGTTGACTAGCTTCTGAGTTTTGGGCTGACTTGAGTTTAGACAATATTCTCACACGTCCTCTCCCCTTAAAAACAATGCCACATTTTCTGGACATAATTTTGTGAGATTACTAAAAAATATTGACAGGGTAAATTGAATCATAATTTTGTACTGGGGGAATTTTTTGGGCTGAGTACCCTAATGATATTTAAAGTAATTTTACATTTCTTCTTTTTTTATTCTTCTGTTTTAATATTTGAAAAGGCAAGTCCACAAATTAAGAAGTGGTGATAAAAAAAAACAATTAAAAAACAATCCTACTCTGTAGAGTCCTAATAATTCAGTGAGAAGTTATACCATGCTAAAAACAATAGTTAAATCCTTCACAAGCTTCATATTCACAACAAAATGGCAAGTGTCATATGATTTCCTAGTTAATTTCACTTTTCAGTAAAGATTGTATATTTAATTGTTTTCTGTTTACTTTAAATATATTTACAAATCTGCATCAATTATAGGGGCTCTGCTTTTAATTTTATAAAATTGTGAAATCCAACAAGTTAGTCTGGAAGAAAATGTTATAGTATACAGTGTTTATTAAGACTATGTTAAAGTTTTCAGAAATTCATACCTTGTCATCAAGCTTGAAAACCATTCTCACCTAACCGCCTACCCCCCTACCCCCTCCAAATAACAAAAAAAGGAAAATTCAAAGAAAAATAGACAATTACAATTTACATGTACATTTTCTTTTAATAAACCCGTGGTGCCCCTTCATAAGCACATTATTACTAATTGGTTCACCAGTTTTCTTAGGGAAATTCTCAGTTATTCTGCCATTTTCTTATTTATTTCATTCGTGCTTGATGGGTGCTGGCCTTTGAAATTCCCTCCGAAGAAGTACTAGGACCTCTCAGCTGGCCCTGGAAATGCTGAGAAGCCTGGGGCCTTGAAGTTGAAGTGGAAAAGACTTGAAGAGCTAGAGATGTTGGGTACTACTAGCACTGCAAACTCTTGGGCAGGATAGGATAGGGGTTAGGGAAGAAACTAAACCAATCTGAAAAGAAATCGGGAGATACATAGAATGTTCAATTTGTTTTCCTATTGCTAAGCAATTAATTGTCATATTGGAAGAACCGGTAAATAATTTGAATCTGATTAAACTCAAGAGTTGGCCGATCAAAAAGAGCAGTCCGTGATTTTCACGATAAGGATTTAACACAGGGGAATTCAGCCATGCCTTTTGTACGCGGTAAGTTCCCTGTTGCTTTACACGTGAAATGTGACCTTGGAACGCGATATGGGTCAACGAGATTGAAAACTTTTGCTCAGCAATTTGTTTAGCTTTGTAATGACATATTGGGAAAATTACCGGAACTAAAGGGCTATGAAGTGCTGGGATTCCTGGGAAACACATTTACATGAAAAACGCGAAAATGCAATCAAAACAAAGTTACTTTTTGGTTCGTTTCTTTCGCGAGGAAAATTATGAATGAGTGTTTGCATAGTGTTTGCATAGTGACGTCATACACGCGCGGGCGAATCACAAGCTCGCGTGTGGTTTCGGGTTACATGTCGCGGGAATCCGGTTTTGGTGAACTCCGCACGCTCAAACTAAGTTCCCACGGGTATCATATTTCAAGGACGTACGTGAGTGCACATCTTAGCCTTGTTCTCTGACCTGAGGAATCCCTGACGTCTGTATCTTAGGTCAAGTAGCTACCATGGTTTAAAATAGATCATGACGTGCAGTGTTAGTCCGAGTGACGTCAGTGGCATCATTCAAATTTAAGTCTTGCAAAATCCAGTCGACAATTTACTGTAAGAGTGTGGCATTAATTTTTCAGTTATTATAATTGAGAATTCAAATTCCAGGATCTGTAACGGTCCTGACAGAGTTTTGTTTTTGCGAACACAGGTTCGGAAAACTTCAGATATTTTCGGAAACGGCCAGAATTCTGCCCGTTTTTGTCACATGACATTGGCGGCTACCGGACCTATTATTCATCAGAAATACTAAGAATATTTTGGTCTGGGAACCAGACTATGCACATCTGCCGTCTATAACACGTCGGTATATCGTTTATAAAACGCCTACTAATTTGTACATCCGCGTCAGTTAATATAAACTGGCTTTTAACTAATTGTATTGTTTTTGTGTATTCTCCATTTTGTTGTCTTGATAGACATTCTAGTTGTACTTATTTTCATAAGACTTTTTAAACATTGAATTTTTGCTATTTTAATGTTAATGTCTTTCTTATATAATGTAATGCGCAAATGATCACTGTTTTGAAGACCGCGCAAAACAAATTTTAAATTATTGGCTGTTTCGTAGTTTTACGAAACAGCCCTTGTTTTCGTTAAGATTTTTTTTTTTTGGCTGTTTCGAAAGTTTTTCGAAACAGCCCTTGTTTTCGTTAAGATTTTTTGGCTGTTTCGAAAGTTTTTCGAAACAGCCCTTGTTTTCGTTAAGATTTTTTTTTTTTTCTTTTTTTTTTTTTTTTTTTTTTTTTTTTCTTTTTCAGACTTTTTGCCCATAGCATTTGTACACGTTTTCTTTCTGCCAGGCACTTTGGCTACTTTTATGCAGCCGATTGCCTTTAAATTTAACAGACACTTAGACCAACTGCTCAGGATGCATGCCGAACTTTTACGTCATGATGACGTCATCACGTAATTTTTTATGAATTTTTGAATTTTGAAAATCGTAACATTCATTAAATTATATCTAGCGAACCAAATAAGATATTTTCAAAATTCTTTTTCTTATGGCTTTGGTATGTCTCAAAGATATGCCCTAAATTGCGAAAATTGTGTGACGTCATGATGACGTCATCAAAAATGTGTTTTTTTGTTAACGCATGTAAGGGTCAATCCGATTACAAAAATGTATATATTGAATTTTCCTGTACCCAATTCCAAAATTTCATGATCGTGGCTCACTCAAGTATGAAATAGGAGCCATTTCAAAATTTAGACCAAATTCAATATAACACAAAGGAATTCTGGGAAGGGCTGATAACCATGGGTATTATGTGCTTGCTGTTTATAAAAGGGTTGATTTCTAGTCTTTTTTCAAGTCGCCAAATTTTTGAAGTATTAAAATCGTAACATTCTTTTCAATATATCTAGCGAACAAAACAAGATATTTTCAAAATTATTTTTGTTACAGCTTTGGTATGTCTCAAAGATATGCCCTAAAAAGCGAAAATTGTGTGACGTCATGATGACGTCATCAACAAATCTTTTTTTTTTTAACGCATGTAAGGGTCAATCCGATTACAAAAATGTATACATTGTATTTTTCTGTACCCAATTCCAAAATTTCATGATCGTGGCTCACTCAAGTAAGAAATGACAGCCATTTCAAAATTTAGACCAAATTCAATATAACACAAAGGAATTCTGGGACGGGCTGATAACCATGGCTATTATGAGCTTGCTGTTTATAAAAGGGGTTGATTTCTAGTCTTTTTTCAAGTCGCTGAATTTTTGAAGTTTTAAAATCGTAACATTCTTTTCAATATATCTAGCGAACAAAACAAGATATTTTCAAAATTATTTTTGTTACAGCTTTGGTATGTCTCAAAGATATGCCCTCAATGGCGAAAATTGTGTGACGTCATGATGACGTCATCAACAATATTTTTTTTTTAAAACGCATGTAAGGGTCAATCTGATTACAAAAATGTATACATTGTATTTTTCTGTACCCAATTCCAAAATTTCATGATCGTGGCTCACTCAAGTAAGAAATGACAGCCATTTCAAAATTTAGACCAAATTCAATATAACACAAAGGAATTCTGGGACGGGCTGATAACCATGGCTATTATGAGCTTGCTGTTTATAAAAGTGTTGATTTCTAGTCTTTTTTCAAGTCGCTGAATTTTTGAAGTATTAAAATCGTAACATTCTTTTCAATATATCTAGCGAACAAAACAAGATATTTTCAAAATTCTTTTTGTTATAGCTTTGGTATGTCTCAAAGATATGCCCTAAAAGGCGAAAATTGTGTGACGTCATGATGACGTCATCAACAATATTTTTTTTTTTAACGCATGTAAGGGTCAATCCGATTACAAAAATGTATACATTGAATTTTTCTGTACGTAATTCCAAAATTTCATGGTCGTGGCTCACTCAAGTAAGAAATAGGAACCGTTTCAAAATTTAGACCAAATTCAATATAACACAAAGGAATTCTGGGAAGGGCAGATAACCATGGCTTAAATGAGCATGCTGTTTATAAAAAGGGTTGATTTGTAGTCTTTTTTCAAGTCGCTGAATTTTAAATTTTTGGAATCGTAACATTCTTTTCAATATATCTAGCGAACAAAACAAGATATTTTCAAAATTCTTTTTGTTATAGCTTTGGTATGTCTCAAAGATATGCCCTAAAAAGCGAAAATTGTGTGACGTCATGATGACGTCATAAAAAAAAATCTTTTTTCAAGTCGCTAGAATATTGCCCATAGCATTTGTAAACTTTTTCTTTCTTACCGGCCACTTTGGCTACTTTTAAACTTAGCAGACACTTACTCCAACTGCTCACAATGTGTGCCGAACCTTTACGTCATGATGACGTCATCACATGTCACGTGACGTCATCTTAAAGGGGCATTTTTCGAAGCCATATATCTACAAAAGTACAAGTCCGATTAAGTTGGAACGTAATATCTAGGTATGCCACCGGGTGTTATAGATGAACATTGACATGACGTTATGATCAAGTCATAACATGTCACGTGGTGTCATCTTAAAGGGGCACTCGCTAGATTATTGCCCATAGCATTTGTAAACGTTTTCTTTCTTACCGGCCAGTTTGGCTACTTTTAAACTTGGCAGACACTTACCCCAACTGCTCAGAATGTGTGCCTAACTTTTACGTCATGATGACGTCAGTTTTTTTTTTTTTTCTTTTTCAGACTTTTGCCCATAGCATTTGTACACGTTTTCTTTCTGCCAGGCACTTTGGCTACTTTTATGCAGCCGATTGCTTTTAAACTTAACAGACACTTAGACCAACTGCTCAGGATGCATGCCGATCTTTTACGTCATGGTGACGTCATCACGTGATTTTTTATGAATTTTTGAATTTTGAAAATCGTAACATTCATTAAATTATATCTAGCGAACAAAACAAGATATTTTCAAAATTCTTTTTGTTATAGCTTTGGTATGTCTCAAAGATATGCCTTAAAAAGCGAAAATTGTGTGACGTCATGATGACGTCATCAAAAATGCTTTTTTTTTTTAACGCATGTAAGGGTCAATCTGATTACAAAAATGTATATATTGAATTTTGCTGTACCCAATTCCAAAATTTCATGATCGTGGCTCACTCAAGTAAGAAATAACAGCCATTTCAAAATTTAGACCAAATTCAATATAACACAAAGGAATTCTAGGACGGGCAGATAACCATGGCTATTATGTGCTTGCTGTTTATAAAAAGGGTTGATTTCTAGTCTTTTTTCAAGTCGCTAAATTTTTGAAGTTTTAGAATCGTAACATTCTTTTCAATATATCTAGCGAACAAAACAAGATATTTTAAAAATTCTTTTTGTTATAGCTTTGGTATGTCTCAAAGATATGCCCTAAAAAGCGAAAATTGTGTGACGTCATGATGACGTCATCAAAAATATGTTTTTTTTTTAACGCATGTAAGGGTCAATCCGATTACAAAAATGTATACATTGAATTTTCCTGTACCCAATTCCAAAATTTCATGATCGTGGCTCACTCAAGTAAGAAATGACAGCCATTTCAAAATTTAGACCAAATTCAATATAACACAAAGGAATTCTGGGACGGGCAGATAACCATGGCTATTATGTGCTTGATGTTTATAAAAGGGGTTGATTTCTAGTCTTTTTTCAAGTCGCTGAATTTTTGAAGTATTAAAATCGTAACATTCTTTTCAATATATCTAGCCAACAAAACAAGATATTTTCAAAATTCTTTTTGTTATAGCTTTGGTATGTCTCAAAGATATGCCCTAAAAGGCGAAAATTGTGTGACGTCATGATGACGTCATCAACAAATCTTTTTTTTTTAACGCATGTAAGGGTCAATCCGATTAGAAAAATGTATTCGTTGAATTTTCCTGTACCTAATTCCAAAATTTCATGATCGTGGCTCACTCAAGTGTGAAATAGGAGCCATTTCAAAATTTAGACCAAATTCAATATAACACAAAGGAATTCTGGGAAGGGCTGATAACCATGGGTATTATGTGCTTGCTGTTTATAAAACGGGTTGATTTCTAGTCTTTTTTCAAGTCGCTAAATTTTTGAAGTTTTAGAATCGTAACATTCTTTTCAATATATCTAGCGAACAAAACAAGATATTTTAAAAATTATTTTTGTTATAGCTTTGGTATGTCTCAAAGATATGCCATAAAAAGCGCAAATTGTGTGACGTCATGATGACGTCATGAAAAAAATTCTTTTTTCAAGTCGCTAGAATATTGCACATAGCATTTGTAAACGTTTTCTTTCTTACCGGCCACTTTGGCTACTTTTAAACTTGGCAGACACTTACACCAACTGCTCACAATGTGTGGCGAACTTTTACGTCATGATGACGTCATCACATGTCACGTGACGTCATCTTAAAGGGGCATTTTTTCGAAGCCATATATCTACAAAAGTACAAGTCCGATTAAGTTGAAACGTAATATCTAGGTATGCCACCGGGTGTTATAGATGAACATTGACATGATGTTATGATTACGTCATCACATGTCACGTGACGTCATCTTAAAGGGGCAGTTTTTGAAGCCATATATAAACAAAAGTACAAGTTCGATTAAGTTGAAATGTAATATCCAGGTAGGTCTGCAGGTTTATGGACGAAAATTGACATGACATTATGATGATGATGTCATCACACGTCACGTGACGTCATCTTAAAGGTGCAGTTTTTGAAGCCATATATAAACAAAAGTACAAGTCCGATTAAGTTGAAACATGTATCTAGGTATGCCACCGGGTGTTATAGGTGAACATTGACTTGACGTTATGAAGTGATCACATGTCACGTGATGTCATTTTAAAGGGGCATTCGCTACACTATTCCCCATAACATTTGTTCTCGATTTCTTTCTTTAAACCAATCCTTCACACATCCAATAACGTTAATTATTGTATAAACATTTGACTAACTAACACAATAAAAAAAACACGAAACAGCCCTGTGTTTGTCCACGGGACAAACACATAACATGTCTAGTTTTTTTTTCTTTTTTTTTTTTTTTTTTTTTTTTTTTTCTTTTTCAGACTTTTTGCCCATAGCATTTGTACACGTTTTCTTTCTGCCAGGCACTTTGGCTACTTTTATGCAGCCGATTGCCTTTAAATTTAACAGACACTTAGACCAACTGCTCAGGATGCATGCCGAACTTTTACGTCATGATGACGTCATCACGTAATTTTTTATGAATTTTTGAATTTTGAAAATCGTAACATTCATTAAATTATATCTAGCGAACAAAACAAGATATTTTCAAAATTCTTTTTCTTATGGCTTTGGTATGTCTCAAAGATATGCCTTAAAAAGCGAAAATTGTGTGACGTCATGATGACGTCATCAAAAATGCTTTTTTTTTTTAACGCATGTAAGGGTCAATCTGATTACAAAAATGTATACATTGTATTTTTCTGTACCCAATTCCAAAATTTCATGATCGTGGCTCACTCAAGTAACAAATGACAGCCATTTCAAAATTTAGACCAAATTCAATATAACACAAAGGAATTCTGGGACGGGCTGATAACCATGGCTATTATGAGCTTGCTGTTTATAAAAGGGGTTGATTTCTAGTCTTTTTTCAAGTCGCTGAATTTTTGAAGTATTAAAATCGTAACATTCTTTTCAATATATCTAGCGAACAAAACAAGATATT
Organism: Hippasteria phrygiana; assembly: GCA_037893225.1. Classification (NCBI taxonomy): domain Eukaryota; kingdom Metazoa; phylum Echinodermata; class Asteroidea; order Valvatida; family Goniasteridae; genus Hippasteria; species Hippasteria phrygiana. Next base: position 283,256 of record JAZGUH010000675.1, read on the forward strand.
TTCAAAATTATTTTTGTTATAGCTTTGGTATGTCTCAAAGATATGCCCTAAAAGGCGAAAATTGTGTGACGTCATGATGACGTCATCAAAATTTTTTTTTTTTTTAACGCATGTAAGGGTCAATCCGATTACAAAAATGTATACATTGTATTTTTCTGTACCCAATTCCAAAATTTCATGATCGTGGCTCACTCAAGTAAGAAATGACAGCCATTTCAAAATTTAGACCAAATTCAATATAACACAAAGGAATTCTGGGACGGGCTGATAACCATGGCTATTATGAGCTTGCTGTTTATAAAAGGGGTTGATTTCTAGTCTTTTTTCAAGTCGCTGAATTTTTGAAGTTTTAAAATCGTAACATTCTTTTCAATATATCTAGCGAACAAAACAAGATATTTTCAAAATTATTTTTGTTACAGCTTTGGTATGTCTCTAAGATATGCCCTAAATGGCGAAAATTGTGTGACGTCATGATGACGTCATCAACAATATTTTTTTTTTTAAACGCATGTAAGGGTCAATCTGATTACAAAAATGTATACATTGTATTTTTCTGTACCCAATTCCAAAATTTCATGATCGTGGCTCACTCAAGTAAGAAATAACAGCCATTTCAAAATTTAGACCAAATTCAATATAACACAAAGGAATTCTGGGAAGGGCTGATAACCATGGCTATTATGAGCTTGCTGTTTATAAAAGGGGTTGATTTCTAGTCTTTTTTCAAGTCGCTGAATTTTTGAAGTATTAAAATCGTAACATTCTTTTCAATATATCTAGCGAACAAAACAAGATATTTTAAAAATTATTTTTGTTATAGCTTTGGTATGTCTCAAAGATATGCCCTAAAAGGCGAAAATTGTGTGACGTCATGATGACGTCATGAACAATATTTTTTTTTTTTAACGCATGTAAGGGTCAATCCGATTACAAAAATGTATACATTGAATTTTTCTGTACCTAATTCCAAAATTTCATGATCGTGGCTCACTCAAGTAAGAAATAGGAGCCATTTCAAAATTTAGACCAAATTCAATATAACACAAAGGAATTCTGGGAAGGGCAGATAACCATGGCTTAAATGAGCATGCTGTTTATAAAAAGGGTTGATTTGTAGTCTTTTTTCAAGTCGCTGAATTGTTAAATTTTTGGAATCGTAACATTCTTTTCAATATATCTAGCGAACAAAACAAGATATTTTCAAAATTCTTTTTGTTATAGCTTTGGTATGTCTCAAAGATATGCCCTAAAAAGCGAAAATTGTGTGACGTCATGATGACGTCATAAAAAAAATCTTTTTTCAAGTCGCTAGAATATTGCCCATAGCATTTGTAAACGTTTTCTTTCTTACCGGCCACTTTGGCTACTTTTAAACTTGGCAGACACTTACCCCAACTGCTCACAATGTGTGCCGAACCTTTACGTCATGGTGACGTCATCACATGTCACGTGACGTCATCTGAAAGGGGAATTTTTCGAAGCCATACTTTTACCGAAGTAGAAGTCAGATTAAGTTGAAAAGTAATATCTAGGTAGCCCAGTAGATTATCTTAAACAATTTTGTGTCAGGAATGCTTGTAGGCCGGCATGTGTTATATATGAAAATTGATGCGACGTTATGGTGACGTCATCATATGATTTTATAGTAATTTTTTTACTTTTGAATCTTTAAGCTATAAGGCCTATCTCATCAACTGAACATGCTAATTTCGAAATTCTTATTGTAATTCTTTTTGAAATAGGTTTTTTAGGTAAACAAGTTTTACGTTCTGTGATTTGGGAGGATTTAACATAATTTTCAAAAATAGTTGTTGTATTTTGTTCCACTCAAGTAAATGTTGTCTCAATCGTCTTTTGGATTACCTTACTTTTAATTTCCAGTTTATAATTCCCAATGTATTAAAAAAAATGCGTTCTGTGATTTTCTACTGCTCAAATAAAGTTTGTTTCAGCCGTCTATTCTTTAAGGTGTGTTGCGTTAATTACTAGTTTTCCGTTTTCAAACACTACATGGGGTATGCTTCGCTCTCACCCACCGCTCTATGTGTGTGTTTGCCTTAAATTGTTAGTTAAGTTTGGTATACAGTGCTAGGCGCCACCGGACAAAATCCGTGAATGAGTTTTTACCAGTAAACTCGTATGCTGCCCTCTACAGTTCACTAAACACAACCAGAGGAGTATTTTTTTAAGTACTACCGCCCTCTTGCGCTAAAAAGTTGACAGGTTTGTCAATTGTGGCAGAGAAACTTTTGACCAGTAAGATTATGTCGAACTTTCCTTGCATTTAACTGTACCTCCCTAGGGTGTGTGGAAAATCATATTACAATTGGAGAATTCAGGACTATTAGGGTTAATAAGACCGTATTTTCTTTCAATTATATACTGTAATAAAAATATACCAGTAAGACTTCATTAAATAACTCTCTTTATTCAAAGGTCTTGTTTTCAAAGAATTCTTTTTATTGCTTCCTACGTGCCACAATGTCAACATGCATTTTTATCAAGAACATATCACATAATATTAATAAAGATTCAAATTTGAGAGGCAAGTTACTCCAATACAAGCCTGAAAACAAAATGTTGAAGAGAAAAAGTTGTGTATTTAACAAGTGCATTCAGTGAAAAGCACAGAAACAATCATGCGTCTTATAACATTCTTTCCAAATTCTTATTGTAATTCTTTTTGAAATATGTTTTTTACGTCATAGGTAAACAAGTTTTGCGTTCTGTGATTTGGGAGGATTTAACATAATTTTCAAAAATAATTGTTGTATTTTGTTCCACTCAAGTAAATGTTGTCTCAATCGTCTTTTGGATTACCTTACATTTAATTTCCAGTTTATAATTCCCAATGTATTAAACAAAATGCGTTCTGTGATTTTCTACTGCTCAAATAAAGTTTGTTTCAGCCGTCTATTCTTTAAGGTGTGTTGCGTTAATTACTGGTTTTCCGTTTTCAAACACTACATGGGGTATGCTTCGCTCTCACCCACCGCTCTATGTGTGTGTTTGCCTTAAATTGTTAGTTAAGTTTGGTATACAGTGCTAGGCGCCACCGGACAAAATCCGTGAATGAGTTTTTACCAGTAAACTCATATGCTGCCCTCTACAGTTCACTAAACACAACCAGAGGAGTATTTTTTTAAGTACTACCGCCCTCTTGCGCTAAAAAGTTGACAGGTTTGTCAATTGTGGCAGAGAAACTTTTGACCAGTAAGATTATGTCGAACTTTCCTTGCATTTAACTGTACCTCCCTAGGGTGTGTGGAAAATCATATTACAATTGGAGAATTCAGGACTATTAGGGTTAATAAGACCGTATTTTCTTTCAATTATATACTGTAATAAAAATATACTAGTAAGACTTCATTAAATAACTCTCTTTATTCAAAGGTCTTGTTTTCAAAGAATTTTTTTTATTGCTTCCTACGTGCCACAATGTCAACATCCATTTTTATCAAGAACATATCACATAATATTAATATAGATTCAAATTTGAGAGGCAAGTTACTCCAATACAAGCCTGAAAACAAAATGTTGAAGAGAAAAAGTTGTGTATTTAACAAGTGCATTCAGTGAAAAGCACAGAAACAATCAGGCGTCTTATAACATTCTTTTTGAATTACAGACATACATGATGACGTCATCACATGCCACGTGACGTCATCTTAAAGGGGCAGTTTTTGAAGCTATATATCTACAAAAGTACAAGTTCGATTAAGTTGAAAAGTAATATCTAGGTAGCCCAGTAGGTTTATAGCTGAAAATTGACATGACATTATCATGATTGATGTCATCACATGTCACGTGACGTCATCTTAAAGGGGCAGTTTTGAAGCCATATATCTACAAAAGTACAAATTCGATTAAGTTGAAATGTAATATCCAGGTAGGTCTGCAGGTTCATAGATGAAAATAAACATGACAATAGGACGACGTCATCACATGTCACGTGACGTCATCTTAAAGGGGCAGTTTTGGAAGCCATATATCAACAAAAGTACAAGTTCAATTAAGTTGAAACGTAATATCTAGGTAGGCCAGTAGGTTTATAGATGGAAATTGACATGACATTATCATGATGTCATCACATGTCACGTGATGTCATCTTAAAGGGGCATTCGCTAGACTATTGCATTTGTACATGTTTTTTTCTTACTGGCACTTTGGGTACTTTTAAAATTGGCAGACACTTAGACCAACTGCTCAGAATGTGTGTCGAACTTTTATGTCATGATGACGTCATCACATGTCAACTTGACGTCATCTTAAAAGGGCATTTTTCGTAGCCATACATTGTGTATCTACAAAAGTACAAGTCCGATTAAGTTGAAACGTAATATCTAAGTATGCTACACGGTGTGTTATAGATGAAAGTTGACATAACGTTATGATGACATCACATGTCACGTGATGTCATCTTAAAGGAGCATTCGCTAGACTATTGCCCATAGCATTTGTACACTTTTTTCTTATTGGCACTTTGGGTACTTTTCAAATTGGCAGACACTTAGACCAACTGCTCAGAATGTGTGTCGAACTTTTACGTCATGATGACATCATCACATGTCACGTGACGTCATCTTAAAGAGGCATTTTTCAAAGCCATATATCTACAAAAGTACAAGTCCGATTAAGTTCAAACATGTATCTAGGTATGCCACCGGGTGTTATAGGTGAACATTGACTTGACGTTATGAAGTGATCACATGTCACGTGATGTCATTTTAAAGGAGCATTCGCTACACTATTCCCCATAACATTTGTACTCGATTTCTTTCTTTAAACCAATCCTTCACACATCCAATAACGTTAATTATTGTATAAACATTTGACTAACTAACACAATAAAAAAAACACGAAACAGCCCTGTGTTTGTCCACGGGACAAACACATAACATGTCTAGTTTCTTTTTTTTTTTTTTTTTTTTTGCTTCTTTTTCAGACTTTTTGCCCATAGACTTTGTACACGTTTTCTTTCTACCAGGCACTTTGGCTACTTTGATGCAGCCGATTGCCTTTAAACTTAGCAGACACTTAGACCAACTGCTCAGGATGCATGCCGAACTTTTACGTCATGATGACGTCATCACGTGATTTTTTATGAATTTTTGAAATTTCAAAATCGTAACATTCTTTTCAATATATCTAGCGAACAAAACAAGGTATTTTCAAAATTCTTTTTGTTATAGCTTTGGTATGTCTCAAAGATATGCCCTAAAAAGCGAAAATTGTGTGACGTTATGATGACGTCATCAAAAATATGTTTTTTTTTTAACGCATGTAAGGGTCAATCCGATTACAAAAATGTATACATTGAATTTTCCTGTACCCAATTCCAAAATTTCATGATCGTGGCTCACTCAAGTAAGAAATGACAGCCATTTCAAAATTTAGACTAAATTCAATATAACACAAAGGAATTCTGGGACGGGCAGATAACCATGGCTATTATGTGCTTGATGTTTATAAAAGGGGTTGATTTCTAGTCTTTTTTCAAGTCGCTGAATTTTTGAAGTATTAAAATCGTAACATTCTTTTCAATATATCTAGCGAACAAAACAAGATATTTTCAAAATTCTTTTTGTTATAGCTTTGGTATGTCTCAAAGATATGCCCTAAAAAGCGCAAATTGTGTGACGTCATGATGACGTCATCAACAATTTTTTTTTTTTAAACGCATGTAAGGGTCAATCCGATTACAAAAATGTATTCGTTGAATTTTCCTGTACCTAATTCCAAAATTTCATGATCGTGGCTCACTCAAGTGTGAAATAGGAGCCATTTCAAAATTTAGACCAAATTCAATATAACACAAAGGAATTCTGGGAAGGGCTGATAACCATGGGTATTATGTGCTTGCTGTTTATAAAACGGGTTGATTTCTAGTCTTTTTTCAAGTCGCTAAATTTTTGAAGTTTTAGAATCGTAACATTCTTTTCAATATATCTAGCGAACAAAACAAGATATTTTCAAAATTCTTTTTGTTATAGCTTTGGTATGTCTCAAAGATATGCCCTAAAAAGCGCAAATTGTGTGACGTCATGATGACGTCATGAAAAAAATCTTTTTTCAAGTCGCTAGAATATTGCACATAGCATTTGTAAACGTTTTCTTTCTTACCGGCCACTTTGGCTACTTTTAAACTTGGCAGACACTTACACCAACTGCTCACAATGTGTGCCGAACTTTTACGTCATGATGACGTCATCACATGTCACGTGACGTCATCTTAAAGGGGCATTTTTCGAAGCCATATATCTACAAAAGTACAAGTCCGATTAAGTTGGAACGTAATATCTAGGTATGCCACCGGGTGTTATAGATGAACATTGACATGACGTTATGATCAAGTCATAACATGTCACGTGGTGTCATCTTAAAGGGGCACTCGCTAGATTATTGCCCATAGCATTTGTAAACGTTTTCTTTCTTACCGGCCAGTTTGGCTACTTTTAAACTTGGCAGACACTTACCCCAACTGCTCAGAATGTGTGCCTAACTTTTACGTCATGATGACGTCATTACATGTCACGTGACGTCATCTTAAAGGGGCATTTTTCGAAGCCATATATCTACAAATGTACAAGTCCGATTCAGTTGAAACACACTATTTAGGTATGCCACCCGGTGTCATAGATGAAAATTGACATGACGTTATGATGAAGTCATTACATGTTATGTGATGTCATCTTAAAGGGGCATTCGCTAGGCTATTTCCCGTAGCATTTGTACACGATTCCTTTTTTAAACCAATCCTTCACACATCCAATAACAACATCTTCATCCCTCCGTCATTGTTAACAAACAAACAACTTTAAATATTGCATACACATTTGACATCCAAACTAACAATAAAAAAATTAGAAACAGCCCTGTGTTTGTCCACAAACACTTGCCTCTAGTTATTATTATTATTATTTAATTTCTTAAAGATGCTGCGTCAGTTTTTTTGGGGACGTGGCCGCGTGGCACCCCGAAAATGAATTTTTCAATTATCAGATACCATTAATCTCTCATCTCTCTGATATCGGCCCAGCAACCACTCCGCAAAATCCAGTCTTCTGAAATCGTCAGGCAAAAGTTGATGGCGAATTATGTATAATGGCACAGATGGAAACGCTGGTCCAGTTTGTTATGCTGTAATTGATTTCAAAAGCTGTCCAAAGAATGTTTTTACATACCATGATGCATCCATCAATGGAAAATGATGATATAATTATGATAATGGTTGTTACGCACAACTCTGAGTAACCTTTTGGGACACCCTGTATAATTTAGACATATCTTTTTTTCCTTAATATTTTTAGGCGATTGTGGTAGTTTCAAGATGTATCGTCTAAGCATCAATGAACTTCTGGACCGCTTCCGTGATGGGACCTTGACATGTGAAGCCTACGTCAGACGGGTCATTGGACGAGCTAACGAGCTGAAGGCCTTTAACTACTTCGTGTCTATGGATATAGAACGGATGCTGCAGGATGCCAAGGAGGCGGACGCCAGGTATAGGAACAAAACCAATCGACCTCTTGAAGGGATACCGATAGCCATAAAGGATAACATCGACATCCAAGGCGAGTCGACCGGAGCTGGCACTCCTGGGCTTGCAGGCCTGAAGCCCAAGCACACTGCTGAAGTTGCCAGGAGGCTGTTTAATGCCGGGGCGATCCATGCAGGCCGGACCAACATGCACGAGTTGGCTTATGGGGTGTCGACCACCAATAAATACACGGGAGATAGCCACAACTTCCACAACTTCGACTACACCTGTGGAGGCAGCAGCGGGGGCAGTGCTGGTGCTGTTGCCGCGGATATCGTCCCAGCTGCCCTGGGGACAGACACTGGTGGATCCATCCGGATTCCTGCCTCTTACAGCGGGGTGTTTGGACTGCGCCCCACCATCGGCCGTTGGCCGTCAGATTACGGTTTGAAAGTATCTCACGTGAGGGATTCTGTGGGCCCGCTCGCTCGAAGCCCTGAGGATATTGCCATCCTGGATCGTGTAATGACCGGTGAAGAGATCCACGACGAACTCTCCCCGACTGAGATCAGAATCGGGATCCCAAGGCCTCACTTTTGGGAAGGTCTGGACACAGAGGTCAAGGAGTATGCTGAGAGATTCGTGGCAGATCTTTGGCTGAAAGGATTTGTGATTATTGACGAGGGAGGTATACCTGGTCTTGCTGAAATCTGCCACAGCTACTTTCTTCCATCCATCGACCATGAACTGGGTGCACGGTTTCAAGAGTATCTCCAGTACCACGTCCACGACGTAACGCTTGAAGAAGTCGGTGACAAGATTGCCTCACCTGATGTCAAAGCAGGGTTTGCACACTCAATTAGAAACCCACCAAGCGAGGACATAATGCACTCGGCCTCAGCATCCAGAAACAAGCTTATCGAGGACGTGGGAAGGTACTTTTCAGAGCACCGGATCGACTGCATCCTGATGCCAGCCAACAAGATCCCTCCGCCGACCCTCAGTGCGTTTGACCCGGACAAGGCCGGAGGAGATTTTATGGTCATCGTGGAGAATCATGACTGTGCCAATCTGTGCAACAATCCTTCCCTTGTTATACCCGGTGGGTTTGCCAGCGTAGGTGGAGTACCGTTCGGCATGCAGATTGATGGTCTTACTGGCAGCGATAACCGTCTGATAGCGGTAGCCAGAGCAATTCAGAGGGCATTTCAACCATAACGAATTCACGCAACGACTTGCTGCATTGGCCGAACAAACTAAACTGAGAACAAATCTTTAGATGTTCACTCATTAAAATCCTCCAAGGAAAAATTATTTGAACACAAGTAAACTTTAGTAATCTTCACTAAGCACATGTCAATAAACAAGAGTTTATTACCTCAATCACAAAAAAAACAAAACATAACAGACATCATAGGGGGTGCTGCAACAAAACGCACAACACAGGAATGAACATTCCAAACAGCTTTATACCAACTTCCTCCAGGAACTATACATGTGCGAACAGGATGTTGAACTGATGCCTTGGGTATCCTGTTCCCCTGACCTCAATCCCATTGAACATTTATGGGATGAGCTTGGTCGACGTGTTGCATCGAGGGGACTGCGGGCTGTCAATCGGCAAATGCTCATTGAAGCCTTGCAGGAGGAGTGGGACAGACTTCCCCAGGACTGCATCAGGCGCCCGGTGCAGAGCATGAGTCGGAGGTGTACAGCCTGCATCACACCTCGGGGAGGACACACACAATATTGACGACTGCTGTCATTGACTGTTTGGTGTGTTCTATTCATTCATGTGTCGTTTTGTTTTGTTTTACTTTATTCAGGTGCATGGCTTTGCGTTGCCGTGCTGTGACATTTGTTGCAGCACCCCTTGTAATGTTCATGCTTTTTGTGTGTGATTGAGGCAACCTCTTGTTTATTGACATGTGCTTTAGTGAAGATTACTAAAGTTTACTTTTGCTCAAATAGTTTTCAGATGTGATACGTTTCTTTTGCTGCTCAGTTTACTTACCCGTGCAGAATTACAAGCTCTCCGTGAAATGTTCGTCATGAGGCAATTTTTAGGCCAGTCCACTTGAATGCAGAAGTGTTTGAGACACTCCCAGGACATTATCTCCAAGCTGTCAACTGTAACAAGACACCCTTCGTGTGTATACGTATTATGCTTTCGAGCATCATTATCCATGGCATCAGACTTTCATTTTTCAGTTCAGGTGATTTTGAAATATCTTACACAGAGCTTCAAAACAGAGATGAGCCGAAAGAGCATGTCTTCAGCATTACAAAAATGCATTTTTTTTAAAAATCGGCTAAGCGGTTCTCAACATACGTCAATTTCATTAAAGCAAATTGGGAGCAAAATTTGATACTGACCTTTGACCTTTTTCTTTGTTTTTCTATATATAGACGATGGCACCGAGAAAGTGCAAACATCAGAGCATTTTTCTGTCGTAACTCATTAATGGTTTCTTCGTTATTATTCAAATGCTGCACATAGATTATGTATGCCCTTGTTTATGATTTACTACAATTTCAAATCAAAAACTGAATGTTTAATTACTAATTTGCATAATTAATTACCAAAATAATAGAACATTTGGAGATTTTGAGCATTTTGCTACTGATGTTGTTTTTTAGTCTCCTCAAAGGTATTTCTCACATACACCAAACTGTGATTCTACAGATCAATTCATACACACACCTGACTTGCATAATTAATGAGAATAAATTATTATGAAAGTATAGTATTCCCTTATTCACTTTGTTTTGCACAATTCAAATGAACGTATCAATGTGTCTGTTACTGCGATTTATGGCTCTTTAGTTTTGGCACAATGATGTTGCATGGCTAATTAATAAGTTTGGAAACAGATTTGAATAATTAACAATAAATTAATTAACACAAAGCAATTTCTTAAGTGGGATGGGAATGAATTTATGTAAAGCTACACTTGACTTATTACGCTGTATATGTTTCCGAACTTCCCCGCCAATAGAAAAATGGAAATTCTGATTTTAAGTATAACATTAACTAAAAGCAATTAACTAATTAATGAATTGCAGAGGATACAGTGTACATGTACATAGAGTGGTGTGTTAAAGTATTAGGGTACATGTCATGCCTCTCTTCCTGTATAATAGTATGAACATATACACTCAGAATCAATGTGTGGGCCTACATTGTATTTATTTGTTTAAAAAAGTCCAAATGTATTTCTTCACTAAAATATTGTCAAAATTATCAAAACTAAAGTTGGTTGAATTAAGGAATGATTGTTCAATGTCGCAAATATCATTTTAGAATAACTACTTACAAACGTTCCAGTCCTAAACTACACAAACACCAATTTATTAAATAGAAAAATAATAACCAGAAGGCCTACCCAAGTAAAAACAAAATAAAACGGAAAGAATTCTTAATATCAACAGGGAAAATTTTACCCTACTGGATACATCACTCGATATAAGGTAAACAAAAAGCTATTTAGCATCACTATTCGGTTTGTTAAATTCGTTTACCGATATCTTTTGGATGAAAAATTAAAAAAAATTATTTATCACGAAATAGTTGCAGTGCGGTATGTGCACAACGACTTGTACAACGATGGTTTTTTCTTGTTCAAAATACCAACCACGTATATCCTCAATCTCTTAACTGTCCTCGATAATGCCTTTTTTGACTACGTCTTTATGATTAACGCCGGAAAAAACAGTCAAAAAAAAATCGCAAGTGCCAAAGAAAAATATATTTACGCGTGCTGGGTGCAGTGTCTAACACCTGATCTCCCACTGCACTATGCGCACGGCACATAGTCATAATAATGGTGACCAGCCTACTCTTCACGAACTCTATTGTCGCGTTTTGAATGCAAACAGGGGTGTTAAAAAATGACATTTTGGGAGCCGTTTCAAAACCAAAATAAACAAAACACAAAAAGTAAGTCCCCCCCTCTAAATGACCCCTCACAGTTTCTTAAGTAAGAACTTTTTAAAGATCACATCTAGTGAAAAATATTTCTGTCGGTGTTAGGCAACTGTTGTGTGAAAATTGAAGGCATCCTTTTATTCATGGTTGACTGAGCTCAAATTGAAGACAAAATGACCCAATTTCAAAATTCACAAGACTGTGTGTGCATGCCTGTATGATGGCAGAAAACGTGTGTGGCGTCGAAGTGGAGAACAGCATGCTAAGTGTTGTGTGCAACCTGTGACATCATTCGGTGGCGGAAGCATCATGGTCTGGCCTGGGATAAGTCTTGTCAACAAAACACCACTTGTTCAGCAGATCAATGGCAATTTGAATGCGCAACGATATGTTGACGATATCCTGCGTCCATATGTTGCACATGCCGCAGCCCATGGTGATGGATTCGTCTTCATGGACGATAACGCCCGTCCTCACAGAGGGAGAGAGGTGAACGCCTTCTTGGCTCATGAGGGGATCCAGAAAATGGTTTGGCCGGCAAATTCACCAGACCTCAATCCCATCGAGCATCTTTGGGACCTGCTGAAACGATGTGCATGCCCGTATCCAAGCAGAAAGCACTCTGGAGGACTTGTCGCGATTACTGCATGAAGAATGGATGGCTAATCCCTCGGCAGCGGGTGACCAGACTCATCAACACCATGAGAAGATGATGTCTGGAGGTCATTGCCAAGCGTGGTGGATACACACGTTATTGAACATTAATGTTAATCTGCTTCTCAGTCATCTGCAGTAATAAAGTCACTTTTGTGAATTTTGAAAATGGGTCATTTTGTCTTAAATTTGTGCTCAGTCAACCATGAATACAAGGATGCCTTCAATTTTCACACAACAGTTGCCTAACACCAACAGAAATATTTTTCACTAGATGTGATCTTTGAAAAGTTCTTACTTAAGAAACTGAGGGGTCATTTAGGGGGGGGGGGCTTACATTTTGTGTTGTGTTTACATCAAACCTCGTGACATTAGAGACAAATCATTAATGTAACTACAGAATATGTTTACCGTGAAATAATGGCGAACTTCATGGAAAATTTAACTGTTGAATTCTTCTCTCATACGTAACTTTCCAACCGCTGAACCGATTTTCACTCAACACGCAAGATGTAAAGGCACCTGTAATCTTCGGAGACAACCCGAAGGGGTTCCTAAACGCTTCCCAATATTGGTCAAACATTTACGAGTGGTGAATCCGACTGAAACCGAGCACAGGCCGAAAACCGGGTGCCGCGCGCGGCCGAGCTGATTTTGGGCGCTCTGTGGACAGTTTGGTCAGTGCAATGCGTTGCATTTATAAACATAACTTCGGATATATGGGCCCATTTGCGGTTATTTTTTGGTGATCTCTTCAGATATCCTTTATTACAGGTGGGAATTTTTGTGGTCCTGGAAGGTATGATACCGGAGTTATCATTTAACAAACAAAACATTACATGGAGACCGTGCGTGAAGAGCTGTGTGTGGGCAAAATCAACCAGTTTTGTGACGTAATTGAAAGGCCTAGTTAAACGAACGCACTCTTTCTCCACTTCAAAGCTATTAGCCAAGTTTTAAAGCAGCGACAGTGCGTACATCTTCAACGGACAATCCTGTGTTAACCCTTTCAAGCGCCGACCGGTCGCGGCTATTATAGCGACCGGTTTAACACTCTTCCACAAAAACAAATGGAAAAACAAAACTTGACATCGGACGGCAAACATTCTTTCACAGTCGAAAAGAGGACTCTTGAGGGCGCTATTTTGACCTTATATTTGTCTGGGTCACCATTTGCAAAATGTACGTAAACGTTGTTGAAACTTCTGCATGCAACGCGTTGGGATTTTGTTTCAACGGTACGCGAAAAATGGCATCGTTTTTCACGCCGAAGAAGCCCTCGAAACTCTAGATGAATTGCTCAAGGATTTCTCGGAAGAAGAAGTTGATACAGGCCCAGGGTCAGATTTGGAGGGAGTAGACGAAGTTGAAATCCCTTGTTTTGACACGTTTCTTCAAAATGTAGCATCAGGCCGTGCCCGCGGAGGCGCTGCTTTTCGTGGCATAGTCTTTCATACTTCGGACGATATAGGCCTAGTCAGTACAGATTTGCATTCCTTTATATCGAAGGCCATATGAAAACCTTCGTTTCTGTTTTGTTTATAAATGTCCCTACGAAATATGCATAAACGATGAATGACATTCATTTTTTGGCTGTTTTTCGCATTTTCTGAAGGAGCAAGTAATGCTTCAGAAAAATGTTATTGACTGTCAACTGACTGTCAACTTTCATGTGACACAAACAACGACCGATTTTGAAGCTTGCAAAGTACAAAAATACCGATTACAATCCAGATTGGTTACCATGACAACATGTTTTATAATTTGCATATCATAACGGAAGCGCTTTGTCATACGGTATGTGTGTACGTAGGCGCACACACATTCTGTGGGTTCGCCTACTGTGTATGGGACAAGTTACGATGGAAATGCAAGCAAAACTATGTGGTTTTTCATTACACCAACTTATAAACAGTGTGCTATAATTACAAATATATTACTCTATTTCATAAGCTACCTACTAACCACATTTTGAGCATTCAAGCTGGTTGAAAACATGACCAAATTCAGAAGAACCGCCGCGTCGCGACGACGCGCGCTAAACTTTGCGACCTTTGATCTCCACGTACACACAATGCACATTTCTTGCGTTGAAACAACTGTTTTCATTGGAGACAGTTTTCGTGAACGAACAAGGGCAATTTGTTAGTGCTGACCAATCACTAAACATGTTATATGAATAAAAAGAGAAATTATTAGTCTTTAAGAAGCCGTTTAATCCAAGTTGATGCAATGCACGGTGCAGATTTCATAGCAGGTTTAGTTGCGCGAGTACCGCAAAATTCGCTGTTTTTCCACTCTCCGTCATAGACTTTGAAGAGAAACTTGATCTTTTTAAACCAAAAGGGCAATTTGTTCCTGTCTTGCAACATGTAAACAACTGATATGAATTGAAAGAATATGTATTTCTCTTTCAAAAGGTGAACAATCCATACAAATTGCTCTTGGCGATCTCGAGATATTTTCAATTCAACACTCAAAAAGTGACTTTCGTTGTGTGTTATAACCATGCAAAAAGGTCAAACAACGCAAATGAGCGCTATGTTCCGTTATGTTCTGCAGTTGCCATGCCAACTGTGACCCACTGTGCAAAAAGGGCACTTATGTTGCAACATTTGAAAATAGTGTTTTATATATAGCTGGAAAGGGCAAGCTTTCATATGGTATATGTCCGAGGCCTGTAACATTTTGCATTCACGAGATATTTGGAAATGTGCATGTTTGTTTTCAGGAATTTCTTGAAATGACTTAAGGAGAAACAAGCCATTAATATAAACAAAAAGCAAAGCAATATATGGAAGCAATCGACACAAACACATTCTTTTTCCAACTTTATTCACTTAAATCAAAGATTTCAGTTATGAAATATAGGTATCAAATATGCAAAAACAAAAAATCCCTCCCTTCAAAATCACTTGTTTGAAGAATGTTTCACCCTCTTCACATAGAACGGCCCATTACGCGAAAAAGCATACAGCGACTTGTGTGCCCGTTTTGCAAAGCGGGTCACAAATGGTCTGTTATTTGCATGGTTTTTTTTGTCTTGCTTTTGTTTGGCTTATTGACACATGTTTTGGTAGGTGCAGATTCATACGTAACTTCAATTCTACAAGTACATGTACAGTACATGTATGTTGGTGTTTGTATACTAAAAATATAGAATTTTTCATATTTGCCCAAAATATGTCCTTTATACATTTTTTCACGATTTTCATACCCACAAAAGTCATTGATAGGGTGAATAGAACATGCCGATTCAATTTTTGGGTCAAAATCATTGTTTCAGGTCTAGAAAAGGCCAATTAGTATTTTATCTTATTGTTTATTTTTGTTAATGGCAAAAAATGTAAAAATAGATTATCGATAGCGGTTACCATGGCAACCAAAATTGATTTTGTTCCCCTTTCCCACCATTTTCCAAAAGAGCAACTCATTTGCTACAAATTATTTCATAACAGCACATTTGCAGCAAGTATATTTGTTATACCATTTACCCTTTACTCACTTTATGACTGAAATAAACGGTGCATGAAAGGGTTAATATGCCCCTGGTGTCTTGAGTGTATGCAACCTGGTTGATATCCAGGAATGTAAGCTTACATTATTGACTGTGGTATTTGTGCAAATGTGTATTTGTGTATGATAGCCAAAGCTGACTTAAATGTGGGTCTGTATATTGTTTCCTCTGGAAACTCACCGATCCATTAATAGCGATCACTATATATTTAGTTTAGAATATTTGTATTTACCATTATTATGTACCTGTAGGTTGCGGAAACATTTTCACGGTTATTTCACTCCTTCCCACAGCCCTGTCCAATGGTTCTGTTGGAGGCTAACCTGCTTCATAAATATTGTGAAGAAAACGCAAAGCATCGTGGGTAACATTCATGACCTTTGTGTGCAGCACACTAGCAGCGTTGCTCTTGTGTTCAGATCTCGGCTGTTCACTGATGTCCATAAACAAATTGATGGCACCGTCCGCCATATTCCACTCCACGTGATGCTCGAACGTACAAAAGCATGACGTGAGCAGGCGCCAAACGAGGAAACAATTGAGTTATGGTTGTTCCAGGCTTGTTACCAGTTTCCCTATTGCTTTGTGCACTGCGTTTATCCAAAAGTGACCTACTGCGCATGCGCTGTACAGTCGTATTTTTAATTCAAATTTGGCAAATTTGGCAAATTTTGTATCGTGCTGAATTTTGCCACCAATGAAAAACACTGCTTTGGGCTATAGGTCTTCGTGATTTTTCTGGTTAGCAACAAGAACAATATTGGATGATGGATATTGAGTTACACCGTATACAGTTCTGCAGCAAATAAATACATACAAAACCAATCAAATTTTTTTGTCACGTTAATTTTAACAAATGTTTCATTTTTGCTATTTTTTTTAAATATAGTTATGTTTATATGATCGATACATGTTTTCAACAAAAATAAAAATCTGGAATGAAAATCGGTTACTGTTATACTTACCTAAATTTGGAACCAGATAAGGCATGCACGCAAAACCATCGGATAATGAGATTTGATGGTTTGCATGGTGAAAGGTAATAAGGTAACTAGTTTGCGGTAGCACCATGTGTATTAAATCTCTTTTGTGAGTATGTGTGGTTCTGAAAAGAACCGGATGGAACTGAACGTTTCGGACAGTATGCTCTACCCGTCGTCAGGAGACTGAGGGATTCCAACGGTGAAGCGGGCTCATATGGTGTCTGGAAGCGGTAAAGCGTGAGAAGGATTCAAACTCATGCAGGGCTTGGGGGATGCTGGATAATCATTGAGGCGTGTCAGTCTGAAGGAAGGGAGCGAAGGGGGAGGTTGCCAAGGGTATAGGGGGCCCATAGGCTGGATAACTAAGTTGTCCTAGGGTATAGGGGACCCATTGGACCGGCAGGTATGTATGGGGCCCCAGATGTCGCTGATGGAGCAACCGATGTCTTGGGGAACCGTGTTGTACTTGAAGATTTCAATGGCTTCTCTGATGCGGCGGGGGTACCAGCGTTCGATGCTGGTGATGAGTTCGGCCTGGCTCCAGTTGATCTGATAGTTAGTCTTCGGTGTGGGAGTGTTTGACTATAGATGATTTATCATAGTCTCCCTTTCTGCCATGGGCTTCGTGTTCATTGAGTCTGGTGGGGAGGTCCCTACCAGTCTCGCCGATGTACACTTTGCCACATTGGCAGGGGATCTTGTACACTCATGACCTGCGTTCAGGGTCTGACCGGTCTTTGTGCGAAGTCAGCAGATTCTGGATCTTCAGCGGGCTGTGTGGAAGACTCGAATGCCATGCTTGTGGAGGATGCGCTGGGTGTGATGTGAAGTACTACCTAAGTAGGGGAGGGTAATGAAACTAGGGGCCCTAACTAGTTGGCTTTTGGGTATAGGCGACCCTTTGGCCGGGGGCGGATCTGGGGCCTTGTGTCGACTTGGCTGGGCTTGTATCCGTTGCGTTGCAGTGCTGTGGTGATGTGATGGAGTTCCTGGGTGAGATGTTCCTTGTCGCAGACGTTGTATGCCCTGCGGACGAGGGCCCGGTGGAAGTCTTGATCTTGGGGTGATGAAGGAACAGCTGTGGAGGTATCTGTCGGTGTGGGTAGGTTTGCGGTAGACGCTGCGGGTAAGACTGCCGTCCTGCTTTCTGGACACCGCAACATCAAGAAATAAGATGTTGACATCTCTTTCTTGTTCCATAGTGAACTGGATGCTGCTGTGAAGCCCGTTGAGGTTTATATCCTGCCCGTGCTGCCAGATGACAAAGGTGTCGTCCACGTACCGGTGCCAAACCCTAGGTTTGTGGTCTGCTGCGGCGGTGGCGGTCTGCTCAAATTCTTCTGTGAATATGTCGGCCAGAACCGGGGATATAGGAGATCCGATGGAGGTTCCAGCCGACTTTTCGAAGAAATTATCCCGCCATCGGAGGCTGGATAAGTTGACACATGTCAGGAGCAGATCTTTTTTTAATTTTATTATATACACTATATATACTTTTTACTGTTATTTGTTTACTTTTTACCTCAATTGTAATCAGGGGTTTTGGATGAACACATTTCTTGATGACAGTTTTATACTTTTGTTCATTCCGTGACAGGCCCCTGCTTATCTTATTCTATTTTCTCAATCTATGTCCTTATTATGTCTTCTTTTTGTATGTTGGTTTCTTAGTTTCTCTTTATTTTTTCATTATGTCCAAAGATTTTTAATATAAATAAATAAATAAATAAATAAATAATAAAAAAAAAAAAAATAGGACTCTATGTCTCTTCGCTGAACAGAACATAGGGCTTTTCCGCATTATACTTTTATGATGTCACTGCGATTTTTGCTTGCTTGTGACAAGTCTGCCTACCCACCAGGCTTCATGACAATTGGACCTACCAATTTACATGTCTTACGAGAAATTATGCCTTGGATGACGTCATTATGATGGTGCACATATTTTGCATTTTTTGTTACATATGTAGGACCTAACAAACCTATTACAAAAAGAATTTCGATATTAGCATGTTCTGTTGATGAGATATGGCTTAAAGAAAATGTTAAGGTTCAAAAACTTTAAAATTACTATAATTTCGTATGATGATGTCATCGTGACGTCACCTCAATTTTCATCAACAACAAATGCTTGCCTACCAACATACTATGTTTCAGCGTAATCGGACTTACCGTTCTCTAGATACGGGCCATTGAAAAATCCACATTTAAGATGACATCACGTGACACGTGATGACGTCATCACCCGTCACTCTTCGGCATACAATTTCAGCTTAGGCTCTATGTTTGTGTTAAGTCTGATTAAGATCTGAGGTTGTTTAGTGACCAAAGTGCCACTTACAAAATTCGAGTACAAAGTCTATGGGATTTTGGATAGAACTAAAAATTCATAGAAAATCAGCCGATGACGTCACCATGACGTCACTTCGGATTTTACATGCTAGTGGCACTATCTACCTACCTACCAATTTGTGATGATCGGACCTACCCATATATGTGTTTCCAAAAAGCACATTTTTGATGACGTCATAATGACGTCACACATTTTTTACATTGATGTGAAAGAATATAGAAGCTAAAAAAGCTATTACAAAAAGAATTTTGAATTTAGCATGTTCTGTTGATGAGATATGGCTTTAAGAAACTTTGAAGTTCAAAAACTTTAATATTACTGTAAAATCGTATGATGAAGTCATCATGACGTCACCTAAATGTTCATCTATAACACGAGCTACCATACCAACATACCAGGTTTGAAGGCAATCGGACTTACCGTTCTCTAGATATGGGCCCTTGAAAAGTGCACCTTTAAGATGACGTCACGTGACACGTGATGACGTCATCATGACGTCACTCTTTGACATACAATGTCAGCCTAGGGTCTATGTTTGAGGTAAGTTTGGTTAAGATCTGAGGTTTTTTAAGACCTAAAGTGCCGTCGACAAAATTCGTGTACAAAGTCTATGGGCTTTTGGTCAGAACTAAAAGAAGAAGAAGAAGAAGAAGGAAAAACTAGAGGTTAAGCGTCTGTTGAGGTCAACAGACGCATGGCTTTTCCTGTTTTTTTTTTTATCAGCATTAAAGTTGTTAATGGTTTTGTTTTCGCTGAGTTTTCTAAGATCTGAGATTATTTCATGATCTAGATTTCTTACTTGAAAGTTGACCTTTAAGTTTATATTACTTGACCTATGATGACATTATAAGGATAGTACTTATACATGGTGTTGGCCTGTGTCGAGATTGGAGTCAATCTGATCAATGACAGTAATATATAATAATATGTTAAATATTAAAAAATTCATAGAAAATCAGTTGATGACGTTATCATGATGGCACCTCAATTTTCATCTATAACACGAGATACACTAGCAACATATCAGGTTTGAAGGCAATCGGACGTACCGTTCTCTAGATATGGGCCCTTGAAAAATGCACCTTTAAGATGACGTCACATGACACGTGATGACATCATCATGACGTCACGTTTCGGCATACATTTTCAGCTTAGGGTCTCTGTTTGTGTTAAGCCTGATTAAGATCAGATTAAGATCTGTTTAGTGACCAAAGTGTCCCGTATAAAATTCGTGTACAAAGTCTATGGGATTTGGGATAGAACTAAAATAATCATAGAAAATCAGCCGATGACGTCATCATGACGTCACCTCGGATTTAACATGCTAGTATCACTATCTACCTGCACACTAATTTTTATGACGATCGTCCCTACCCTTATATGTGTTTCAAAAAAGCATATTTTTGATGACGTCATGATGACGTCACACATTTTTCACATTTATGTGAAAGAATATAGGAGCTAACAAAGCTATTACAAAAAGAATTTTGAATTTAGCGTGTTCTGTTGATGAGATATGGCTTTAGGAAACTTTGAAGTTCAAAAACTTTAATATTACTGTAAAATCGTATGATGACGTCATCATGACGTCACCTCAATTTTCATCTATAACACGAGCTACCATACCAACATACCTGGTTTGAAGGCAATCGGACGTACCGTTCTCTAGATATGGGCCCTTGAAAAATGCACCTTTAAGATGACGTCACATGACACGTGATGACGTCATCATGACGTCACGTTTTGGTATACATTTTCAGCTTAGGGTCTCTGTTTGTGTTAAGCCTGATTAAGATCTGATGTTGTTTAGTGACCAAATTGTCCCGTACAAAATTCGTGTACAAAGTCTATGGGATTTGGGATAGAACTAAAAATTCATAGAAAATCAGCCGATGACGTCATCATGACGTCACCTCGGATTTAACATGCTAGTATCACTATCTACCTGCACACTAATTTTTATGACGATCGTCCCTACCCTTATATGTGTTTCAAAAAAGCATATTTTTGATGACGTCGTGATGACGTCACACATTTTTCACATTTATGTGAAAGAATATAGGAGCTAACAAAGCTATTACAAAAAGAATTTTGAATTTAGCGTGTTCTGTTGATGAGATATGGCTTTAGGAAACTTTGAAGTTCAAAAACTTTAATATTACTGTAAAATCGTATGATGACGTCATCATGACGTCACCTCAATTTTCATCTATAACACGAGCTACCATACCAACATACCTGGTTTGAAGGCAATCGGACGTACCGTTCTCTAGATATGGGCCCTTGAAAAATGCACCTTTAAGATGACGTCACATGACACGTGATGACGTCATCATGACGTCACGTTTCGGCATACATTTTCAGCTTAGGGTCTCTGTTTGTGTTAAGCCTGATTAAGATCTGATGTTGTTTAGTGACCAAAGTGTCCCGTACAAAATTCGTGTACAAAGTCTATGGGATTTGGGATAGAACTAAAATAATCATAGACTAGAGGTCTATGTTTTTAAGAACATAGGGCTTTTCCATGTGTTTTTATGATGTCACTTCGAATTTTGTAAACTAGTGACAAATCTACCTAACCACCAAGTTTCGTGACGATTAGACATGGTGTATCCATATGTCTTTCAAGAAATCATGCCTTTAATGACGTCATTATGACTTCAGTAATTTTTCGCATTTATATAAAAGAATGTACGAGCTAACAAAGCTATTACAAAAGGAATTTTGAATTGAACATGTTCTGTTGATGAGATGTGGTTTTAAGAATCTTTAACGTTAAAATTTTGAAATTACCATAAAAATCAGATGATGACGTCATTATGACGTCACCTCAATTTTGATTTATAACATGTACTTGTTTAGCCAACATACCAGGTTTGAATGCAATTGGACTTACGGTTCTCTTGATATGGGCCCTTGAAAAATGAGCCTTTAAGATGACATCACGTAACACATAATGACGTCATCGTGACATCACTCTTCGGCACACAATTTCAGATTAGGGTCTATGTTTGGGTTAAGTTTGCTTAAGATCTGATGTTGTTTAGTGACCAAAGTGCCGCAGACAAAATTCGTGTTTAAGAAGAAACCAAAATAGTGGGTATTGTGTAGTTTAGGATTTCTGTATTAATTGTGTTCATGTTAGCTTCTGGAGTATTTGATTATTCCAAAAGCCTTTTTTTGTTACTAAAGTAGACTTCTCTGAATCCCAATGACACGTGCTTTTGTGATTTGGAAAGGTTTTTTAAGGCGGAAAATACGATTTTCTTACGTTGTGTCACGTTTTGGCTCGGTCAACTACTCTCCCACCAGCTATATATCCGTGTAAAGCTGGGTATTGCGCAATCACGTATTTTGTTACCTCTTAGCTAACGATTTCACTCCAAAAAACCCCTGCAGATGTTCTTCGACGTGGCCCTTTGTTCTGAATGTGGCAAAACGAACAATTTTCAAGTAGATTGTGTTCATGCCTGGGCGAAAGTGTACTAAACTACACAATCGCGCGAACAGAACAAAAACAAAGGCTTTCCTGCTGTAGCGGAAACGCCAAAAAATGTGCGTCTGTTGTAAACATACGCATGGCTTTTCCTTTTTTTCTTTTTTATTTAACATAAAGTATCAGAAGGTCTATGTCTTTGCTAAGTTTAAGATCTGAGATTATTTTATGATTAACATTTCGTACTCCAAACTTGACCTTTAAGTTCATGTTACATGCCACACGAAGACGTCATTATGACGTCACTCTTCGCGGCACGACTTTGCATCAGGGTCTATACCTATGCTAACTCTGACTAAGATTCGATGTTGTTTGATGACAAAAGTGCCGATCAGAAAATCTATGCACAAAGTCTATGGGATTTGGGATAGAACTAAAATAAGAAGCAGAAAAAAAATAGATATAGGGCCTTCAAAAATGCAAATTTAAGATGACGTCACGTGACATGTGATGACGTCATCATGACGTCATGATTCAGCACCCATCTCGAGTAGATAGTCAATGCATATGCCAAGTTTGAAGTTCATGGCATTTGAAGAAGTGCAAAATTTTAAGAGTACAATGAAATTTGAAACATTTACAAATTCATAAAAAATCAGCCGATGACGTCATCATGACGTCACTTCGGATTTTGCATGCTAGTGGCACTATCTACCTACCCACCAATTTTTATGACGATCGGACGTACCCTTATGTGTGTTTCAGAAATGCACATTTTTGATGACGTCATGATGACGTCACACATTTTTCAAATGTATGTGAAAGAATATAGGAGCTAACAAAGCTATTACAAAAAGAATTTTGAATTTAGCATGTTCTGTTGGTGAGATATGGCTTTAAGAAACTTTGAAGTTGAAAAACTTTAATATTACTGTAAAATCGTATGATGACGTCATCATGACGTCACCTTAATTTTCATCTATAACACGAGCTACCATACCAACATACCAGGTTTGAAGGCAATCGGACCTACCGTTCTCTAGATATAGGCTCTTGAAAAATGCACATTTAAGATGACGTCACATGACACGTGATGACGTCATCATGACGTCACGTTTCGGCTTACATTTTCAGCTTAGGGTCTATGTTTGTGTTAAGTCTGATTAAGATCCGAGGTTGTTTAGTGACCAAAGTGCCACTTACAAAATTCGTGTACAAAGTCTATGGGATTTGGGATAGAACTAAAAAATTCACAGAAAATCAGCCGATGACGTCATCATGACGTCACCTCGGATTTTACATGCTATTAGCACTATCTACCTACCCACTAATTGTTATGACGATCGGACGTACCCTTATGTGTGTTTCAGAAATGCACATTTTTGATGACGTCATGATGACGTCACACATTTTTCAAATGTATGTGAAAGAATATAGGAGCTAACAAAGCTATTACAAAAAGAATTTTGAATTTAGCATGTTCTGTTGGTGAGATATGGCTTTAAGAAACTTTGAAGTTCAAAAACTTTAATATTACTGTAAAATCGTATGATGACGTGATCATGACGTCACCTTAATTTTCATCTATAACACGAGCTACCATACCAACATACCAGGTTTGAAGGCAATCGGACCTACCGTTCTCTAGATATAGGCCCTAGAAAAATGCACATTTAAGATGACGTCACATGACACGTGATGACGTCATCATGACGTCACGTTTCGGCTTACATTTTCAGCTGAGGGTCTATGTTTGTGTTAAGTCTGATTAAGATCCGAGGTTGTTTAGTGACCAAAGTGCCACTTACAAAATTCGTGTACAAAGTCTATGGGATTTGGGATAGAACTAAAAAATTCACAGAAAATCAGCCGATGACGTCATCATGACGTCACCTCGGATTTTACATGCTAGTAGCACTATCTACCTACCCACCAATTTTTATGACGATCGGACGTACCCTTATGTGTGTTTCAGAAATGCACATTTTTGATGACGTCATGATGACGTCACACATTTTGCAAATGTATGTGAAAGAATATAGGAGCTAACAAAGCTATTACAAAAAGAATTTTGAATTTAGCATGTTCTGTTGGTGAGATATGGCTTTAAGAAACTTTGAAGTTGAAAAACTTTAATATTACTGTAAAATCGTATGATGACGTGATCATGACGTCACCTTAATTTTCATCTATAACACGAGCTACCATACCAACATACCAGGTTTGAAGGCAATCGGACCTACCGTTCTCTAGATATGGGCCCTTGAAAAATGCACATTTAAGATGACGTCACATGACACGTGATGACGTCATCATGACGTCACGTTTCGGCTTACATTTTCAGCTGAGGGTCTATGTTTGTGTTAAGTCTGATTAAGATCCGAGGTTGTTTAGTGACCAAAGTGCCACTTACAAAATTCGTGTACAAAGTCCATGGGATTTGGGATAGAACTAAAAAATTCACAGAAAATCAGCCGATGACGTCATCATGACGTCACCTCGGATTTTACATGCTATTAGCACTATCTACCTACCCACTAATTGTTATGACGATCGGACGTACCCTTATGTGTGTTTCAGAAATGCACATTTTTGATGACGTCATGATGACGTCACACATTTTTCAAATGTATGTGAAAGAATATAGGAGCTAACAAAGCTATTACAAAAAGAATTTTGAATTTAGCATGTTCTGTTGGTGAGATATGGCTTTAAGAAACTTTGAAGTTCAAAAACTTTAATATTACTGTAAAATCGTATGATGACGTCATCATGACGTCACCTTAATTTTCATCTATAACACGAGCTACCATACCAACATACCAGGTTTGAAGGCAATCGGACCTACCGTTCTCTAGATATAGGCCCTAGAAAAATGCACATTTAAGATGACGTCACATGACACGTGATGACGTCATCATGACGTCACGTTTCGGCTTACATTTTCAGCTGAGGGTCTATGTTTGTGTTAAGTCTGATTAAGATCCGAGGTTGTTTAGTGACCAAAGTGCCACTTACAAAATTCGTGTACAAAGTCTATGGGATTTGGGATAGAACTAAAAAATTCACAGAAAATCAGCCGATGACGTCATCATGACGTCACCTCGGATTTTACATGCTAGTAGCACTATCTACCTACCCACTAATTTTTATGACGATCGGACGTACCCTTATGTGTGTTTCAGAAATGCACATTTTTGATGACGTCATGATGACGTCACACATTTTTCAAATGTATGTGAAAGAATATAGGAGCTAACAAAGCTATTACAAAAAGAATTTTGAATTTAGCATGTTCTGTTGATGAGATATGGCTTTAAGAAACTTTGAATTTCAAAAACTTAAAAATTACTATAAAATCGTATGATGACGTCATCTTGACGTCACCTCAAATTTCATCTATAACACGAGCTAGCCTACCAACATATCAGGTTTGAAGGAAATCGGACCTACCGTTCTCTAGATATGGGCCCTTGAAAAACGCACATTTAAGATGACGTCACGTGACACGTGATGACGTCATCATGACGTCACTCTTCGACATACTATTTCAGCTTAGGGTCTATGTTTGAGGTAAGTTTGGTTAAGATCTGAAGTTTTTTAAGACCTAAAGTGCCGCGGAGAAAATTCGTGTACAAAGTCTATGGGCTTTTGGTCAGAACTAAAAGAAGAAGAAGAAGAAAAAAAAAACTAGAGGTCTATGTTTTTAAGAACATAGGGCTTTTCCATGTGTTTTTATGATGTCACTTCGAATTTTGTAAACTAGTGACAAATCTACCTAACCACCAAGTTTCGTGACGATTAGACATGGTCTATCCATATGTCTTTCAAGAAATCATGCCTTTAATGACGTCATTATGACTTCAGTAATTTTTCGCATTTATATAAAAGAATGTACGAGCTAACAAAGCTATTACAAAAGGAATTTTGAATTGAACATGTTCTGTTGATGAGATGTGGTTTTAAGAATCTTTAACGTTAAAATTTTGAAATTACCATAAAAATCAGATGATGACGTCATTATGACGTCACCTCAATTTTGATTTATAACATGTACTTGTTTAGCCAACATACCAGGTTTGAATGCAATTGGACTTACGGTTCTCTTGATATGGGCCCTTGAAAAATGAGCCTTTAAGATGACATCACGTAACACATAATGACGTCATCGTGACATCACTCTTCGGCACACAATTTCAGATTAGGGTCTATGTTTGGGTTAAGTTTGCTTAAGATCTGATGTTGTTTAGTGACCAAAGTGCCGCAGACAAAATTCGTGTTTAAGAAGAAACCAAAATAGTGGGTATTGTGTAGTTTAGGATTTCTGTATTAATTGTGTTCATGTTAGCTTCTGGAGTATTTGATTATTCCAAAAGCCTTTTTTTGTTACTAAAGTAGACTTCTCTGAATCCCAATGACACGTGCTTTTGTGATTTGGAAAGGTTTTTTAAGGCGGAAAATACGATTTTCTTACGTTGTGTCACGTTTTGGCTCGGTCAACTACTCTCCCACCAGCTATATATCCGTGTAAAGCTGGGTATTGCGCAATCACGTATTTTGTTACCTCTTAGCTAACGATTTCACTCCAAAAAAACCCTGCAGATGTTCTTCGACGTGGCCCTTTGTTCTGAATGTGGCAAAACGAACAATTTTCAAGTAGATTGTGTTCATGCCTGGGCGAAAGTGTACTAAACTACACAATCGCGCGAACAGAACAAAAACAAAGGCTTTCCTGCTGTAGCGGAAACGCCAAAAAATGTGCGTCTGTTGTAAACATACGCATGGCTTTTCCTTTTTTTCTTTTTTATTTAACATAAAGTATCAGAAGGTCTATGTCTTTGCTAAGTTTAAGATCTGAGATTATTTTATGATTAACATTTCGTACTCCAAACTTGACCTTTAAGTTCATGTTACATGCCACACGAAGACGTCATTATGACGTCACTCTTCGCGGCACGACTTTGCATCAGGGTCTATACCTATGCTAACTCTGACTAAGATTCGATGTTGTTTGATGACAAAAGTGCCGATCAGAAAATCTATGCACAAAGTCTATGGGATTTGGGATAGAACTAAAATAAGAAGCAGAAATAAAATAATATAGGGCCTTCAAAAATGCAAATTTAAGATGACGTCACGTGACATGTGATGACGTCATCATGACGTCATGATTCAGCACCCATCTCGAGTAGATAGTCAATGCATATGCCAAGTTTGAAGTTCATGGCATTTGAAGAAGTGCAAAATTTTAAGAGTACAATGAAATTTGAAACATTTACAAATTCATAAAAAATCAGCCGATGACGTCATCATGACGTCACTTCGGATTTTGCATGCTAGTGGCACTATCTACCTACCCACCAATTTTTATGACGATCGGACGTACCCTTATGTGTGTTTCAGAAATGCACATTTTTGATGACGTCATGATGACGTCACACATTTTTCAAATGTATGTGAAAGAATATAGGAGCTAACAAAGCTATTACAAAAAGAATTTTGAATTTAGCATGTTCTGTTGGTGAGATATGGCTTTAAGAAACTTTGAAGTTGAAAAACTTTAATATTACTGTAAAATCGTATGATGACGTCATCATGACGTCACCTTAATTTTCATCTATAACACGAGCTACCATACCAACATACCAGGTTTGAAGGCAATCGGACCTACCGTTCTCTAGATATAGGCTCTTGAAAAATGCACATTTAAGATGACGTCACATGACACGTGATGACGTCATCATGACGTCACGTTTCGGCTTACATTTTCAGCTGAGGGTCTATGTTTGTGTTAAGTCTGATTAAGATCCGAGGTTGTTTAGTGACCAAAGTGCCACTTACAAAATTCGTGTACAAAGTCTATGGGATTTGGGATAGAACTAAAAAATTCACAGAAAATCAGCCGATGACGTCATCATGACGTCACCTCGGATTTTACATGCTATTAGCACTATCTACCTACCCACTAATTTTTATGACGATCGGACGTACCCTTATGTGTGTTTCAGAAATGCACATTTTTGATGACGTCATGATGACGTCACACATTTTTCAAATGTATGTGAAAGAATATAGGAGCTAACAAAGCTATTACAAAAAGAATTTTGAATTTAGCATGTTCTGTTGGTGAGATATGGCTTTAAGAAACTTTGAAGTTCAAAAACTTTAATATTACTGTAAAATCGTATGATGACGTGATCATGACGTCACCTTAATTTTCATCTATAACACGAGCTACCATACCAACATACCAGGTTTGAAGGCAATCGGACCTACCGTTCTCTAGATATAGGCCCTTGAAAAATGCACATTTAAGATGACGTCACATGACACGTGATGACGTCATCATGACGTCACGTTTCGGCTTACATTTTCAGCTGAGGGTCTATGTTTGTGTTAAGTCTGATTAAGATCCGAGGTTGTTTAGTGACCAAAGTGCCACTTACAAAATTCGTGTACAAAGTCTATGGGATTTGGGATAGAACAAAAAAATTCACAGAAAATCAGCCGATGACGTCATCATGACGTCACCTCGGATTTTACATGTTAGTAGCACTATCTACCTACCCACCAATTTTTATGACGATCGGACGTACCCTTATGTGTGTTTCAGAAATGCACATTTTTGATGACGTCATGATGACGTCACACATTTTTCAAATGTATGTGAAAGAATATAGGAGCTAACAAAGCTATTACAAAAAGAATTTTGAATTTAGCATGTTCTGTTGGTGAGATATGGCTTTAAGAAACTTTGAAGTTGAAAAACTTTAATATTACTGTAAAATCGTATGATGACGTCATCATGACGTCACCTTAATTTTCATCTATAACACGAGCTCCCATAACATACCAGGTTTGAAGGCAATCGGACCTACCGTTCTCTAGATATAGGCCCTTGAAAAATGCACATTTAAGATGACGTCACATGACACGTGATGACGTCATCATGACGTCACGTTTCGGCTTACATTTTCAGCTGAGGGTCTATGTTTGTGTTAAGTCTGATTAAGATCCGAGGTTGTTTACCACTTACAAAATTCGTGTACAAAGTCTATGGGATTTGGGATAGAACTAAAAAATTCACAGAAAATCAGCCGATGACGTCATCATGACGTCACCTCGGATTTTACATGCTAGTAGCACTATCTACCTACCCACCAATTTTTATGACGATCGGACGTACCCTTATGTGTGTTTCAGAAATGCACATTTTTGATGACGTCATGATGACGTCACACATTTTTCAAATGTATGTGAAAGAATATAGGAGCTAACAAAGCTATTACAAAAAGAATTTTGAATTTAGCATGTTCTGTTGGTGAGATATGGCTTTAAGAAACTTTGAAGTTGAAAAACTTTAATATTACTGTAAAATCGTATGATGACGTCATCATGACGTCACCTTAATTTTCATCTATAACACGAGCTCCCATAACATACCAGGTTTGAAGGCAATCGGACCTACCGTTCTCTAGATATAGGCCCTTGAAAAATGCACATTTAAGATGACGTCACATGACACGTGGTGACGTCATCATGACGTCACGTTTCGGCTTACATTTTCAGCTGAGGGTCTATGTTTGTGTTAAGTCTGATTAAGATCCGAGGTTGTTTAGTGACCAAAGTGCCACTTACAAAATTCGTGTACAAAGTCTATGGGATTTGGGATAGAACTAAAAAATTCACAGAAAATCAGCCGATGACGTCATCATGACGTCACCTCGGATTTTACATGCTAGTAGCACTATCTACCTACCCACTAATTTTTATGACGATCGGACGTACCCTTATGTGTGTTTCAGAAATGCACATTTTTGATGACGTCATGATGACGTCACACATTTTTCAAATGTATGTGAAAGAATATAGGAGCTAACAAAGCTATTACAAAAAGAATTTTGAATTTAGCATGTTCTGTTGGTGAGATATGGCTTTAAGAAACTTTGAAGTTGAAAAACTTTAATATTACTGTAAAATCGTATGATGACGTCATCATGACGGCACCTTAATTTTCATCTATAACACGAGCTCCCATAACATACCAGGTTTGAAGGCAATCGGACCTACCGTTCTCTAGATATAGGCCCTTGAAAAATGCACATTTAAGATGACGTCACATGACACGTGATGACGTCATCATGACGTCACGTTTCGGCTTACATTTTCAGCTGAGGGTCTATGTTTGTGTTAAGTCTGATTAAGATCCGAGGTTGTTTAGTGACCAAAGTGCCACTTACAAAATTCGTGTACAAAGTCTATGGGATTTGGGATAGAACTAAAAAATTCACAGAAAATCAGCCGATGACGTCATCATGACGTCACCTCGGATTTTACATGCTAGTAGCACTATCTACCTACCCACTAATTTTTATGACGATCGGACGTACCCTTATGTGTGTTTCAGAAATGCACATTTTTGATGACGTCATGATGACGTCACACATTTTTCAAATGTATGTGAAAGAATATAGGAGCTAACAAAGCTATTACAAAAAGAATTTTGAATTTAGCATGTTCTGTTGATGAGATATGGCTTTAAGAAACTTTGAATTTCAAAAACTTAAAAATTACTATAAAATCGTATCATGACGTCATCTTGACGTCACCTCAAATTTCATCTATAACACGAGCTAGCCTACCAACATATCAGGTTTGAAGGAAATCGGACCTACCGTTCTCTAGATATGGGCCCTTGAAAAACGCACCTTTAAGATGACGTCACGTGACACGTGATGACGTCATCATGACGTCACTCTTCGACATACTATTTCAGCTTAGGGTCTATGTTTGAGGTAAGTTTGGTTAAGATCTGAAGTTTTTTAAGACCTAAAGTGCCGCGCAGAAAATTCGTGTACAAAGTCTATGGGATTTTGGTCAGAACTAAAAGAAGAAGAAGAAGAAGAAGAAGAAGAAGAAGAAGAACAAAAAAAAAAATCAGAACAAAAACAAAGCCTTTTCCGAAGGATTTCGGAAAAGCCAAAAAATCAGAACAAAAACAAAGCCTTTTCCGAAGGATTTCGGAAAAGCCAAATATAAATCATATGATGGTCATCATGACATCACCTCAATAACACATCACCTCAATGTGTGCTCTTGGCCTGTGTATAGATTGGAGTCAATCTGATCAATGACAATGTACAATTTTGAGAGTATGTACAATGAAATTAGAAACATTAAAAAAAATCATAGAAAAACAGCCGATGACGTCATTATAAGATTACTTCGGATTTCACATGCTAGCGACAACATCTACCAACCCACCAATTGTTATGATTATTGGATATATGTACCCTTATGTTTTTTAAAAGCACATTTTGATGACGTCATGATGACGTCATGATGACGTCACACTTTTTGACATTAATATGAAAGAATGTATGGGCTAACAAACCTATTACAAAACGAATTTCGAATATTCTGTTAATGAGATATATGACTAAGAAACTTTACTTAGGTTCCAAAGAGTACAATGAAATTTGAAACATTTAAAAATTCATAGAAAATCAACAGACGACGTCATCATGACGTCACCTCGGATTCTACATGCTAGTGGCACCATCTACCTACCCACTAACTTTTATGACGATCAGACCTACCCTTATATTTGTTTCAAAAAAGCCTATTTTTGATGACGTCATGATGACGTCACACTTTTTCACATTTATGTGAAAGAATATAGGAGCTAACAAAGCTATTACAAAAAGAATTTTGAATTTAGCATGTTCTGTTGGTGAGATATGGCTTGAAGAAACTTTAAAGTTCAAAAACTTAACAATTACTATAAAATCGTATGATGACGTCATCTTGACGTCACATCAATTTCCATCTGCAACACATGCTGGCCTATCTAGATACCACGTATCAACTTAATCGGACTTGTACTTCCATAGATATATGGCTTCGAAAAATGCCCCTTTAAGATGACGTCACGTGACATGTGATGACCATCATTAAAAGTCAAGTCAGGGTTCCCACAGAAATCTGAAAACCAAATTCCATGACCTTTCCATGACTTTCCAAGACTAAATTTCCATGACATTTAATATCATTTTGCAGAGAAAAGTTGTTTGGTATTATGGTACTGATAAACCCCTGATATGGGGCTAACCATTTGTTAGCTTTTGAAAATAAGTGTTATTTAATAATGCCCTCCTCCCATTACAGCCATTCGATCCACCCACTTTAATAAAAAAGAAGAAGATAAGATGATATATTATAAGATGTACATAATGGCTGTGGCACTAACAGCTACCATCAGCAAAGAAGACAGAAAAAAGATAGAAAGGAGAAAGATAGTAAATGGCTAAATCACATACAGCAGACACATGGAGCTAGCACGTTAGTAGAGAGATTCACGCGAACCGGCATTGGCGACGCTATTTGCAATGCCCAATTTTCTGTCAGTGCTGCGACTGGCTTTTATTTGTTTTTATTTAGTTTTGATCATTCAATTTTCTATAATAATTGGTGTTTGTTTATTGTTACTATTTTAAATGACTCATAACATTATTTTTATATTTATAACAAATTGATCAGAAATAAATTAGGCTCAAATTTTCAATTATAAAATTAGCAATTTAACAATAATGGTCACAACTTTTAACTGAAATTGTCCTCCAAAATGTCAAAAAAATTAAATCAACAATAATCCACAATAGGGTTAACCTAACATGACTACTATTGGCCCTCATTCTATTTCTAATTCTATTTACTCTTTTCAGTAATATAATATTTAAAAGAATTGTTTGTCTTAAAATCTCTGTGGTATTATAAGTTACAGCATCATCACCACACTGCACATTTCTCATCCAAGTTGATAACAGGACCCCCCCCCCCCCCCTGCACACAATCATGGTGGAATAAAACTATTTAATGCGGCTACCATTAAATATCAACATGTAGGTATGTACTGTCTGCTTTGTTTTCTTTTAAAGTTTATTTTCTTATAGTCTAAACAGATTGCATACAAACCATTACCCTAATAATCTCCTAGGGTGTGTGAAAAATCATCTACTGAGAATTGAGGACTTTTATGGTTAAGATATCATTTACATGAATAGGTTTAATATTCAGCTACCATCTCTAATCTTGTTTTCAATTATATCATGTTTATGTGCCCACATTACATTGAGCTTACGTGTATTGAGTTAAACCTACATGAATGTGGTTCATTCCATGAAGTTGGGTACATAAAGTGTGACATTTTGCCAAAAAGGGCAATGTTTAAACCCTAAAATTTATTTTTGCTACCTTTATCAGTTTTCCTTGATCTGGATACGTTGTTCATGCACACTTGCAATTAGTAGTTTCATAAGTCCAATAAAGGATTGTTTGGATTGTTTTTTCACACTCGATGAAGATATATTGTCAAAATGTGTGACATTCCTCCAAATTTGGTGTCCTGTTACACGTGAAACCAGTACCTTAAAATGTCATTATATTCTCTCTGCTTTTATTAATTTGTCTAATTGTTACTAATTTTATAAACTTATAAGTAGGTCTTATTAGGGTATGAAACTTGCGACTCTTCTAAGAAAGCTGGTAGATATAGGCTTATGGGTCATTCCGTAAATGAAAAATATATGGTGTTCGTGTTACATGTGAAACAAAAACACATTTTCTGACATATTTCCATTGATTTGCCTTGAACATGTCTGCATTTTATGAACTAGTTAAGGATATACATCTCTAATGAAAAGATATGAAAATCAGACCTCTTCAGTAAATATGAGGCATAAAATATGATTTTGTGTGGATTTTCCATGTAACATGGACACTGGTGTCAATGTTACATGTGAAACCCATCGCTTATTTGTACCATATCACTGTAAATTTCAATTGCAAAAGTCTGACTTCCATTTGTTCAATATTGCTGTCTGTAAGTACACAAAAGGTGGTTTATTAAAGAAAGTGTTGAATAAAGTTCTTAAGATATGGCAAAAGTTAGGTACTGCAGCTCAATTCTGTTTGATCCACTGCCATCTTCACTGACAAATGTACATGCTGTCATCAAATCTGAAATAAGGAACAATAAAGATTGTCCCCTGTGTATTTCTATATTTTATTCATGTGTTGTGTTTTGTGTTTTTTATTTGGGGTTCAGGGTGAGCTGGTTGGGTTTATAATTTGTACAGATACGTGCATGCCCCC
This sequence comes from Hippasteria phrygiana, assembly GCA_037893225.1. NCBI lineage: Eukaryota > Metazoa > Echinodermata > Asteroidea > Valvatida > Goniasteridae > Hippasteria > Hippasteria phrygiana. The sequence continues at coordinate 317,763 of JAZGUH010000675.1, forward strand.
AGGCCCAACTTGCAGACTAGGCTGTGTATAATAATAATAATTAACTTCTCTGAGACAAGTAGGGGCATATCTCACTCCCCGAAAACAACTTTTTAAAGTTGCGTTGAAAATGCATATGCAACATGGCAAAGCATTGCTAAAATATTGCAGTATTATAAGTGACAATGTTTGTATTTTAGACATCAAACTCTTCAGTTTATTCAGTTGGTGGGGGTTTGAAAGTAAAATCTCTCTTCATAATCGTGTCATCATATGGCACAACCTTTAGTTGGAGGCTTTTGTTGGGGAATTTTCACTGCTAAATAGAGGAAAACAGTTTGTGTTCACTATAGGCCTACATAGCCTAATTATTCTTGGCAGTGTCTGGTCAGAAATTAATGTACATGTACTACAAGTGTTTACATACATGTACATGTACATGTACATATGTAAATTTCTGTCTCATTTTCCACAAATCTTTAGGAAATAAATCTTGAAATAAGTTGTGCCACATACTTAGACAAACAGGGTTGGTTATTTCCCACGATTTCTGTGTTTCTGACCCATGCTGGTAGGGGTATTAAAGTAAAATCTCTCCACAGAATTTTGTAATTTTGTTGGGGAATTTTCACTACAGTGTTCACATACATGTACAGTAAATGTGTGTCTCATTTTCCACAGATATTTTGGAGATAAATCTTGAAGTAATAGGTTGTGGCACATATTTAGACAAGCAGGGTTGGTTAATTTCCAAGATTTCGCTGTTTCTGACTAGCTGGTTGGGTTTATAATTTGTACAGATGTACTACATGTAGGCCCTATACTTGCAGACTGGGTTGTAACTTTTCTGAGACAAGACTAGTATAGGGGCATAACTCACTCCCCAACAACAACTTGTTCAAGTTGTGTTGAAAATGTCTGTCCAACATGTCAAAGCATTTATCTGCAATTATTCATGTTCAGAATTGTGTTATCACATAAATTTGAGGCTTTTGTTGGAGAATTTGCACTGCTAAATAGAGGAAAAACATGTTAATTTGTTTTGACTTTAGGCCTACATGTATTATTGGCAGTGTATGGTCACAAATTTCTTTTAGTAATGTACATGTAGAGTGTTCATATATATATTTTGTACTATGTAAATTTCTATCTCATATTTCACAAATATTTAGGAGATAAATCTTTAAAAATAACACGTAGTGCCACATATTTAGACAAGCAGGGTTGGTTTATTTTCCAAGATTTCGCTGCTTCTGAACCATGCTGGTGCGGAATATTAAAGTAAAATCTCGCAATTTTCGACATGCTTACCTGAATATCTGGACCACCAAATTGAAACATGTTGCTGTCCTACTGAACTTCCTCCATGATTGGACCCTCTATCGCCTTTTTAAACGTTTGGACATGATCTGCCCATATAGTAGCGTCTAAGGTCGTCTGCAGTGATCGTGTGGTTTTTCTGAATATGTATCTGAAGTCTCAACAAAAGCATCCGGTTTCACCCTTACAACAGCATCCAAAATGATAGATACGTCACTTGAGATACAAGTAGAGTTCGAGGATTGAGGTGCAGACACTAAGGTTCAAATACGAGCCAGACGAAAAGTCGAATTTCACGTCCAACTCCAAGAGGCACCCGTTGAGCCCGGAGGCGCGCACAGTGCCGCTGGCCGATATACGCAAACATGTATCCATGTCATGTTTAAGAATCCGCTACTATAATATATGCACAGCTCGTTTGTGCATGCTCCGGGTTGCACGAAAAATGTTTTTTCGGGTTTAACTTGATCGTATTCTCATTTTGAGGGGATCAGTCGCTGCATGAATGACTACTCTGCATTTTGGGTGAGTGTTTGGTTGATATATTCAGGGAAACGGAAGATGTCGGCGCTCCAAACAAAAACCGCTGTGAACCCAATGTAAGTCCTTCCAGCTCTAAACGGCGAATCTCGCATGTACGGATAGATTTTGTTGTTGTTGCAGACTATACGTGTGTGGAAATTTGGCATCTGCAGCGTATGTACGTACTTTGTTAGGCTTGATTCTGCATGATTAGGAAGTTAGCGAAACGTTACGCACGGTTTCGGATACCTATTTCCACAGCTACCTGTGATTAGCGACTTGAAAAAGACTATAAATCAACCCTTTTTATAAACAGCATGTACATTTAAGCCATGGTTATCAGCCCGTCCCAGAATTCCTTTGTGTTATATTGAATTTGGTCTAAATTTTGAAATGGCTGTCATTTCTTACTTGAGTGAGCCACGATCATGAAATTTTGGAATTGGGTACAGGAAAATTCAATATATACATTTTTGTAATCGGATTGACCCTTGCATGCGTTAACAAAAAAACACATTTATTTTTGATGACGTCATCATGACGTCACACAATTTTCGCAATTTAGGGCATATCTTTGAGACATACCAAAGCTATAAGAAAAAGAATTTTGAAAATATCTTGTTTTGTTCGCTAGATATATTTAAAAGAATGTTACGATTTTAAAAATTCAAAAATTCATAAAAAATCACTTGATGACGTCATCATGACGTCACTCTTCGACGCAATATGTCAGCTTAGGGTCTATGTTTGAGGTAAGTTTGGTTAAGATCTGAGGTTTTTTAAGACCTAAAGTGCCGCCGAGAAAATTCGTGTACAAAGTCTATGGGATTTTGGTCGGAACTAAAAGAAGAAGAAGAAGAAGACGAGAGCTATATGTCTGTTTCCTAAACAGAACATAGGGCTTTTCCATATTATTTGCTATAATGTCACTTAGAATATTGCCTACTAATGAGAAATTCGACTACCCACCAAGTTTCGTGACAATCCGACGGATCTACCAATTTATATGTGTCTATAAATTACGCCTTTAATAACGTCATTATGATGTTCCACATCAATCGCCTCTATTTTTTACATATTATTTATGACCTAACAAACTTATTTCAAAAAGAATTTCGAAAGTAGTTTGTTCTGTTGACGGGATATGGCTTACAGATTCAAGAACGTAACCATGTTAAAATCATATTTAATCACCGGCCCTTTAACATACCAGGTTTCACCCTAATCGGTCTAACAACTGTCTAGATATAGCCCCTTTTAAAAACGCACCTTTAAGGTGACGTCACGTGACACATAATAACATCATCATGACGTCACTTTGGATTGTGCATGCTGATGACAATATCTGCATACTCACCACTTTTCGTGACGATCAGATGTATCCTTTCAATTTGTTTCAAAATTGCAAATTGTTGATGACGTCATCACTTTTTACCTTTATATGTAAATATTTATGATCTAATAAACGTATTACAAAGGGAAATTCGAGATTATGTTCCGTTGTCGAAATATAGCCTTTGGGTTAAAATATTCAGAAATGGGTATAAAACCATATGACGTCATCGTGACGTCACAGCAATTTTCTTCAACCACATAAGCCAGTCTACCAACAATCCAAATTTCGGCTCAAGCGGACTTACGGTTCTCCATATATGGGCCCTTCAAAAACGGACACGATGACGTCATCGTTACTTTATTATCGGAAAGCTCGAGAACTATGTTATAATGCCATCTAAAGCAAAAATCTGGATTATATCATCGTATAGACTTTTCTATCGATCGCTAGCGTTTTGGGCCAAGACTAATACATATGGCGCTCAATGTTTACAAACAATTGTCTTGATGGGGTGCATCTACGTAAATAGGCTAAAAATCCGTCCGACGAGCTCATGAATATAAATTATACACTCAAATTAGGCTAAGTAAAGAAAAAATACACCAGTTGATAGTCCGGTTTTTTTTCAAAAAAGAGGAGGATGAGGGGCCTTCTATTTTGTTATTGAAAAATAGGCTAAAATAGTCATATTTAGCTTACACGATATGTGCTTTAAAAAGGAGAAGGACCCTACTATTTTATACTTCTGGGCAGTTGTCTTATAGTTGATGGTCACAAAACCTCTTAATATGTTTATTTAACATTAGTAAAGTTATTGAAAACATCTGAACTTGTGAAACATCTTTTAAAAAAATGTTATGCATGAAATAAAAAAAATGATGCAGTTCAAAAGAGGAAGCGGGGAGGACGATTAAGTTTTTGTTTGTTTGTTTATTTGTTTGTTTTGTTTTTGTTTTTGATTGATTTTTTTATTTTTTTTTATTTTACTTTACTTAGCCTTATTCTATTATTAGAAAGCTAGAGTTCTGAGAGCCATGGAATTGAGAAATTGAAAAGATATGGCAATGTACCTCTGACCCGGACTTGGGGCTTCCAATTTCGAGCATTTTGGATGCAATTGGGCCAGAAAGTGGCGCTACCTAGCCATGTTGTGGAGTGATCCTTTTTCAAGATGGCTGCTTTTTCACTTTGGGAAACATCACTCGTTTTAGGGGTCGTCGTCTTTGTGAGAATTTCTCTAGAAGTCGATGGTCAACTACCAAAGATTGCAAAGAAAATTAAAGATGACGTGCTGAGTATGAGAGTTCTGAGTATTTTAAAATGAATTTTGGGCATTTATTGCCATTTATCACTGTTGTCTATGAGAATTTACTTGGTGGGGGTGTATCCTTATTATAAGAGAAGACAGGACAATTTTCTGAAAAAAGAAAGAAATGAAACAGAAAGTATTTGATTAGGAGGTAACAATGCATGGGAAGGGCGCATCGCACGGTAGGTAGGTAAAGAGCAAGTTTCTCTATGCACTCAACTAATTACTATTATTTTGTGCAAAGTAAAGCCCCTAAGTTATTTTCTTTTTCGTACAATCTTGTAGATATATAACACTTTAAAGCAGTTTATTATTTCATTAATAACATCCCCATGTGCTTTATTGGGAAATGCGTAAAAGTGTCTAAAACTTGTTATTTTACAGTTGACAGTATTATGTTTATGAGCTTGCTGTAGAGGAATAATGGCTTGAAAGACAATATGAACGATTTCTGCCAATTCTGTCCACTCTGCATCATTTGTAAAATGTATTATTATTTATGGCTTATTTTCAAGTAAACAGTATATTTGAAAATTAATTAACTGTTGAAATAAATTATGAATGACTTTCTTTCGCACTCCTTTTTTCAAAAATAATTTGTGGGTTTGTGTAAGTGCACAGTGCTTTTAATGTAATGTAAAGCGTTTTTAAATTAATATAAATTATTGTTATACCGGTAGCAACATAACATTTAAGGGGATCATAATCATTGTTTCATGTTATGAGTATGAGCAATGGGTTATATAGTTACAAAATGATTTTGTCCTATTTAATAATAAAACTAAAATGCGAATTTTTTTTTCAAAGCGAAAAAGTAGGAACAGTCAGCTGAATAATCTCGAGGGGGGACCGCGATAGAGTGAAAACAATTGACCGAAATCCTCGCGATCGATCGATCGCGCCTGCCTTGTGCGCTCTGATCTGATGATGACCCCGTATTTGAAAGTACAGTCTGAGCTGCAGAAAATGAATAGCGCCCTCTTTTGTTGGAATGCGATAAATAGATGTTCAACTGTTTGGCTTCCGCCTCGTATTCTCGTGGAATGAACGTGCGGCAAGTGTATGGAGCAGATACGCGGAGACCAGACTGAACATATCGCAGCGTTCATCGTAAGTGTAGGGTTGGTAGCCGTTCAACCGAAGAAAAACGTTTATAATTTGTTGTTTTGTTCAAATTATTTCAGCATTTAATTTCAAAGGATTTCATTTATGTATAATTGGAAGTATAAAGATTTTTTTTTACGGAGAAGTATTGATGTTTAACGCATGGAGGAAGGATATCATTCCTTCATGTTTAACGTTAGCTCCACACTGCTAATGATTCCTCTATCCATGGTATAAACATTAACAGTTATACATGGCGATTGTGTAGTGTAGGGCCCCTCTTTAGTTTCGATCAAATTAGAGTCAAGGGTATTTTTTCTCATTCTAAAATGACTTTTTCAACCTAAAGTATGCAGACTTCTCTTAATTCTATGACATCGTTTTTTGTAATTTTGAACACTTTATTGTGGTACAAAATGTAATTTTCTTACGCGCTTTACGCAATTACGGCAGTTGCCATGTGAATCAATGTGGTTTTGCGTGTTTACTGCATGCGTGTCGCGGTGAGCGGCCATCTTTATTTTCGCTTTGCGTTTTGTCGTCCTCATCACCGCTTTACCCTAAAATTTCACTCAAAAACTAAAACCCTGCCCTTTATCTACGACATACCTGTTGGTTTGTAATGTTGTTAACTAGTTTGGCATAAAAGTGAATTTTTGTTCCCTTATACTAGGGAACAGGGCCCTACACTACACAATCGCCAAATACATAGCCACGGTTCGCTGCCATTTCTGTCCTGGCAATAGACCCAAGACGTAATGACGTCACGCTTTGTTTACATGTGCGCTTTCCTATGGGAGCCAGGTCAGGGCACCAGACAAGGTAGCGACATAGGAAAGCGCACATGTAAACAAAGCGCGACGTCATTACGTCTTGGGTCTATTGACTCGGTTGCAAGGCATCGACTTACGAATTTATATTTAACGGGCACTAATGTGTTCAGTACTTACATAACTATTATTCATCTAACTTCCAGTGGCATAGGATCTATCATTTTAAAGATGTTTTCGGAAAGAATTCCATATATCCGGACTCCACTTATTTTCCCTTATGACTTAAAACTACCAAAAAGTGTAAATCTGATGAAGAAACACCAATTTAGGAGGGAACCAAATTTCCCATTTTTCTTTGTAAATACTTTGACTTTTTCTGTCATGGCCCATGCCATAGGCCCTAGACTTTGTGTATGAGGTGTAAGTGGAGTCAGGATATGGAATTCTTTCCATATATTTTCACTTTTTGGAGCGATATGCACAGAGACTGCAGTAATTTTGAATGGAAGAAGCATGACCCATAGCTGTGATGTTGTCATGCCAGTTGCACTGCGACGGCTGTTTTATGTACAACCTCTCAACTGATAGTACATGTAGTGCGCAAACGGCCTTTATGTTTGCACGAATCTGGTGTACATGAAACAGCCATCGTGTCACGATAAGATCGATTTACATAATACAACATCACAGCTTTGGGGTCATGCTTCTTACATTTAAAATGGCTGTAATCGATATGACAGACGTTTTACGTGTGCATATCGCTCCAAAAAGTGAAAATTTCTATAAAATGACAGATCATATGTCACTGGAAGTTGAATGAATTATAGTTATGGGAAAGAATTCCATATCTCACCGCCACTTTTTTTCTCCTTAATATGATTTAAAAACTACCAAGAAGTGTCAATCTGAGGGAAAAACACCAATCTAGGAGTGAAAAAATTCCTAGTTTTTCTTTGGAAATACTTGGGCCTTTTTTGTTATGGCCCTTATGGAATTCTTTTCTAGTTATATAGGTACTGAACAAATTAGTGCCTGTTAAATTCAGATTCAAAATTTGATGGCTTGCAACCGGGTCAATTGCAAGGCCAGAAGTGGCACCGAACAGTGGCTATATGTATACAGCTACATTTACGGGTCTAACACTATCTATGCAGTGGCAACGGACCTGTGGCAATGATATTGCATGCTGCGCAAAATACAGTGCTACAATAGCGTCGTTAAGTACTATAAGTAGTAACGTTAGTAGCAGTAGTACTAGTGTCAGCTGGCTAGTGGGGCTAATGTTTACCATGTTAACATTATGTGCCAATCAACTGTTTTTAGGTTTAGGCTTTGACTTAGTCATGTTAGTCTAAGTAACTTTGACCTAACTTATCGTCTTTTTAATATTTGGACATAGTCTGGTGGAAAGATTTTACTTTAATACCCCCCACCAAAATAGGTCAAGAACAGCAAAATCTTTGAAAATAACCAACCCTCTTTCAGTACAACTGTCTAAACATGTGGAACAACCTATTATTCCAATATTTATTTTGGCCAAATTTGTAAAACAAAATGAGGAAGAAATCAACATGTATGTGAACACTTAAATTGAGTGACTGGTGCAAAGACCTAACACAGAATTTGTTTTCCTATATTGCACTAAAATTCCTCAACAAAATTCTCAAAATCAAATGTTGTATCAAGTGTTTATACAATTATGAACACAAATGGGTACTGTAGTTATTTCCCAAGATTTGCTGTTCTTTACCGATTTTGGTGGAGGTATTAAAGTAAAATTGTTCCGGTCTGGCGAGTGTCGTGAATAGCAGACATCGTGTTTCAAATACGCCATTTTCAGTCAGCTATCTGCAGTGAGACACCTGTCTTAGCCTGTCTGATGCTAGGCACCATCCACAAGTCAATCATAGTGTTGCAGCTAATTGAAAATGGCGTTCGTGCGGTATTCACGACAGAGCATTTGTTGATAAACGGGAAATTTCACTTTGCATCCGGATTGTAAGTAAACCTTAGTACTTATATCTTAATCATCAATCTGTACTTGCATGACTTGTAACTCAGGTGGGGTATCTAGTAATTTTGTGGCTGTTTTGAGAGTGAAATTTGATGTTTATGTTGGCAAATGGTTGGTTTGTTTCTTATTTGAAACGCCATGTCAGCCATTCGCTGAGACTCTATACTATCACCAGACCATGTTCAATTGTTAAAAAGGCGATAAGTTGTTCGCACTAAGGTAGTTTTATTGTATTATCAATGAGAGTTGAGTTGAAGATGAAGTAAAAGAAATAGGTGGTCATGTGTGTGCATGAGCAGATTAGTCATGTTGGAAAGAGTTCTGTATTCGGCCACTAGTTGTTTCAATTAAACTTCTAAAATGCTAAAAACGTTCATGTCATATTGTTATTTTCTCTATTTTTTTTACCTCAACTTGCACCCTTCTTTGATCTGCTTCCCTCTTGGTCTGTTAGCATCAGAGAATGCTTAGGCTACATTACGAACATTGGTCTTGTTGGGAATCGAACATGGAGAATAGAGAAACTTTCATGATTAAACACACCAGTGTTATCTATTCGAGTACAAGTGCTTGTTGTTGTTGAGAGTCCATTTGATATGTATTTAAGGTGCTTGTTGAAATAAGATTAATAAATAATAAGATTAAATATTTTATGAGAAATTAGATATTTATGATGAGGTATCATGTTATTGGCTAGTGTGTTGTCATGCACAGTGGTTAATAGTCTACATCATGTATGGTTATTTGGATTTAGCATTTAGAGTTGGGGTGACAATCATTGTGTAATTAGTAAAAATTGGCTTTTATTGAAGTCTTGCATATAAAACATTGACTAATCAATGGATAAAGTATGAAGCAAATAAAATTGTCATTGGAAGTAGAAAGCAAAGGCATTTACAGTTCAAACTACTTGAACATAATAAAGTGTCAACATGTGGATTTTGTGTTAACTGTGGTATGATCTTTTATGCACTCTTATGTATGTCACATGGCATTTGTAGTTTGGTTTATTAGTGTGTGTTATTTACACATGCTTGGGAATTGCATAATGATATGCTCATTTATGTGGCTTACATCATGTAACAGATAACAAAATCAGTGGCATAACTTTCAAGGACTTCTGAGGGTTGGGGCATTGAGTGCATGTTCCCCCCGCAGCCATGAGAGCCTTGCATGTAATATCTTGAACAAAATCGGTGGTCCCATTGAGAAATGTGTGTACATTGTTTGTACATGTTCTGTATATACGTGCGAGGACAAGAGGATACAGGAAACAAAAGATCTTTTCAGTTGCCGCTAGTCAGTTCTTTGGTTGAAACCGGTCCTCGCACGTTGAAATACGTGCTTAGTTTATGGGGTTGGGTTATATTAAAGGAACAATGGGAAACACAAAGCATTGTCCTCACAAGTATTGGGAAAGTACGACATTCGATACGTCCTCGTGTGCTGTCTTCCCCACAAGTGTAGCAAAGGCTATTTATGTCACTGAGTAATACGGACATCTTGAATATTTCTCAGTGTAGACAAGAATGATAGTTAATAATTTAGCATTGGGGAAAAATATCATACAATTTTCATGTTTTCAATTGCGTTTGATTTTTAGTCTATTACATGGTAAATGTCTTGCGTGTGTTGAAGGGCTACTTTTTTATCCGAACAATTTGGGAGTAAAGGCAGTTTTGTAAAGAAGAATTGCATTGCACTGATTACTGATGAGTTGTGACCTCAACTCTTAAGTGTTGAAGCTTAGTAAGCGTTATGCGTGGGACTGCCAAAAGAATATAATCATACTATTGGTTTTTGTTTTTTGTTTCAGAAATGAAGACATCAGATGTCATTTGCAGTGAAAGCTTCAACTTCTTTCCTGTGTGTTAGTTTTGTCCAGTGCGTCTGTCCATTTAACCTTCCTTCGTCATCTCATTCCATTTGTTAGTGTATTTCACCTGTGCTTCATTAACATTTCATCTACCTTTCATCAACTGGAATTGCTTATGCAAACGATCAAAGTGAAGTTGAATTGCTTATGCAAACAAGTAGAAAGTGAAGTTGAATTACTTATGCAAACGATTAGTTGCAAACGTTTACAAAGTCAAGTGGAATTACTTACGCAAACGATTACAAAGTGAAGTTGAATTGCTTATGCAAACGATTAGTTGCAAACGTTTACAAAGTCAATTGGAATTGCTTATGCAAACGATTACAAAGTGAAGTGAAGTTGATTAGTTGCAAACGATTCCAAAGTGAAGTTGATTAGTTGCAAACGATTACAAAGTTAAGTTGATTAGTTGCAAACGATTACAAAGTGAAGTGAAGTTGATTAGTTGCAAACGAAAGTGAAGTTGATTAGTTGCAAACGATTCCAAAGTGAAGTTGATTAGTTGCAAACGATTACAAAGTTAAGTTGATTAGTTGCAAACGATTACAAAGTGAAGTTGATTAGTTGCAAACGATTACAGAGTGAAGTTGATTAGTTGCAAACGATCACAAAGTGAAGTTGAGTCAATTGAAAGCCAAAAATTAGACTCGAAGTTGACAGTGTATTGAAAGCCAAACATTTCAAAGTTAAAGTTGATTGTCAATTCAAGGCCAAAGATTACAAAGTTGAAGTTAATTCTACATTTATTTCAAAATATATGTATGTCAAAGGTGAACTTGATTGTTAATTCTTGGCCATAACGCAGAAGACCACAAAGCTTAAATTGATTGTCAATTCATAGCCAAAGATCATACAGCTAAAGTTGTCATTTCATAGCCAAAGATTTTAAAGCTGAACTTGATTGATAATTCTTGGCCAAGGTTACAAAGCTGAAGTTGATTGTCAATTTATAGCCAAAGATGACGAAGGTGAAGTCAGTTAAACTATCAAAGGTAAACTCAAGTCTTGTAACAGGGGCTGTGTTGAAGCCGAAGTTCAAACAAGAATCAAAGTCTCGATCAAATGGAATCCCAGTGTGCATCATTCAAATCATACAAGAACGTATGCTTCAGTCTGATAGTGAACATGTGTGTGAATCACATAATGTATGTATGTATATTCCTGTTTCAAATGTTGAAAGACAGGTGAATCAGTTCAAGAACCGGAGAATTAACAAAATGACCAAAAAGAGACTCGGACACAAGAAAGCAATGAGAAGGTTGAAAGAAAAGAAACAGACATGTTGCAGTAGAAGTCAAATATTAGACTGTGTTGTAGAGTACTGTCGAGAGCAAAGAAAGGTATCAAAACCAAACAGAAAGAAAATGAGAAGAAATGAATGCAAAAAAGCATATCATAGGTCAAAGAACGGTAAGGTGGTGGAAATTCGCATGAGCCAAGAAGAACGAAGAAACCATGAGAAAGCACAGAAAAGAATTCAAAGTCATACTAGAAGAGGTTTGAGTTATGTCATCAAGAATATGCAGAAGAGAGATAATTGCAAACATAAGCAGAAAAGCAAAACTCAGCATGAACAAGTTTCATTAAAGAGAAATAAATGTTCAGAATCAGTAACCCAAAATGTTACACACATTTTGCATAAGAGAGACAGTGTTGTTGACAAGACAAAGGCTAAGCATGTGAATTACTTGAAGAAAACAGAAGCTAGGCAATGTTGGTTATGTGATAAATTGTTTGATCCAGTTGAAAGAAGTGTAGAGTGTGACAGTTGCAACATTCTGTATCATGTGAACTGTTTGGGGTTTTCAAAGATGGAGTCTATTTTAGCAAGTAAAGCAGTATCATGGTTGTGTCGCAAATGTGGACGATGTACTTATATTGATTGTTTGTTGTATGATCTTGGAATTCCTACAGATGAGAACAAATATGAGATGCTGAACGTGGATAGTGTAGCTGTCAAGTCATGTACTGAGGGACTTTCATCTACAGAAGGGTACTTTCAAATTTCAACAATGAATGGAAATGAAGGTGAGGCACAAACATGTTCTAGCAAGCACGTAGTAGATGACATGGATTGCAGAGATGCATTAAATACAGGCCAAGGACAGTGCATAGTTGAGCAAACTGGAGGCTATTCTCTGCGGAGCAAGAAAAGTACCAATGTTGAGAGTTCTAATAGTGGAGAGGAAACAATTCAGGGAAATCGGGCAAAACAACAGAAGACTAGAGGTAAACCTGTCAAGCAAGATCAACAGCATAAAGATGTAAGCAGAAATGAAGTGACTTCAGACAGAAAAGTTAGTACCAGATATAGACTTAGAAACAGGAGAGAGAAAGTGTTGGTACCAAATGAAAAGTGTAGTGATGAGAAAATGAAGCCAAAGAGAAAAGCTGAAGACAATGTGGAAACTTCTATTGAAGATAATGATGGTCGAAAAAAGCAAAGAGTTCGACAAATTAGTAATTCACAGAGAATACATAAACCTGATGAGGCAAATGACACATGTATTGATAGTAAAAGTACTTCTTGCATTGAAAATCAAAAGATAGAACAGAGTAAAAATATCACATTTGTTCAAGGTAGTTTTCATCAAGGTGATCTTAGATTTGGGGAATTGGCTGGAAGACAATGTGTTTGTATGAGCCTTTGTGGAATCCTCTTTGGCCAAATTAAGCCATTGAACATGTGGTGTTCTAAAGACATGGATTTTGTGTTGAATACCGGCAATGAATTGTACAGTTGTTTGTCTCGGAGCTCTACGATGATGAATGAATATTTGTTAGTGAATGAGTTGCCCGATGAAATTGATGCATTCGGAAAACATTTCCACACGAAGATTGATGAATCTGTGTCTGGCACTTTTGCAGAAGAAACACATCTAAATGAGTTCAATATGATTTCATTCAGGAGGGCAGTAGAGCAGACAGTCCAGAAATATTGTGCATGTTTTATCTGTTTCAAGGGGAACACATTTTCAGTAATTGCTCAAGATGGAATGTATTATGTTTTTGATTCACATGCTAGAAATCAGAATGGCCACCAAGACAGTGAAGGAAGAAGTTTGTTGAAATGCGAATCATCATGGCACGGTGTATACAGGTACTGTTCAGAACTCGGAGTATCTATGAATATTAGGGATTATGAACAATTTGAAATCACAGGAGTAAGTGTCTGGATAGATGATGATCACAGTATCTGTAATGAGGAGAGTTATAACAAGAGCAGTGCAGACACAAGCACAAATGCACAGCCAAAGCAATCAAATGGAAGTGAGATAGAAATTTTGCAAAGTCATGATGCAACTGTTCATAAATTTGTTCCTTTAACATATAGAAATAAGATTGCGCTTTGTCAGAAATTTGGTGTATCCAAAGTATCTCTAAACAGTCATGACATTCCAAATTCATGTGAGAAAATGGGATCACCCGACTGTATCACAAGAATTCAAGGTGATGGTAATTGCTTCTTTAGAGCTATTTCTTGTGCTATCTCAGGAACTGAGGATAATCATATGCAGTTCAGGACAGCAATAGTTAATCATTTAATGACAAATAGAACCAAATTTCAGTGTTTATTACGTGAAGGTTACATGACAGTTGAAGAGTATGTATTGAGAACAAGAATTTTTGAAAGTGGTACATGGGCTACAGAAGTAGAAATAATGGTAATGGCAAACATGCTGGATGTAGATATTTATACATATGACAATGTAAATAAGTGGTATAAATTTTCTAGTACATACATATATACAGGCAAAAGTAGTGAGAATGTTTTGAAGTCAGGAATTTATTTGTACCACAGAGGACGTGTACATTATGATTTGGTTACAAAGGTTTCAGACGTCAGTGAGGAAGAAAGCAGATGTATTAATATGCAGCGGAAACAACGGAAACGTGTAAATTTGAGATTGAAACAGAAATCACAAAGGAAGAAAGCTAAAGAAAAATATGCCAGAAGGAAGGATTTGAAAAGTGTAAAAAACAACACTTCTGATGTCAGTAAGACTAAGTGCAGATTAAGAAATAAAGACAGATATGTCAATGATATGCAGTATCAAAGTGATAAAAAATCAGCAGCAAAAACTCAATATAAAGAAAATAGTATGTATAAGGAAAAGAAAAAATCTGCCAAGAAAGAAACATACCATGGTTGTAAGAAAATAAGAAAAGCTGCACTTGCATATGAGAAAAAGAATTATGAAAGAAATGCTTCCAAGAAAAAAGAAACTTTGAGAGAGAAATATGAACAAAATGTTAAATATAAAGAGAATAAAATTAGATGTGTTGAATACAGATATGAGAATGCAGAATATAGACAAAAAACATTGATTACCAAAAAAGATAAGTATCACAGGAATGAAGCACATAGGCAAAAGAAGATTAACTATGCAGAAGCTAAGTATAACAAGAATGAAGCACATAGGCAAAAGAAGATTAGATATGCAGAAGCTAAGTATCACAAGAATGAAGCACATAGGCAAAAGAAGATTAACTATGCAGAAGCTAAGTATAACAAGAATGAAGCACATAGGCAAAACAAGATTAACTATGCAGAAGCTAAGTATCACAAGAATGAAGCACATAGGCAAAAAAAGATTAGATATGCAGAAGTTAAGTATCACAAGAATGAAGCACATAGACGGGAGAAGATTGCCTGCGCAAAAACTAGGTATCATGACAATGTAACATACAGACTAAAAAAAATTAATACTGCAAAGAGTAAATATCATACTAATTTAACATATAGAAATAATCTGATTAAAAATATAAAAAGAAAGTATAATTGTAATATACATTATCGAAGGTCATTAATTGATAAAGCAAAAAAAAAGTATCAAAGTGATAAACTGTACCGTGAGAAATTGAAGCATATGAATTTACAAAGATCATTCAGGAATAGAGCAAAGCAAAGAGTTATGAGTAATGTAAGAACAAACTGGAGGAAAGAAGTGTCAGCAGGACCTGAATATATATGTGCAGTCTGCCATAAACTTCTTTTTCGCAAACAAGTCATTAAGTGTAAGAAATACAAATACAGTAACATTGCTGGTACATGTATATCTGTTAAGTATTTGCATACATGTATAAACACAATATGTAGTGAGAGGTGTGGATTGTCAGAATCAAGTCGATCATGTTTGTGGATTTGCTATACGTGTCACAGGAAATTGCTTCAGAACAGGATACCAGCAGAAGCATGTACAAACAATTTGGCATTGGAAGATATCCCTGAGGAATTGAGTTGTTTGAATACATTGGAAGAACATTTAATTGCACTTAATGTAGCATTTATGAAGATGATAGCATTGCCTAGAGGAGGTCAGAATGCAGTCCATGGTCCAGTTGTTTGTGTACCATCAAATATTTCTGAGACAGTAACAGCATTGCCTAGATGTGGAAGTAATAACCAGTTAATCCGAGTTAAGTTGAAGAGAAAATTATCTTTCAAAGGATATTACCAGTTTCAGTATGTAACCAGAGAACATGTTGAACGTGCTCTTTGTTTTTTGAAGCAAAACAATTTGTGGTATAGTAACATTGACATAAACAATGAGTGGCAAAATCCATTGGAAGATGAAGATGAACAAGGAGATAAATCTGACAATTCATGTGAGAGTGATGAAGACACAGAGGAAGAAACAGATGAGGAACGTTTGACAGGCATTACTTACGATACATGCATGCAACCAGTTAATGTTGCTTCTGAGATTTTAGATCAGCATTTCGATGAAGTCTTAAGTGTAGCCCCATGTGAAGCAAATAGTCCAGTGAGAGTTCTCATGGAACAAGCAAATGAAGCCAAGTGTTTTCCAACACTATTTCCAACAGGTATGCCGACATTTACTGATCATCATGAAGGGAATCTAAGTCTTTCTAGATATTTTCATAACAGGTTAATGAATGCAGATAATAGATTTGCAAAAAACATTCAGTATGTTTTCTATGCCCAATACCTGTCAGAAATACAACAAGTTATGTCAAGTGTGTCAATTGCATTGCGTCAGAGTTCAGGAAAAGTACATTGTGCTGAGAATGTGCAGGCGAACATGATTAAGGATAGAGATCAACTTAATGATATTTTACAATCTGATAGTGGTTATAAGTTCTTGAAGCCCATCAGAGGTACACCCCCATATTGGCAATCAGCTCAGAAAGATGTCATGGCAATGATTAGACAGCTTGGAATACCGACATGGTTTTGCTCATTTTCAGCAGCTGATATGAGATGGCCTGAAATCATAAACACATTATTGCGGCAACAAGGTGATTCTAGAGACATAAAAGATTTGGATTGGGGTGATAAATGTAAATTATTGCGAAGTAATCCAGTGACTGTAGCTAGAATGTTTGATAAACGGTTCCATACATTTTTGAAAGATGTTATCATGTCAAGGGCTGAACCTATTGGCAAAGTGAATGACTATTTTTATAGAGTTGAATTTCAGCAAAGAGGATCTCCCCATACACATTGTTTATTCTGGATTGAGAATGCTCCAAAGTTAGGAATTGACAGTGATGAAGAAGTGATTAAATTCATTGATTCATACATTAGTTGCAAATTGCCATCTAAGGAACAAGATGAGGAACTGAATGATATAATCTCTCATGTGCAGCTACATAGTCGGAAACATTCTAAGTCATGTAAAAAGAAAGGAACTGAGTGTAGATTCAACTTTCCAAGACCACCTTCAAATAGAACATTTATTACTGAGCCAGATGCAATAGTTAATGATGTTGATGACAGTGATTATGTTGGTGGTAGTGATTACGAAGATGAGAATGATAAAAGTAATGTTGAGTGTAGTGATAAAAGTAATGTTGAGTGTAGTGATAAAATGAAACAAACGTGTAGTGAAGCAAAAGAATTATTGAAGTCTGTGTGGGATGCATTACAGCTTGAGGAAAACCAGCATGTATCGACTCTGGAGTTGTTTGAAAGACTTAAGATTTCACAAGATGATTTTGAAAAAGCTCATAATGTTTTAAGCAGCAAAGCTACTATAGTCATAAAACGAGAAGCGCAAGATGTATGGGTCAATCTGTACAATCCTGATTTGATAAGATGTTGGAATGCTAACATGGATATCCAATTCATCAGTGATGCATATGCCTGTGCAGCTTATGTTGTGTCATATATGTCCAAGGCTGAACGTGAAATGGGACAGTTACTGTCAAATACTCAGAAAGAAGCACAGAAGGGCAATTTAGATGCTAGACAAAGTATGAGGCAACTTGGTTGTGTGTATTTACATAATCGTGAGATATCAGCTCAAGAAGCAGTGTTTCGTGTTTGTAGTCTTAGATTGAAAGAGGGTTCAAGAAAAGTAGAGTTTATACCTGTGGGTGAGAATCCTGTCAGAATGAGCTTGCCACTGAGTGTAATTCAGAACAGATCTGAAGATGATGACAGTGACATATTCATGGTAAATAAAGTTGATCGTTATAAAGCAAGACCAGAACTTGATATATTTAATGACATGTGCCTGGCTACATTTTGCTCTGAATACAGAATTATTTATAATGCAAACACAAATAAGAAAAGAAAGCATTCACCAGTGTATGTATTGAAAGATGGTTTGGGTCACATACAGAAACGGAGTAGAACTGAGCCAGCAGTAATAAGATATCCTCGGTTTACAGAGAATAAATACCCTGAGAAATATTACCAAAGTATACTGCAGCTATTTCTTCCATATCGTGTAGATTGCCAGCTGAAACCATCTCAGTTTGAAACACATCAAGAATTCTATAATAATGGTTCCGTACGTCTTAATAATCAATTGCAATTAGTACAATGCATTGTTGAAAGTAACCGATCCATTTATGAGGCAAATGTTGATTCTCTTGAAGCTGCAGAACAGTATGTGAACAAATTTGGTCTTCAAGAAGATGCCTGGGCTTTAATCTGTCCTAACTCTGAGCAAGACAGACTTGAATGTCAATCAGAACGTATACCAGTAACAGAAGAAGAGAATGAATTTGATATTCCTGATTTGCAGGCTGATAAAAAAGGAAAACTATGTAGTTTTGAACCATATTCAGTAAAAATTTCAAACCAAGATGCAATGAATTTGTTGAGATCCTTGAATGTTCGGCAGAGACAGGTGTTTAATAAGATTCGTAATTGGTGCTTACAAAAGGTGAATGGTAGAAATCCTAAATCATTTCATGTGTTTGTCACTGGTGGAGCTGGAACTGGAAAAAGTCATTTGATTAAATCACTATATTATGAAGCTACAAGACTGTTTGCAAGAATGGTTCAGAATCCAGATAATGTTTCAGTCTTATTAACTGCACCTACAGGAGTTGCTGCATTTAATATCAATGGTAGTACAATTCACAGTGCCCTGTCAATCCCAGTTGATGCTAGATTACCTTATCAACCACTTGGAGAAGAGAAATTGAATACTCTAAGGAATGCATTGCAAGATCTTCAAATTGTAATTATTGATGAAATATCAATGGTTGATCACAAGATGTTATGCTATATTCATGGCCGTTTGCGTCAGATAAAACAAACACGCAATCATGATCCCTTTGGAAGTGTCAGTATTTTAGCTGTTGGTGATTTTTATCAGTTGCCTCCAGTGAAAGGAAAACCATTGCATCAGAAAGGAATTCCGGTTGATCTGTGGAATGATAATTTCCAGAAAGTTGAGCTTAGTGAAATCATGCGACAAAAAGATGATGTTCAGTTTGCACAGATATTGAATAGATTACGAATCAAACCTAAGAAAGAAAAGTTATCAGATGAAGATGTGACAATTTTAAGCTCCCGAGAAACAGGAGAGGATTGGGATGATGCGTTACATATCTTTCCATGTAACAAAGAGGTTGATGAATACAATACACAGACATTGTTTGCAAAGTGTAGTGAGTGTACATGTATTGTTGCAAAGGACCTTCAAAAACATTCAAATAAAGGTAATCAAAAAGGAAAGGTCAAAATTCCTAAGAAATCAACATACACAAACTTGCCTGAATCATTGTGGTTGGGTGTTGGTGCTAGAGTAATGCTAACTAAGAACATTGATGTATCAGATGGACTTGTGAATGGTGTATTTGGGATTGTACGTCAAATAACTATGTTGCCTGATAAATCTTGGCCAAAATACATTTATGTTCAGTTCGACAATAAGAATGTTGGTTGTAAGTTGAAAAGAAAATTCAATTCTTCAAATCATGCTAACACAGTTCCAATTGAAAAAGAAGAAGAAAGTGTCACAAAGCAGTGTGTAAGACAGCAGTTTCCCTTAAAATTAGCCTGGGCATGCACAGTGCACAAAGTGCAAGGAATGACAACAGATAAAGCAGTGGTTTCACTTGAACGTACGTTTTCAGCTGGACAAGCGTATGTTGCACTCAGTAGAGTTACATCAATGAATGGACTTGTGATCAAAAGATTTGATGAAAAGTATATTTATTGTAATAAAAGTGTTTCAGAATCATTAGAAGGTATGCCAACATGTATTGATGAAGTACATGCAGTGGAAGAAGACTCAAACAGGACTGTTATTATGATGCATAACATTCAAGGATTGCAGGCACACCATATGGACTTAATATGTAATAATGAAATGATTAAATCTGATTTCATTTGTCTTACTGAGACATGGATTGATGATGAATTGTACTCGGATGCAGATTTAACTGAATTTAATTGCTATCATCAAATCAGAGGTTTATCATATGATAATTTAAATGAGGTGACAAGAATGTTGAAACAACAAAGTCATGGAGGCGTCAGTGTATTTGGAAGAAGGAACAGATCTTTTAGTAGGCTAGTATTACCAGTGCAAAATATTGAGTTTATTGCATTTCAAATCATTAGTGAAATATCATGTTCTGTGATAGTAATCTATCGTCCTGCATCATATACTATGGATGAATTTATTATGAAGATGAAAATATTGCTTGAAGAACTTCATAAGATATCCAACAGATGTATTGTCATGGGTGATTTTAATGAAGACATTCTGAAACATGCGTCACAGATTCAAAAGTTAATGGAAGGTCATGGCTATAAACAGATTGTTACTGATTCTACAACGGAAGGTGGTACATTGATTGACCATGTATATGTTAGAAATATGGATTCAGTGGGTGCTTCAATCATTCCTACTTATTATAGTTATCACGAAGCAGTTTGTATAACAATCTAAGCTTTTCTAGCCATTTTAAGGAATGGTTATACATGTGGATAAAATTGACACATAAAATGCACATAATTACAAGGACTAAAAGAAGAGTCGGAAGCAAAATATTGGAGAATCTCCAGAGCAAAGGCAGGATAAAAAGAGAAAAACAAAATAGACCAATTCATCAAAAACTGTTTATTGCACTTGTCAACAAGACCTGCTGCCGTCCATTGATACATGTAGGCTGCATGTTGCACTATGTATGCACATTTAAATACATGCACATGTACTGCATGAAGTGGCGTAATTATGAAATATTGAAATGTACAACAAAATATAAGTCGCAATTTATTTACTTTCATTGCCCCCCTTGAACAAATGTGTGCACCCCATTGTATCAGAATTTGGTGTATCAATGTTGAACAGTGACCTGAATCTTGAATTAGTATATTGAATTAAAAATAATGAAATGTTAATTTTTTTAATAGACACCATGTATACATTCAGTACATCCTTTTTATGTTATTATTCTTATAACTATTTTTTTTGGGATTTAAAATAAATTGTGCACTATGTAATGTGTCACCCATATTAGGAAAGAGAACATGTAAAAGTAAAGTGTTATTTACAACGTTGTACATGTACAAGCTCAGTTAATGAAGGTCATCTGCAATGATGCTGTATTTTTTTACAAGGTTTTTCTAGATTACATGTAGTTTACCTTGTCCAAACTGTGTCAAGGTGTTATATTGGAAACTCTAATTAAAACTGAATTGGTGAACTAAGGAGTGAAAACATAAAGTGAAGTCTGGAATAAAAAGTTGGAATAAACTAAAAAAATAACCAAAAACTTGAGGCTTTAACTTAAAAACTTGAGCAGACTTGAACATGAGAATTTGTGAAAACAATTTAAGCCTGGAAACTTGGAAATAATCTTGAATTTGAGAAGTTGAAAAAATGTGTGCTTTAGAACTTAATAACATAATTTAATACAATGTTTGAACATCCTTAAACATTGGTTAGATGAGTCCAAAGTTATTTGTATTGTTTTGAAGTTGAACAGTTGAAGTTGTGTACTGTATTTAGAATATCCCATTGATACTGTAAACGTCATACCCAGACAACCATGACATCAGATTTGTTGTAGAGGTCATTGAATCACAGATTGAAACAAAGTATTGCCATCTAATACAAGATATTTGATTTTGTTCTTACTATCATCACACTCAGTAACAAACACCTGGATTGCATGGAAAGAATCCACAAGCGGCTAGGGATGGAAGACCACAGGCTACAGCTACTCCACTCCAATCCCAGTCCTGCGATACATTGTTGATATACCACTTGCATTGAGCACAACCTGGATTAAACCATTCTGCTAAAAATAACAAAGGCTCTGTAGAATGAGCTTCATCCGTACTCTCACTGCACCAAATGTTGTAAGCATATTATCTGACACACCGTTCCCATGGCTAAGTCACCTAGGCCATGCACCCTCCCCCGTAATCTTCAGGAACTTCATGAAGTTCCTGACACCTAGCAGGAAGTGTCCGACTTGGACTACTTTCTGGCAGTATGGTTGTATGTGTATACTGATGGACACACTGCGGTTCACACTGGGGTCAAGGTGAAGATGAACACTGACCTTCGATAGCTGCATCTTCTGACAGACCATCGCCTCTTGATTTTAGAAACTGATGTCCTTTTTGGTTGATACAGGGACAGAACTTCCATTTCTTCTGACATTCATTTCCACTTGATATGCACGTGTCCTTGAACTAAGAGGCTGTTTCTAATCATGCAGAAGGACCCAAGTTGCACCAGAAAGAACTATAGAACCATCTCCGCACATATTGCTGTTACTACTCTAAGCAAGCTGCTGCACACACTGAATGCTGAGATAGTGGATACGTGGTAATCTGCATCCATGAAGGGCCCCACCTATGGTCAGCACATCCTGAAGGCCGTGTACACATTTCTTCTAATGGGCAGTTGCAGTACATCATGTGTCACCCATCCACATGCCACTGCTCCACTATTATTGAGGTAAGTTTTTTTACTCTGAAAAATATTTCATTCAAATGTTTAATATGTGATATAGAAGCTGAATTTAATGTCTCTTGCACAACATCTTTTCAACTAAAGTTTGAAAAAAGTCTTGAATTTATAGTGCAAGGGTATTTACTTGCCATGTAAAGTTCATTTTAGTCATAATTTTGAACTTTAACCATAACCTTCTTTATCCTTTTGGCTAAGAACCATCCTAAATCCTCCAATTGCTACCATGTACAAATAAGCCTTTTGCGAGTGACCCGTACTTTGACCCCGCTGCGTAGTGATTGTTGCCACGACACGTGATTCGGGGCAAGCTTTCTCGCATACGCGCGTGCAGACACAATGTCAATGCATATTGCATACGTGTCCACTTGCCGTGATCGAAGTACATGTACGCGATTCATACATTTCTTGTCACTTTAAAACGATAAATTTCCACGCAGATTTTGTCAGACTCTAGTACTGGTTATTGTTAGAATCTAGACATTAACATAAGATACGAAGTTTGTGGGATTTAGTGCTTGAGAATGCCTGCGAAGAAGCACTGTTCTTACGGAACATGCAACAGCGACTCGCGCTTTTCGGACCGTCTCCACATGAATGGCGTTTGTGGCTACCCTTTCCGAAGCCGAAGTCGAACCGTGAGAAGTGTCTCCGTTGGATAAAAAACTGCTCCAGAAAAGACTTTTCGGCAGAGAATATAACTTACAATACTTACATTTGCTCCAAACATTTCGTCAGTGGCAATGGGCCAACAGATGACTACACCGACCCAATACCAGCTTCGACATCTAGCTAGCGCGGTGGAGATGAACAATTTTGTTTTTGTTTTTATTGGGAGGGGGCGTAATCATACATGCAGACTATGTGTTACGATGTTGAGTCAGTGTGATGGAACTTTTTGTTTCAGGGCCTTAGTTAACCGATTGTTAATTTTGGTTGAACTTCTTGTTCTTTACAAGATTAAGTGCTTTTTAAATTTTGAAAATAGCAAGAAAGAACCGGTGTGTGCAGGCAAAATTCAAGGAATGATCAGATTATCTTATTTTGTTGATCATCTCAGGAAATAGCCGCAGTGAGTCAAAGTTCGTTCAGGGGGTAGGGAGGGTGGGGGTTGTTAAAGACATCAACAAAATCTCTCTTTCCATTCTTTTTCTATTTGTGGGAAAGGTTAGAGGAAGAAAGATTCTGTTGAGCAAGGTCTCATTATCGGTTTTTACGTAAGTGACTGGTCTTGCAGAAATTGTTTTTGTATATTTACTAATAAGTTTTCGCCGGTCGTAATCCGCTCGAAAACAAATCAAATAATTGAAGACATCGTATAATCCGAAATCTGGTATATTCGAGAAATCCTTCGTGAATCCAGGAAGATTAAATGGGTCGGAAAATGTGCAGCCAGCGTCTTTCAATCTTTTGTCAAGTTGGGGCTTGAAAGATTCGGGTCGGTTGTCAATTTCAGATTGGCCACGCACTTGCACTGTTCAACCAGTTCTTTCTTCAGGTAACCCGTTATTGAAACCCCTCTCTCTTGAAGAAATGTCTGCAGTTTCTTCACGTTCCAACCTTCGAAGTTGTTATCCATTAAAGAAACTATAATTCCTAAAAATAGGCCGCGTTTCGAGAAGAACATACAACATATACTGTAACAATTCGAGCAGTTGTTGTGTTTTAGAGTGGTGACAATCTCTATCGTGCGCTGTTTCACCCAGCGGTAGTTCCAGATACCAGACAGGGAAACCACCACTGGCCGTGCGTCGCCACGTTGCGGCTTGCCCCGAATCACGTGGTCTAGCAACAACGGTACTGACGTGCATAATAAGTATCAGTCTGGCAACGACCGGCGCACGCTGTGCATCTTAGATTGAGCGAAGACGGGGTACAAGGATCTAGTGTGGGGGGCAGGGCTCAATTATGCTTGCCTGAACATAAACAGTGCCGACAACAGCCTACGAACTCGACATAATGCATCCTCCAAGATCAACCAACACTTTTTGCCATTCCACTTCAATCTTCCAAAATCTGTCAAAACTGACGAGAGGATTTTGGAGGATTGAAGAGGGTAATACGGTAAATTAATTTTAATTTCTCAAGATATGGCATATTGTTGAAATGTTCTATATCAGAATTTTCTTATTAAATCCAGCATCGGTGCACATAAATGGATGGTCATGATCAAGGCCTTGTATTCACTATAACTAAAGTTTGTATTAAAATGACTTTGATTGCTGAGAGAAGTCTGCATCATTTTTGTGTCGCGTAAACAAATGTTTTAGTTGGGACACTAACGTATGTATGTTAAAGTTTTAGTATAATTTTTTGGGAGAAAGTTTATAACATTCTATGCTTTGTGGATTTTAATTAAACTTATATGCAATGACCCTTGAGTGGGAAGGCGCAATGCTGAGGTCAAAGGTCATGTCGGTATATGGCATCTTGGTTAGTTTCGAGAAAATTGTCTCATGAAAAGTTTGTCCAATTCCAATCAAACTTGGTCGTAAGATGCATTATGTTAACCGTCATATCGTCACCAACACCACGAACTGACACTCTCTAGCGCGTGAGTGCCAGGGCGCGCGCGTATTTTTCAGAACAGAGTAATTTTTGTTTTCACGAACTGACACCCAAGTAGGGGAGCGCGCGCTAACCACATTTTCATTTTCACGAACTGAAAAATTCTTAATTTCACGAGTTTAGAGGTTTTCAGTTCAATGTTTCTGTAAATCCACAAGTATACAGATGGAGTAGATTCGTGTCAAAGCTTTTGAAGCGTTTTTCTTGAAATGGTATTTTCACTACATGCTTGCGTGTCAATTCGTGAAAACGAAGTCTTCTCTAGCGAGTCAGTGTCTGATGTGCGCGCGCACACTTGAGTGTCAGTTCGTGAAACTGAAATTTACTCAGTACGCAGTTTTACGAACTGACATTCAGGTGCGCGTGAGTGTCAATTCGTGAAAATGGTGACGATATGATGGTGATGTGAAAGGTCACTTACTGAGGTCAAAGGTCTTTTGAGGTCAAGTTATAAAATAGGCTGAAACTGAACAATTGCTTTCATTTTAAAAGTTGAAGTTGAATTGCAATCAAACTTGAGCGTTAGGTGCAATATTTAAACATTTGTGATGTCGATGTTAAAGGTCACATCAAGGTCAAAGATCATCACAAGCCAACTGGTAAAAAGGGCTGAAAATGTACATGTAAAACTGCTCTCATTTGAAAAGTTGAAGTCCAATTGCAATCAAACTTGAGCCAAAGATGCAATATGGAAACATTTATGTGATGTTGATGTTAAAGGTCAATGTCAAAGGTCATTTCAGGTCAAGTGGTACAATAGGCTAAAAATGTGAAATAGGTTCTCATTTGAACAGTTGAAACTTACATGTAGATGTAACACGTGTGATCTGCACATCACCTTGTCTAGTTTTGTGTAGATTGTGTATTGTAAAATAAAACAGCCAATTATTTCTACTATGAAATAACCAAATAGTGACATTTGAGAGCTATTTTTATCAAGTACCCTAGAGCACAGCATAGTCCACTGGGGCTATTTGTCTAAAAGTAGTTGCTGCAGGCAGCAAACAAATCTAACATCATAGGACATACTCCCTTTTTGTATTTAGACAAATCTGACATCATAGGAAGTACTCCTCCTTTGTGTCTAGACCCAAAAGAGGAGTATGTCCTATGACATCGGATTTATTTGCTGCCCGCAGCGACGACTTTTAGACAAATGGTAGTATGATACCGGTGGGCTAGAGGGGAACTTGATAAAAAAAATAGCTCTCAAAAGTCACTTTTTTAATTTTATGACAGAAATAATTGGCTGATGTATTTTACAATACGCAATCTATATAAAACTAGGAAATGACACGGACTTCTATCAGCAATCAACATAATCTTTAATGATGGCCAATTTATTTTGGAGTGTTGACATATAAGTTTTCAATGAAGTTTTAATTTCCAAATTATATTTGTCTTACAGTACGCCTTTGAAATGTTGAAAAGAATCCTGTTTAATTGTTGTACTTGCTAAAATATTTCAACTGGGAAAAAAAACAATTTCTGCTATCCAGGCAATCCAGGCATGAAGTTGACTGCACGGAAGTCATCAGCCAGCGCTTTGGCTCTCCTTGTGGAAGAAGGTCTGTTCTACTTGACACTACACCAGCGGTATTCTATAAACATTGTCCTAAAGCAATGTGCATCTGGCAGTGTACATTCTTGGAGCTTGACTGTGCAGGTATGTTAATGTTTGAGATATCATGCTCAGCTTGTAATAATAGTGTCTTATAAAAATAAAAATCCTTTTGGAAATGGAATTGCATTTTATTAAACTGTAAATTAAGATAAATGTAATTCCATTTAATTGATGTCCTATTCATTTAAATCCTGTCATTGTCCAGACACCCATTGTTGCGATTGTGTCGGTAGCAAGAGGCTGGAACATCATGTTGGTGGTGTTTTGAGGTAGTCACATGGAAAGGCCTTTTCATGCATGGCTGAAGAACAATGGATTTTTTTTACTGAATGTGGAAAATACCCAGAGCAAATAAAGGCTGATTACAAGAAATAGTATGTCATGTTTCGAATTCGTGGGAGACAAGGAGTTGTCAAAGTGGGCATTTTTATTTACTCACCCTGTACATGTGTGCATTGGTGATATAGCAATAAATGATACATAAATATCTTGCCATTTTTCTTGTCTTATTAGGGAAGTGCACCAACTTGCTGATACTGAAGTGCGTGAAAACAAGTGATGTCACTGTATCTCCTGCAGGCGCAGCTATTCACACCCTTCTCTCATTACCTTCATATTCATGTCCTTCCCTCACAGTGGACATTCTTAGTTGAATTTCCTTGATTTTTGATAGACAGAAAATACTTGCTCATTTCTGCAACATACACGTATTTCTGTGAACTGTTATTGTTGAAAACTATAAGGCATATGTTGATCTTTTAGCTCTTTCCTAAGCAAGTGATCTCTGTGTCAGGAAATGGTCACCATTTGTATGTACAAATGTATAAGTGTAGTATTGTATTCAGTACTAGATGACACCTTGAAACATGAAAAGTGAACGTATACATGTAGAAATGAATGTTGCTAACATTAATTACAACCTTTTAATATTTGCATTTATGTGCATATCATACAGCTGCCAGTATACAACTGTTCATGTTTTATCACTTAAATTCCAAAGTTCTTACAGAAAGTTTACCCATTGATTCCAATGCTATTTGCTCTTCTAAGCAATGTTTCGCAAAGATCACATCTAGTGAAAAATATTTCTGTGGGTGTTGGGCAACTTTTGTGTGAAAATGAAAGGCATCCTTTTATTCATGGTTGACTGAGCTCAGATTGAAGACAAAATGATCCAATTTCAAAATTCACAAGACTGTGTGTGCATGCCTGTATGATGGCAGAAAACGTGTGTGGCGTCGAAGTGGAGAACAGCATGCTGAGTGCTGTGTGCAACCTGTGACATCCTTCGGTGGCGGAAGCATCATGGTCCGGGCTGGGATAAGTCTTGTCAACAAAACACCACTTGTTCAGATCAATGGCAATTTGAATGCGCAACGATATGTTACACCGTATGCCGCAGCCCATGGTGATGGATTCGTCTTCATGGACGATAACGCCCGTCCTCACAGAGGGAGAGAGGTGAACGCCTTCTTGGCTCATGAGGGGATCCAGAAAATGGTTTGGCCGGCAAATTCACCAGACCTCAATCCCATCAAGCATCTTTGGGACCTGCTGAAAGGATGTGTATGCCCGTATCCAAGCAGAAAGCACTCTGGAGGACTTGTCGCGATTACTGCAGGAAGAATGGATGGCTAATCCCTCGGCAGCGGGTGATCAGACTCATCAACACCATGAGAAGATGATGTCTGGAGGTCATTGCCAAGCGTGGTGGATACACACGTTATTGAACATTAATGTTAATCTGCTTCTCAGTCATCTGCAGTAATAAAGTATTTTTTGTGAATTTTTAAAATGGGTAATTTTGTCTTCAATTTGTGCTCGGTCAACCATGAATAAAAGGATGCCTTTAAATTTCACACAACAGTTGCCTAACACCCACAGATATATTTTTCACTACATGTGATCTTTGAAAAATTCTTACTTAAGAAACTGAGGGGTCATTTAGGGGGGGGGGGGGACTTACTTTTTGTGTTGTGTTTACATAGATTACCTGGTATTATGCCACAACTCTCATCTGCACTACTGAAGTCGTACTGCATGTACTGCTGGCTATATACATGTGTGCATTTACTGTACAAAATGCCATTGCCGATTTTGTGTCAACAGAATCCTAAGCTGATCGCAAGCAGCCAATCAGCTGCTGAGGTGGCAAACTTTTTCATGAATATACACAACTTTTGGCAGTGCTGGATGCGTGTGTGAAATCATACTTCACAAAAAAGGGGACATTGCACTTTGTGACCTGGAAAAACCCTTGTATCTGTACTGTGTGGAATAATCTGATGTATTGTAACAAACGGGCAACAAACAGGAAGCTGTGCAGATATAGGTGTGTGAAGGTTAAACAAATGTATCCAAAATAGCACTGCAAATTTGGAGAAAAACAGAGGATTCTGGCACGGAATTAACTCCTAGGATGGGAAACTATACATGTCTATTTAGTACTTTTTAGTAGCTTTCTTTCCCTGCAGGAGGTTTAGAATTTAGAGACAATTTGTAGTTCAAAATGCCATTACAAATATTGTGAAAAAACATGATTCTAAACAGGATTCATTACTAAATATTCATAACCATTTCAGCCAATCACATTAGAGAGTTTGTTCCAATAAAGGCTTTTGTAGGATCAAACTTTTAGCCAATGGGCAGCTTCTTATTCTGGTGGATGGTTGGTGGGAATATAGGAAGTGCAATTTGGGTTTGTCACAGCACCTTATAGGGTATAGAACCATTAGTTGAGCTTTTCAAATACCCACCTCCACCACATCTCCGCCAATTGCCAAGTACTTTGTTTTCAATTTCTGTTTTTATATCACTACATTTAATATTTAATTTTACTTTATGCTCTGCTGGTTTCCTGGATGTTCTCCAAGAGCCGTTATTCATCCCATCAGTTCAGTTGGGGGAAATTTATTCTCCTTTGTACATGTATTTTTTATTGTATTTCACTACCGATTCTTAACTACAAGGGTATCTTTGAATTCTGTCATATATTAAGGCGTTTTTTGCAGGAATTCGACAGACACATGTTAAACGTTTTCTCAATGCTCTATCAGAATAGCCAATAAATTTATTTCATCATTTATAATTGCCCTAACATAAAATGTAAGAACTATGACAGTAATTTCAAGTTTTGTGAAAGGCACTCTCATGACTCTCTGGAGGTTCACCAGGGGCCATTCCTCCCGTAGCTCATAGCATTAAGCGGGGGAACATCCTGTGTCTGGATGTTTTAATAGTTCATATCGGTGTTTTCATTACAGATTTCCTAATTGGTGTTAAAATGAATGTTGGCCTTTGATAATTTGTGTGGCCTGGTTTTGCCAATTTTGTGTACATGTTCTGGCTACATCCACTATGTAACTAGCAGGGTCTGGTGTGGTGTGCCATATTGACATGTATCAGGGTCTGGTGTGTCCTAACTGCGATGGTCGGGTGTGCCATATGGTGGATCTGGTGTGCCCTATTTCATGGCTGGGACTGGTGAGCCCAGGGAGTCTGGTGTGCCCCATGTAAATGCATTTTTGTCTTTGCCAGTTTGCCCATAAAAAGTCTTGTATCTGGCAATATTTTGAAAAATACAACAAATGCTGTGGCATAGTTACAAACAAATACATTGTGTGTGTGCTGTCATTCATTTTCAGTCTGAGAATAATTGTCATATATGGAATTTGAGTAACCATTAACAATGCAAATAACCATTTGGTATTGGATATCATGTTACATAGTCAACTCTAGTGGGAAGGGAGTTCTGACCGAGTTCTTTATTGTTAGTTGAACTCTTTTGTATAATCTGCAAGCTAACTTGAAAAACAATAACATCGAAAATAGACATCTAGTCCCAGTTTAACTACATGTACGTAGATGTATGTTTTTGTACTAGCAATACTTAGCCACCTACATGTGCGCAAAGTACAAAGTTGGTGTAATTTCGTTCAGAGTCAGTCAGCAGGACGTTCTCATTTTCCCTAACCAAAGCTGCACACCAGCTATTTTGTGCATCCAACAAGAAATATTTATTTCTCAAACTCCCCCCTTAAAAACCCACACAAACCGGAAGTTGAAATTTGTAAATAACGTTAGGCATAACGTCAAGCCTACTATTAAGATACAATACAATCAATGTCAAATGCATCAATGCATAAGCAAGAACACTTTTCAGTATCACAAGAGGGCGCTGTTACTTTTTCACGCGGTACAATACTTCTTGACAAAACTAATCGTGCTTATCAAAGTATAAAACGGAATTCACCGAAGAAATTTAGTGATAGTTGATAAATGTTTATTTAAAACACTAAAGAATAGTCATTAATTTAAACAAACAATTCTTTGAGTGCAAATCAGAGAATCGTAAACATTCCATAATGTGTTTTTAATTTAAATTAAAAAAATTAAAATTAAATTAGCGGTATTGATGACGGCACAATGACATCAAAGATTTCAGATATTTGGGCATATATCTTGGATCTTTCAGACCTCAATACAAAAAGAATTTGAAATTTAACATGGTTTTCCTGAGATGGGCAAATAAGTTCAAGAAAAAAAAAATCGTTAAAACCACATAACACATCATCCAAATGTTTATGTCCAACACAAATAAAGTCTTGATTGACTATGTACGTACTAAGTGTCAACCCAATTTTGCTTATAGACATTATCCATGTTCAATGTACATTCTCCATGTTGATTGTGCATCTTTACGATGACGTCACATGTTAAAGAGCAAGTTTAGCTGAGGATCACATTTTGTTTATTTTGAATTGAATGTGATTGCATTTCGTGTCAAATTTTGCAATAAGAATAAAATATTACAACTTGAATAATTGCTTTTTATCATGACACCCGATGACGGATGACCATGACGTCACTTCAGTTTTCCACAATAACACATTCTTGTCTAAATACATATCATTTATGATTAAATCAGACCTATGGTTATGCAGATTTAGGCATTTGAAATTGTACCTACAAACTACAAATGTAATGTCACAAAAAGTGTGGAATAAAACAACTAGGTGCCACCACTAAAGTTGTCTGCTGCCCTCAACATTGTCCTGCTTTCAAGTCAACTCGTACCTTGGACAACTCGTACCCTGGACAACCCATACCTCTTTAAGACAACTCTCGTACCACGCGACAGGTTTCGCGCGGTGCCGTGTGCATTAAAAGAAATCATGCCAAATTACCTCATTTGAAAATAGAAAGGTAGATTCCGTTGGATATACGAACTCCTTTTTTTAGTTTTTGAGCAATCAGGATGCATTTTTTGACCTGTTAAAAAAATCGACAATATATTTTAAAATGAGACCAAATGTACATCGCCATATCGACAAGTGATCCTCAAAAACTTCTTTCTGATGCGAATAATGGGTCCATGATTTTTTGTTTTTAATTTTATTTAAATTTATTTGTGAAAAATGCTTTGCCATGTTTTCCCTTTCTTCTTGTGAATTTAAATACATGTAATTAACTCCAATTTGATATAATTTTGTTTATTTTGCTTCTGAAGGATTCAAATTTCCACATTAATCAACCAAACATCTCTTTATTGTGGTGACGTGGCATCCATTCAATAATATTCGATTGGAAGTACCATACGACGAGATCATAGTAAAATATGTCCTATTCGTGACTTTAGCAAAACAAATTGAAAATACACTATAATGTAGATAGTTACAGGCATTTAAAATTGTACATCCAATTGCATGGCACAGTTTGCATTTTAGTTTGATATTAGACCTTCACAAATGCCCCTTTATTGTAAAACACGATACCTGATAACGTCATGATAACATTATTCCTAACACATGAACGCTTCGTGCATCGCATGTGCTTTTTCTTTGTACCAAATTTTCATGCTAAAAAGCGTAAGAAGTCCTGTGCAGAAAAAAATGTGTACGAAGCTAATGTCTGCTGCCCTGAGCATTGGTTTGTGTACATTGACGATATTTTGTATAATCATAGTGCAAGGAAATGGTATAAGCTCTCTTAGTTAAAATTACACTATATTGACTTGTTATAGAAAACGCTCAAATCTCTGTATACAAGGCACAGTTCCGAAAAGCACCGCTGGTATATAGCGCCACGTCACACATAAATTTACGTTGGATTGTAGGATAAATTAAGAACGTGCAACGTGACACCCATGGTTACACTGCCATCCCAGAATTCCTTTGTTATCTTATTGTTTGGGGGCTAAATATTGAAATGGGTATATTTTGACGCTGGAGTGAGCTATGATCATAAGAACTTGGAATTAGGTACACAAAAATACAGTGTATAACACTTCCGAAGGTTTTTGTCATAAGAGATTGCTAAATATACCAAATTTTGACTTGAATTTAATGACCTTTAGATGACGTCATCACGACGTCATCATGACGTCACATCAATATTTTTTATCTGTAACAAATCCTGGCCTATCAGCATTAAGACTGCACCCAATCGGACTTACGGTTCTCTAGATATAGGACCTTAAAGTGTGCACCTTTAAGATGACGTCACGTGACCCACGATGACGTCATCACAACTGTACTTGTCGAAGCAAACATTTGCAACGTGGTCTTGGCCTGGATCGAGTTTGTAGTCAATCTGATCAATGACAGTGTACGTTTTTGAGTGTATAATACAATTTGAAACATAAAAAAATCATAGAAAATCAGCCGATGACGTCATCATGACGTCACTTCGGATTTTGCATGCTAGTGATACTATCTGCCTACCCACCAATTTTTGTGACGATCGGACCTACCCTTATATGTATTTCAAAAAAGCACATTTTTGATGACGTCATGATGACGTCATACATTGTTCACATTTATATGTAAGTATCTATGATCTAACGAACCTATTACAAAAAGAATTTCGAAATTAGCATGTTCAGTTGATGAGATATGGCTTAAGGGTTCAAAACTTTAAAAATTACTGCAAAATCGTATGATGACGTCATCATGACGTCACGTGGATTTTCATCTATAACACAAGCCGGTCCACCAACAAACCACGTTTGAGCGCAATCGGACGTAGGGTTCTCTAGATATAGGCGCTTCAAAAACGCACTTTTGAGATGACGTCACGTGCCACGTGATGACGTCATCATGACGTCAGAGTAATATGCACGAGTTCGGTACAGGGTCCAAGTCTATGCAAACTCTCATTAAGATTGAAGTCTGTTTAATGGCAAAAGTGCCGGCGAGAATAAAACGTGTGCTTTGTCTATGGCATTTTTGATAGAAGAACAAGAAGAAGGAGAAGAAGAAGAAGAAGAAGAAACTAGAGGTCTATGTTTTTAAGAACATAGGGCTTTTCCATATGTTTTTATGATGTCACTTCGAATTTTGTAAACTAGTGACAAATCTACCTAACCACCAAGTTTCGTGACGATTAGACATGGTCTATCCATATGTCTTTCAAGAAATCATGCCTTTAATGACGTCATTATGACTTCAGTAATTTTTCGCATTTATATAAAAGAATGTACGAGCTAACAAAGCTATTACAAAAGGAATTTTGAATTGAACATGTTCTGTTGATGAGATGTGGTTTTAAGAATCTTTAACGTTAAAATTTTGAAATTACCATAAAAATCAGATGATGACGTCATTATGACGTCACCTCAATTTTGATTTATAACATGTACTTGTTTAGCCAACATACCAGGTTTGAATGCAATTGGACTTACGGTTCTCTTGATATGGGCCCTTGAAAAATGAGCCTTTAAGATGACATCACGTAACACATAATGACGTCATCGTGACATCACTCTTCGGCACACAATTTCAGATTAGGGTCTATGTTTGGGTTAAGTTTGCTTAAGATCTGATGTTGTTTAGTGACCAAAGTGCCGCAGACAAAATTCGTGTTTAAGAAGAAACCAAAATAGTGGGTATTGTGTAGTTTAGGATTTCTGTATTAATTGTGTTCATGTTAGCTTCTGGAGTATTTGATTATTCCAAAAGCCATTTTTTGTTACTAAAGTAGACTTCTCTGAATCTCAATGACACGTGCTTTTGTGATTTGGAAAGGTTTTTTAAGGCGGAAAATACGATTTTCTCACGTTGTGTCACGTTTTGGCTCGGTCAACTACTCTCCCACCAGCTATATATCCGTGTAAAGCTGGGTATTGCGCAATCACGTATTTTGTTACCTCTTAGCTAACGATTTCACTCCAAAAAACCCCTGCAGATGTTCTTCGACGTGGCCCTTTGTTCTGAATGTGGCAAAACGAACAATTTTCAAGTAGATTGTGTTCATGCCTGGGCGAAAGTGTACTAAACTACACAATCGCGCGAACAGAACAAAAACAAAGGCTTTCCTGCTGTAGCGGAAACGCCAAAAAATGTGCGTCTGTTGTAAACATACGCATGGCTTTTCCTTTTTTTCTTTTTTATTTAACATAAAGTATCAGAAGGTCTATGTCTTTGCTAAGTTTAAGATCTGAGATTATTTTATGATTAACATTTCGTACTCCAAACTTGACCTTTAAGTTCATGTTACATGCCACACGAAGACGTCATTATGACGTCACTCTTCGCGGCACGACTTTGCATCAGGGTCTATACCTATGCTAACTCTGACTAAGATTCGATGTTGTTTGATGACAAAAGTGCCGATCAGAAAATCTATGCACAAAGTCTATGGGATTTGGGATAGAACTAAAATAAGAAGCAGAAAAAAAATAGATATAGGGCCTTCAAAAATGCAAATTTAAGATGACGTCACGTGACATGTGATGACGTCATCATGACGTCATGATTCGGCACCCATCTCGAGTAGATAGTCAATGCATATGCCAAGTTTGAAGTTCATGGCATTTGAAGAAGTGCAAAATTTTAAGAGTACAATGAAATTTGAAACATTTACAAATTCATAAAAAATCAGCCGATGACGTCATCATGACGTCACTTCGGATTTTGCATGCTAGTGGCACTATCTACCTACCCACCAATTTTTATGACGATCGGACGTACCCTTATGTGTGTTTCAGAAATGCACATTTTTGATGACGTCATGATGACGTCACACATTTGTCAAATGTATGTGAAAGAATATAGGAGCTAACAAAGCTATTACAAAAAGAATTTTGAATTTAGCATGTTCTGTTGGTGAGATATGGCTTTAAGAAACTTTGAAGTTCAAAAACTTTAATATTACTGTAAAATCGTATGATGACGTGATCATGACGTCACCTTAATTTTCATCTATAACACGAGCTACCATACCAACATACCAGGTTTGAAGGCAATCGGACCTACCGTTCTCTAGATATAGGCCCTAGAAAAATGCACATTTAAGATGACGTCACATGACACGTGATGACGTCATCATGACGTCACGTTTCGGCTTACATTTTCAGCTGAGGGTCTATGTTTGTGTTAAGTCTGATTAAGATCCGAGGTTGTTTAGTGACCAAAGTGCCACTTACAAAATTCGTGTACAAAGTCTATGGGATTTGGGATAGAACTAAAAAATTCACAGAAAATCAGCCGATGACGTCATCATGACGTCACCTCGGATTTTACATGCTAGTAGCACTATCTACCTACCCACTAATTTTTATGACGATCGGACGTACCCTTATGTGTGTTTCAGAAATGCACATTTTTGATGACGTCATGATGACGTCACACATTTTTCAAATGTATGTGAAAGAATATAGGAGCTAACAAAGCTATTACAAAAAGAATTTTGAATTTAGCATGTTCTGTTGGTGAGATATGGCTTTAAGAAACTTTGAATTTCAAAAACTTAAAAATTACTATAAAATCGTATGATGACGTCATCTTGACGTCACCTCAAATTTCATCTATAACACGAGCTAGCCTACCAACATATCAGGTTTGAAGGAAATCGGACCTACCGTTCTCTAGATATGGGCCCTTGAAAAACGCACCTTTAAGATGACGTCACGTGACACGTGATGACGTCATCATGACGTCACTCTTTGACATACTATTTCAGCTTAGGGTCTATGTTTGAGGTAAGTTTGGTTAAGATCTGAAGTTTTTTAAGACCTAAAGTGCCGCCGAGAAAATTCGTGTACAAAGTCTATGGGATTTTGGTCAGAACTAAAAGAGGAAGAAGAAGCAGAAAAAAAAATTATGATGTTATTTCGAATTTTGTAAACTAGTGACAAATCTACCTAACCACCAAGTTTCATGACGATTAGACATGGTCTACCCTTATATGTCTTTCAAGAAATCATGCCTTTGATGACGTCATTATGACTTCAGAAATGTTTCGCATTTATATAAAAGAATGTACGAGCTAACAAAGCTATTACAAAAAGAATTTTGAATTTAACATATGTTCTGTTGATGAGATATGGTTTTAAGAATCTTTAATGTTAAAACTTTGAAATTACTATAAAAATCATATGATGACGTCATTATGACGTCACCTCAATTTTTATTTATAACGTACTTGTCCAGCAACATACCAGGTTTGAATGCAATTGGACTTACGGTTCTCTTAATATGGGCCTTGAAAAATGCGCCTTTAAGATGACATCACGTGACACATAATGACGTCATCATGATGTCACTTTTCGGCACACAATTTCAGATTAGGGTCTATGTTTGTATTAAGTTTGAATAAGATCTGATGTTGTTTAGTGACTAAAGTGCCGTAGACAAAATTCGTGTTTAAGAAGAAACCAAAAAAGTGGGTATTGTGTAGTTTAGGATTTGTGTATTAATTGTGTTCATGTTAGCTCCTGGAGTATTTGATTATTCCAAAAGCCTTTTTTGTCACTAAAGTAGACTTCTCTGAATCCCAATGACACGTGCTTTTGTGATTTGGAAAGGTTTTTTAAGGCGGAAAATATGATTTTCCACCCGTTGTGTCATGTTTTGGCTCGGTCAATTTCGAACCAGCTCCTACTCTCCCACCAGTTATATATCCGTGTGAAGCTGGGTATTGTGCAATCATGTGTTTTTGACCTCTGAGCTAACGATTTCATTCAAAAAAAAACCTGGAGATGTTCTTGGACGTGGCCCTTTGTTCTGAATGTGGCAAAACGAACAATTTTCAAGTAGATTGTGTTCATGCCTGGGCGAAAGTGTACTAAACTACACAATCGCGCGAACAGAACAAAAACCAAGGCTTTGCTGCTGTAGCGGAAAAGCCGAAAATTTTGCGTCTGTTGTAAACATACGCATGGCTTTTCCGTTTTATTTTTTTCTTTAACATAAATTATCAGAAGGTCTATGTCTTTGCTATGTTTAAGATCTGAGATTATTTTATGATTCACATTTCGTACTCCATACTTGACCTTTAAGTTCATGTTACATGACACGTGATGACGTCATCATGACGTCACGTTTCGGCATACATTTTCAGCTTAGGGTCTCTGTTTGTGTTAAGCCTGATTAAGATCTGATGTTGTTTAGTGACCAAAGTGTCCCGTACAAAATTCGTGTACAAAGTCTATGGGATTTGGGATAGAACTAAAATAATCATAGAAAATCAGCCGATGACGTCATCATGACGTCACCTCGGATTTAACATGCTAGTAGCACTATCTACCTACACACTAATTTTTATGACGATCGTCCCTACCCTTATATGTGTTTCAAAAAAGCATATTTTTGATGACGTCATGATGACGTCACACATTTTTCACATTTATGTGAAAGAATATAGGAGCTAACAAAGCTATTACAAAAAGAATTTTGAATTTAGCATGTTCTGTTGGTGAGATATGGCTTTAAGAAACTTTGAAGTTCAAAAACTTTAATATTACTGTAAAATCGTATGATGACGTCATCATGACGTCACCTCAATTTTCATCTATAACACGAGCTACCATACCAACATACCAGGTTTGAAGGCAATCGGACCTACCGTTCTCTAGATATAGGCCCTAGAAAAATGCACATTTAAGATGACGTCACATGACACGTGATGACGTCATCATGACGTCACGTTTCGGCTTACATTTTCAGCTGAGGGTCTATGTTTGTGTTAAGTCTGATTAAGATCCGAGGTTGTTTAGTGACCAAAGTGCCACTTACAAAATTCGTGTACAAAGTCTATGGGATTTGGGATAGAACTAAAAAATTCACAGAAAATCAGCCGATGACGTCATCATGACGTCACCTCGGATTTTACATGCTATTAGCACTATCTACCTACCCACTAATTTTTATGACGATCGGAAGTACCCTTATGTGTGTTTCAGAAATGCACATTTTTGATGACGTCATGATGACGTCACACATTTTTCAAATGTATGTGAAAGAATATAGGAGCTAACAAAGCTATTACAAAAATAATTTTGAATTTAGCATGTTCTGTTGGTGAGATAAGGCTTTAAGAAACTTTGAAGTTGAAAAACTTTAATATTACTGTAAAATCGTATGATGACGTCATCATGACGTCACCTTAATTTTCATCTATAACACGAGCTACCATACCAACATACCAGGTTTGAAGGCAATCGGACCTACCGTTCTCTAGATATAGGCCCTAGAAAAATGCACATTTAAGATGACGTCACATGACACGTGATGACGTCATCATGACGTCACGTTTCGGCTTACATTTTCAGCTGAGGGTCTATGTTTGTGTTAAGTCTGATTAAGATCCGAGGTTGTTTAGTGACCAAAGTGCCACTTATAAAATTCGTGTACAAAGTCTATGGGATTTGGGATAGAACTAAAAAATTCACAGAAAATCAGCCGATGACGTCATCATGACGTCACCTCGGATTTTACATGCTAGTAGCACTATCTACCTACCCACTAATTTTTATGACGATCGGACGTACCCTTATGTGTGTTTCAGAAATGCACATTTTTGATGATGTCATGATGACGTCACACATTTTTCAAATGTATGTGAAAGAATATAGGAGCTAACAAAGCTATTACAAAAAGAATTTTGAATTTAGCATGTTCTGTTGGTGAGATATGGCTTTAAGAAACTTTGAAGTTCAAAAACTTTAATATTACTGTAAAATCGTATGATGACGTCATCATGACGTCACCTTAATTTTCATCTATAACACGAGCTACCATACCAACATACCAGGTTTGAAGGCAATCGGACCAACCGTTCTTTAGATATGGGCCCTTGAAAAGCGCACTTTTAAGATGGTCACGTGACACGTGATGACGTCATCATGACGTCACTCTTCGACATACAATTTCAGCTTAGGGTCTATGTTTGAGGTAAGTTTGGTTAAGATCTGAGGTTTTTTAAGAATATAGGAGCTAACGTTTCAGATAATTTGCTTCGAATAGGAACACTTCTGGCTGGAAAATATTTTCTATTAAAGTAATTATCATGATCAGTTGTTTCTTTCCGTATACCAGTTGAAGTAAACTTTGGAGCAACCTTGATAAATGGTCAGCAAATGCCAGTTACTCGTGTTTTTTTGTTTCTTTTTTTCAAACGGAATGAAGTAAATGCTACAGTACTTAATAGTCAATCAACTATGCTAGACCAATAAAAGTTCAGTCTTGTATTCAGCAAATGTTTTTAAGTATTAGTTTTTGCTTTAGTTTTGTTCATAGAGATGGTAGTAAAAGCTACAAAACTGGAAGTAAAAGCAAATGTTACTTTTCATCCGTACAACCCATTATGGGGTAGTATTAACTAATCGTTAATTAACCAGTCTGAAGTCCGGTTTATCAGTACTTCATGCGCCGGAATTTGATGGTGAAGTTAATTCTGGGCAACAACGAACGTCACAAAGAAACAATTATTGTTGACGTCACAAAATTCGCCTCATTCTTGTGAAGTGTGAACCGGTATGTTCAGAAAGTTGTTTGTTTTTGTGGTTAAAATTTACAAATAGCGAACAAATTATTTTTCAGTTAATGAAGAAATTATTTTTAAGCTGTTGTGGTACTTTTTAGCTGCTCCGGCGCGAAGCGCTGCGGAGCAGCTATTGTTTTCGTTAAGATTTTTTTTTTATTTTTTTTTTTTTTTTTTTTTTTCTTTTTCTTCTGCCCTTTTTGCCATAGGTTTTGTACACAACTCCCTTTCCCACCTAATTTCATACTGTTAAAGCTCGTGTTGTCCCCTCGAGTTGTCACAACAAAGGCCATATAGCGTAGATGGTCCTAAAGCAATGACGTCATGATGACGTCAGTAGTTTTTAAATTGTGGCCTCATGAATATTCAATTTTCCACGCTTGCAAGCTCAATATCTGAAAAACCAATCGAGATGTGAAGTTTATATCTATTGCAAAGTATTAGTTGGGCGGCCAAAATGTTTCTGTTTGAGTAAAATGTTCGTGACGTCATCATGACGTCATCTGGAGGCCATTAACTGAAAGCACAATTTTGCGTGTTTAGCAACCTCCTATGACAGCAAGCATAAGACAAGTCATACATTGTATTTTGGTCGACCTTACTGCAAGCGGAAATGATCGTGGCTCATTCCAGTGTGAAATAAGGCCCATTTCAAAATTTAGCGAAAAGCAATAAGATAACATAAGAATTCTGGGAAGGCGATAACCGTGGGTATTTTGTAGCGCGTTGTGAATTTATGTGTGGACTGATTTAGACTCGTTATCGGTCCTTCCGTTGTCCTTCGGACTTCTAACACGGGATTAGGATAAAACGTATGGTGCGGGAAGTAGTCTAATTCATCCCGCACGTTAGGGCAAATCTACCAATGTGTTGAGGGCAGCAGACAACCTTAGCGGTTGCACAATTTGCACGAATGAGGTGGAATTTGGGGACTGTGCGAAAGTGTCTGAGCTGGAAATGTGTATAGCGGCCTCTCGTGACTATGATTTCAGACAATTCCAACGTGATTAATGGTGCATTTTTTCAGGCCTACATCTACAGAATTACAGGTCCGATTGGGCTGAATTTCGGTATGTGCTAAGACCATGATGTGTGATAGATGCAAACTAAACTGACGAAATGATGACGTCATCACGTGATATATGACGTCACATTAAAGGTGCATTTTTCTAAGGCCTAAATCTTTAGAACTACAGGTCCAATTGGGTTAAATCTCGGGATCTGCCCAGACCATCATGTGTTACACAGGAAAATTTAACTTACGTAATGACATCAGCGCGTGCCATATGACGTCACATTAAAGGTGCAATTTTCTAAGGCCTAAATCTTTAGAACTACAGGTCCGATTGGGTTAAATCTCGGGATGTGCCCAGACCATCATGTGTTACACAGAAAAATTAAACTGACGTAATGACATCAGTATGTGCCATATGACGTCACATTCAAGGTGCAATTTTCTAAAGGCAACATCTAGAGAACTATACCGATTGGATTGAATTTCGGGATGTGCCCAGACCATCATGTGTGATAGATAAAAATTGAACTGACGTAATGATGACGTCATCCCGTGCCATACGACGTCACATTTAAGGTGCATTTTTCTAAGGCCTACATCTTCAGAACTACAGGTCCGATTAAGCTGAATCTCGGTATGTGCTCAGACCATCATTTGTGATAGATGAAAATTGAACTGACGAAATGATGACGTCATCACGTGTCATATGACGTCACATTAAACTCGGATTTTTCTAAGGTCTAAATCTACAGACATACAGCTCCGATTGGGTTAAATATCGGGATGTGGCCACAATTTCACCTGAGCCATATTTACTTTTGTATGTGTAGTAGAATATGGATTTATACGATGCACATCATAAACTTCCTTGAGGAGCAGCTTTTTTCGTCATATTGACGAAAAACCTCTCGTCATAATATTGTTATTGAATCGATTTATCTTGGTCTGAGCGAAAACATCGAATGGTACATACGAATGCTACCTCCGGGAGGATTGGTTCGTTAGTGGATGAACAAACACCGTACCACTAATTATTTGTAATAATTTTTTAATTTTTAATTTTTTTTTTTTTTTATGAAATCTAATTTTAAATGGGATGACTGAGAAATCTAAATTAAAAACTGTTTACATTTCTTTCTTTTTTCAATGATAAAACATTATAAGGTTATGTACCTGCTTCCTTTTTTTAAAAGTTCGAACAGTTTTTATTAATTTTTTAAATTATAAATAGCAAATCAAATCATGAGATTTAGAAATATCAAAAATCGTTGTTATCATCATTACACTACGGTCTTGTCGGTACTCGTGGCAGAGTAAATCAAATACAGGATGATCAAAATGCAAGAGCGCCCTCTTTTTCATTAGTCTGGTTCCTGTATTGTAAAATGCCTGACAGGGTCGGGTATCAGACACCGTATCTCATTATAGAAAGCTGAAGGTGGAGTATATCAATACATATGGCATGGAATTTATGAAGAAAATATTGATTTTATTGACGATTTGTAAAGTTTTTATTTCATTGTGTATTGTAAGAGAGAATTATTCATATGTTTCGTCAATTGGGACTTAAAGTCAAATGCTATGAGTAACAGACCTATGGTTTTTATGAGTATTGTTGTGTTCGCCTCGTGTATAACGTTATTCGTACGACTTTTTAATAATCGGTCATTGGCTTGTCACTGTACATTGCTGTATGTCAGTATTAATAATACTGATATGTCAATGATCGAATGTTAAAAAAAGTCATAGGCTTATCTGTGTACGTGTTTAAGTTATTGGAAGAAGTCCAGGAAAGATTTTACTTTAATACCCCCCATTAAAATCGCTTAGAAACATCAAAATCTTGGAAAATAACCATCCATTCAGGAATGTACAAACACTTGGCACAGTGTTGAATTTTGTGACTTTATTGTGTAATTTGTGTGTTTAATAGGGGAGGAAAGTTTGTGTTTTCTGTGTTATATGTTCTTGGTACAGCATATGCATGTTGATTATTGCTTCCTTTTTTACAATTACAGATTTTGCTAACATAAATCTTGAAATAAGAGGTTTTGCCACGTGTTTAGACAGTTGTTATCAAGGATGAATGGGTATTTTTCAAGATCTTGCTGTTTCTGACCAATTTTGGTGGGGGTATTAAAGTAAAATCTTTCCCAAGTCCATTGGTAACGTTTTTAAGCTGCTGGCCCAGTGTTCATCCAGGGAGGAAGGAATAACATTAGGTTCATGTTCTCGTTTTTAGGCCCTAGGCTTAAACATAATAGATATGAATGTGAGCAATTTTGAAAATATATGAAACTTTTTTGCTTTCATTATTTTATCCATTGTGACTCATATTAAAGTTTGATAATGCTTGGGACATAAATTTTGCTTTGGCAATGTTTAGTAATTTTGTGGTACGAAATTAAGAGTTTTACTAGTGCAGCATCTTACTATTCTTAATTACGCTGGTTCATATTTGACACAAATTTGAGTGCGAAGCGAATTTGTTAGGGTAATGACAAATGTCACAATGCGAAGACCATTGTTGATGTCATGAAATTTGCTTCGCTTTTGCATTTGTGTGAAGTATGCACCAGCCTAAGACTTTGTGCACAAACTTGACAGAGTCTGTGGGGTATGACAGAAAAGAGATAATAAGGCTGAATTCGAATCACGTGTCTAGAGCTAGGTGTTTGTCATTGTCCATTGCAAATATGTGGGCACATGCTGACAATAGCTGTAGCTCTGGAAGCCAGTTTCAGACACGGCTGAGTAACATGTTATTTTTATTTTTTTTATTTATTATTGATTCATCATTACATTTATACCTTTTGGTACTTTTCAAGTCATATTTAAGGGACAGTAAATGGTGGCTGGATGCGGAACCCTTTCCTTTAGGTGCTGGATTGGAACATGAATGAGGATCAGTCTATCAGCACCAACATGACTGAATTGACAGTGCTTGTTGTACCTCTGTCAGGCTGTGCATCATGTGGAAGTGTTTTTTGTGTGAAAGAGTTCAAAATTGCCATATCTAGTATAGAATGGTGTGCAAGAACATACATGTATACTATATGATATGTTGATTACATAACTTAATATGTGGGAATGATCTGATGACAAGACCAAGAAGGGCCATTGAAGCACAGACAGAATGATGCCCAAAATGTTTTATCTTGTGTTAGTCTTTGAAATTGCATATCTAGCATGCTGGTTGGGGCCATGTGACATTTGCATTTATTTTTGCAAATGATAATATGGATGCTTGACTTTTATGCCTAGTTGGATGTATGTGGAGGGTGATGATGTATAATAAATTAAAGGGACACTAAGCCCTGGAATCCTTCAAAAGTTTATGTCTTTGGTTACTTACCTAACTTATTGCCAAGATCTGAGTGTAAAAATTCTAACATAATGTGTAATATTTACGGAGATATGAGGAAAATACTGAAATATTAAAATATGTATATTCAGACTGGCATCGCATATAGTGCAGTCTGGACGCAAGTAAA
Source organism: Hippasteria phrygiana (assembly GCA_037893225.1). Taxonomy (NCBI): domain Eukaryota; kingdom Metazoa; phylum Echinodermata; class Asteroidea; order Valvatida; family Goniasteridae; genus Hippasteria; species Hippasteria phrygiana. Next base: position 362,655 of record JAZGUH010000675.1, read on the forward strand.
GCACTAAGGCCACCACTCTGAATTCCAACGGCGTGAATTTTCCAAACCAAAGTGGCGTCCTTGAAATTGTTTTTGTTAAATATTTTCAGACAAACTGTGCATTTTCAAAGGATGGGCGTGTACATTATTATATTCTACTTTTGAAATTTTTTTCCAACCATAGACATTTTAGGACAAACGCTTTTAGTAGCCCAATTGGGCGCCTCCAAGGCTTAGTATTCCTTTAATGGGGCTTATAAAGAGTATGGTTTTGAAATAAATACATGTATTTAGGTATTTTTGTATGTTTTAATGTCTTGCAGGTATGAAGGCTACACAGACTGTGCACCGGGGCATTCTTGGATATCACTTTGATGAATGTTTGTCTGTCTTGCAGTCATTACCTCATTCCACTCCCCTCATGATTCCATTTCATTCTTCTACTATGTCCTGTGTTTGGTCTATTTCATCCTCCAGCAAGTTGACATCACCTCATCATGCAAATGCTCTGAGGTTGGCACCTCCTCAGAGAAGTCGTCTGCTTGTGACTGCCAGGCAGTGCGCAAACCAGTTGGCACACGACAAATGTGTGTATGTACTGGGACAAGTGAGACCAAATTCGCTTGCTTCCGGTACTGGGGCCCTCTTGCCTTGCAACTGGATAAGTTCAAAGAAAAGATGCACTGAGTTGAGCAAATATAAGTTGAGCAAATATAAGTTGAGCAAATTTAAGCTGAGAAAATGTAAGCACAGAAATGTAAATTCAGAAGTGTTTGACATCAGTAATGTGGAGAAGCAGACAACACAGAGTAAAGAAAGACACAAAAGGACTGCAAACCATGAGCAGAGACGAAAAGTGACTGTGTTCAGGAAGTTTAAAGTTGGCCATGTGACACCAAAGAGAAAAGGTTATCAAAATGCATTGATAAGGTTGAAGGCAAGTGGACAGAGCTGTTGTAGTCGAAATCAGGTATTGGAATGTGTAGTTGAGTATTGTAAAGAGCCAAAGAGGGTTTCCAAACCAAATAGGAAAAAGATCAGAAGGAATGAGCGAAAACAGGCATTTCACAGATTGCGGAGTGGTAACGTAGTGGAATGTCGTATGAATAAAGAAGACAGAAGATGCCATGAAAAAACTCAGAAAAACATACAAAGTCATACTCGAAGAAGTCTTAGTTATGTTTTAAAGAACATGCAGAATAAGACAGATTGTAAATGTAAAGAGGACCAAGTCAGTACAATGTATGTGTCCACAAGGTCAAAAAAACAGCTTCAGCATAAGCTACTTTCTGAGAGTAAGAATTCAGGCACAGAAGCAAAGAATGACGTCAAGAAGTTGAAAAAAAATCGAATTGTTCTTGAAATGAACAAAATGGAAAGTGATGATCATTCAGTGAAGCATACATCTAGTAGGCAGTGTTGGTTGTGTGATGAAGTAACTGCTCCATTTGATAGAATTGTGACTTGTGATACATGCAACATATGGTATCATGTCAATTGCATGGGATTTTCAAATGTTGATCATATTGTGCTCCGGAAACCAATTTCATGGATGTGTTCTAAATGTGGACGATGTAATTACACTGTGTCTTTGTTATATGATCTTGGCATTCCTACAGATGAAAACATATTCCAGATGTCCCTGAATGAAGGTGATGTTAATGAAGAATCAGTGATGATGTATGCTAAACATGATTACTGCACACTGGAAGGCATTAAGGAGATTAATGAACCCGAAGGTGAGATTAACAAAAGCAGAGATAATGTGTGTGTAAGCAGTGCTAACATGAAGTTGAAAAATCTAGGCAAGCAACAGTGCATAAAAGAACAAAGTGGCGGTTACTCATTGCGTAGAAAAAAAATGACTAGTAACAAGGACACTAGTCGTAAAAATGGAGATAAGAGAAATGAAAACGTAAATGAAAAGAAATCTACACGTATTAACTTATTAGAAGCACAAGCGAACAATGTTCAATGTGTTAAGGATGTTAAAGAACACAGTATTGGAAATGAAATGGAGGAGAATATGGAAAAGGGAATGAAGTCACGATATAGTTTGCGCAGTAACAAGGAACCCGTGTTGGTAGTAACTGAAAAGCAAAATGAGAAAGGCAAATCAAAAAGGAAAGCTGAAGAAAGTTTCAAAAATTGTTCAGAAGCTACAGGCAGTACAAAGAAACTGAGAATGTTGCCACAAAGAAATAGGTCATTTAAGATAAACAAATCTGATGTAGTGAAAAATAAAACATGTACATGTAGAACCAGGTGTTTTTGCACAAGCATTCAAAAGACAAGAGAAATTGATGGTAGAGTTGTTCAAGGAAGTTTTCATCAAGGGGACTGGAGATTTGCTGAGAATAGTGGCAAACAGTGTGTTGCAAACAGTTTGTGTGCAGCAATGTATAGCAGAATTAGGAACTTGAACAAATGGTGTTCTACTGATCTGGATTTTGTATTGAATACTGGAACTGAATTATACAGTTATTTATCTCGTAGTTCTACAATGATGAATGAGTATTTGTTAATCAATGAGTTACCTGATGAAATAGATGTTTTTAATCAGCATTTCAATATGAAGTTTCATGAATCTGTGTGTGGTATGTTTGAAGGAGAAACAAATCTATCTGAATTTAATTTGATTCCATTGAGTAGTGCACTGGAGCAGACACTTCAGAAATATACTGCATGTTTCATATGTTTCAATGGGAATACATTTTCAGTAATTGCTCAAGATGGAATGTACTATATTTTTGATTCACATTCTAGAAATCACAATGGTTGGCAAGACTCTGACGGAAGAAGCTTGATGAAATGTGTAACTTCATGGCAAGGTGTGTACAAGTATTGTATGGAACTTGGAAGATCTATGAATCTATCTGATACTGAGCAATTTGAAATTACAGGTGTTAATATATGGGTTAATGATGATCTGAGCATCTGTAGTCATGAAGACATTGACAATGGCAATAGTGCATGCACTAGAAGTAACACACACAGAATGGAAACAAAATATTCAACCAAAGGAAATGCAGGTACACAGTTTGAAAAAAATTGTGGATCGAAAAGAAATACAGTACACACAGTTTTGTCAGATGCTGAACATGCCACAGATATTGATCAGGAAATTACATGCATTGATAACAGTGATAATGACCTAGAAATCATAAAAGTTACTCACCCAGTCACTTTTAAATTTGTTCCATTAACTAATAAAAGTAAGATTGCATTGTGTCGGAAATTTGGTGTGACCAAAATGTGTCTTGATGCTGATAAGATTTGTAAGAGATGCGAAAAAATGGGAGCACCTGACACCATAAGGAAAATTCAAGGTGATGGTAACTGTTTTTTTAGAGCTATTTCTTGTGCTATATCAGGAACTGAAGATAATCACATGAAACTCAGGATAGCAACTGTTAATTACTTGTTGGAAAATGCAGCTAAATTTCAGTGTTTCTTACGGGAAAATCACATGACAGTGGAAGACTATGTAATAAGAGAAAGAGTTTCTGATAGTGGTACATGGGCTACAGAGGTTGAAATCATGGTAATAGCACACATGTTGGGTGTAAATGTATTTACATTTGATGATGCAAATAAGTGGTATGTATTTTCTGGTATATGTGGTGATAGTGATGGACCATCAAGTTCAGTAGGTATTTATTTGTACCACAGGAGAAGAGTGCATTATGATTTAGTTTTAACTGTACATGAGTTAATTACAAATGTATCAGACATCAGTGAGCAGGAACCTGATTGTAACAAGGAGTGTGAGCTACAAAGTAGTAATGCATGTAAAGATAAGGACAAATATAATACTAAATCAAAACCAGAAGCATTAAAACATTCAACTTGTAAGAGACGGAAACATGTTAACGTGACATTGAAGCGGCAGTTGAATAGAGAAAGAGCTAGAGAAAGGTATCAGTTGAAAAAGGAAAGTAAAGATTCAGAATATGATGTGAAGATCAAGAAAGCAAAGCATAGGATTATAGATCACAAAAGATATGCAAATGATGTGAATTATAGTGAGTCAAAAAGATGTAGAAAGAAAGAGAAATATCACAAATCTGAGCAGTACAGGCAACATGAAATTGAATATGGCAAAAAGAAGTACAGAGAGAATGCTGGCAATAAACAAAAATCAGCAAAGTTGAAATATCGAGAAAATGCTTTGTATAGGAAGAAAAAAATTGATACTACAAAAATCAGGTACCATGAGAATGATGCACACAGGCAAAAGAAAATTAACAGGACAAAAACAATGTATCATGATGATGTTGCACATAGACAAAAGAAAATTAACAGGGATAAAACAATGTACCATGATGATGCTGCACATAGACAGAAGAAAATTAGCAGGATAAACAAAATGTACCATGATGATGCTGCACATAGACAAAAGAAAATTAGCAGGATAAAAACAATGTACCATGATGATGCTGCACATAGACAAAAGAAAATTAGCAGGACAAAAACAATGTACCATGATGATGCTGCACATAGACAAAAGAAAATTAGCAGGATAAAAACAATGTACCATGATGATGCTGCACATAGACAAAAGAAAATTAGCAGGACAAAAACAATGTACCACAATGATGCTGCACATAGACAAACAAAAATTAACAGGATAAAAACAATGTACCACGATGATGCTGCACATAGACAAAAGAAAATTAACAGGACAAAAACAATGTACCATGAGAATGCTGCACATAGGCAAAAGAAAATTGACAATGCAAAGAATAAATATCATAAAAATGCCATTTATAGAAACAGGATGATCAAAGCTATAAAAAGAAAGTATTGTATAAATAGCTGTTTCAGAATGAAAGTGATTAATTATCAGAAATGCAAGTACCGTTGTAATGTACATTATCGTAGGTGTTTGATAGACGTAGGAAAAATTAAGTACCAAAACAATGAACATTATCGTGAAGAAATGAAAAGGATGAATTTACAACGTTCAGTTAGAAAGAAAAAGAATGCACGTATTATGAGCAATGTTGCAAGGGATTGGAGGAACGAAGTATCAAAAGGACCAGAGTATGTCTGTGCAGTTTGTCATAAACTTCTGTTTCGGAAACAAGTTATCAAATGTAATAAAAATAAATACAAGAATGTTGGTTGTATATCTGAGAAGTATTTACATATCTGTGCATGCAATGAGGAGTGTGGGAACAAATGTCTTGTATCAGAATCAAGTAGGTCATGTCTGTGGATATGCTATACATGTCACAGGAAATTACTCAGTAATCAAGTACCAGCAGAGGCAAATGTTAATAATTTAGCACTTGTAGACATTCCAGTTGAATTGAGTTGTTTGAACACTTTGGAGGAACATCTAATTGCAATTAATGTACCATTCATGAAGATGATAGCATTACCTAAAGGAGGACAGAATGCAGTTCATGGTCCAGTTGTATGTGTGCCATCAAATATAACAGACACGGTAACAGCATTGCCAAGGTGTGGAAATGATAATCAGTTGATTCGAGTGAAGCTGAAGAGAAAATTAACTTATAAAGGATATTACCAGTATCAGTTTGTGAACAGGGAACATGTTGAAAGTGCATTAAGATACCTTAAGCAGTATAACACGTGGTATAGGGATATAGAAATAAACAGTGAATGGGACAATCCTGTGTCTGAAGATGTAGATGAAATGGCGCACAATGAAAATGATGAAGCTGGTGAATCTGATGATACAAGTAGTGATGAGGAAACAGATGATGATCGCTTGCGTGGTATTCCACTTGATACATGTTTGCAACCAGCAGATATAGGACAGGAAGTTCTTGATCAGTATTTTGATGATGTACTTTGTGTTGCACCATGTGAAGGAAATAACCCAGTTAGAGTGTTAATGGAAGAAGGTAATGAGGCAAAATGTTTCCCAGCATTATTTCCAACAGGCACACCTATATTCAGTGATGATCATGATGTGAATGTTACACAATGTAGATATTTCCATAACAGACTAATGAATGCTGATAATAGATTTGCAAAGAGTACTCAATATATCTTTTATGCTCAGTATTTGTCAGAGATTCAAAAAGTGATGTCAAGTGTTTCAATTGCATTGCGTCAAAGTTCAGGTAAAATGAATGATGGTGAGAGTGTTAATGCAAGCATGATTAAAGACAGGGAACAATTAAGAGGTGTTTTGAAATCGGACAGTGGATATAGATTCTTGAAACCAATCAGAGGTACACCCCCATATTGGCAATCAACTCAAAAAGATGTAATGGCGATGATTAGACAACTTGGAATACCAACATGGTTCTGCTCATTTTCAGCAGCTGACATGAGATGGCCTGAATTTATAAACACAATACTTAGACAACAAGGTGATTCTAGAGACATTGAAGATTTGGATTGGAATGAGAAATGTAATGTATTGCGAAGCAATCCTGTGACTGTAGCCAGAATGTTTGACAAACGATTTCATACATTTCTGAAAGATGTCATAATGTCAAGAGCAGCACCTATTGGCAAAGTCAAGGACTATTTTTACAGAGTGGAATTTCAGCAGAGAGGATCTCCACATACACATTGTATATTTTGGATTGAGAATGCACCAAAATTGGGAATTGACAGTGATGTTGATGTTATAAAATTCATTGACACATACATTAGTTGCAAGTTGCCGTCAAAGGAAGAAGATGAGGAATTGAATGAGATTGTGAGTCGTGTGCAGCAACATAGCAAAAAACACTCCAAGTCATGTAAAAAGAAAGGTACTGAATGCAGATTCAATTTTCCACGACCTCCTTCTAATAGAACATTTATCACCGAGCCAGATCCAATAGATGATGATAATGATAAAAACAGTGATGATAGTGTTGGTAGCACTAAAGCTAATGATGCCAAGAAATTATTGAAATCAGTGTGGAATGGAATACAAAATGAGGATAATCAAGATATGGCAACTTCTGAGTTATTTAAAAGCATTGGAATAACACAAGATGATTTTGAGAAAGCTAACAATGTTCTGAGCAGCAAAGCAAGTGTTGTACTAAAGAGAGAACCACAAGATGTATGGGTTAATTTGTACAATCCCGATTTGATAAGATGCTGGAATGCAAACATGGACATTCAGTACATCAGTGATGCATATGCCTGTGTAGCTTATGTTGTGTCATACATGTCCAAGGCTGAACGTGAAATGGGACAATTGTTATCACATGCTCAAAGAGAGGCACAAAAAGGGAACTTAGATGCTAGACAGAGTATGAAGGAACTTGGTTGTGTGTATCTGCATAATCGTGAAATATCAGCTCAGGAAGCAGTGTTCCGTGCTTGCAGTCTCAGATTGAAAGAAGGATCCAGGAAAGTGGAATTTATACCTGTTGGTGAAAACCCTGTTAGAATGAGCTTACCATTGAGTGTAATTCAGAATAAATCTAAAGATGATGATGATGATATCTTCATGATTAACAAAGTTGATCGTTATAAAGCAAGACCAGATATTGATGAATTTAAAGAAATGTGCCTTGCTACATTTTGTTCAGAATACAGAGTTATTTATAATGCAAATATATCTAAAGAATGTAATAAAAGGAGACGATCACCAGTGTATGCACTTAAACATGGCTTGGGTCATATACAGAAACGTAGTCGAACTGATCCAGCAGTTATCAGATATCCCAGGTTTTCAGTGGCAAAGTGTTCTGAGAAGTACTATCATAGTATGTTGCAGTTGTTTCTTCCGTATCAAGTTGATGTTCAGTTGAAGCCACCACAGTTTGAGTCCTATGAACAATTTTATACAGATGGTGTTATTTGCTTTAATGATAAATTAAAACCTGTAATAAATATTGTTGAAAATAATCGCTCCATGTATGAAGCAAATATTGAATCAATTGAAGAAGCAGAGAAATATCTGGAAAAGTTTGGTCCTCAAGAAGATGCCTGGGCTTTGATTTGTCCTAAGAGTGAAGAAGATAGACTTGAATGTCAAGCAAAGCGTAAGCCAATAATTGAAGATTCTGACAGTGAATGTGATATTCCTGATTTGAAAGCTGAACAAAAAGGAGATAAAATGTGTAATATTGAACCACATTCAGTTAAAGTATCCAAGCAGGAAGCACTGAGTTTGCTGAGATCCTTGAATGTACAACAGAGACAGGTATTTAATAAGATCAGAGATTGGTGTCTGCAGAAAGTCAATGGTAAAAATCCTGAACCGTTCCATGTGTTTCTAACGGGTGGAGCCGGAACGGGAAAGAGTCATTTGATAAAGTCAGTGTACTATGAAGCAACAAGGATTTTCAGAAGAATAGTGCAAAATCCAGACAATGTCTCAGTATTGCTTACTGCCCCAACAGGTGTTGCAGCATTTAATATCAATGGTGCTACAATTCATAGTGCATTGTCAATCACAACTGATTCTAGATTACCATATCAACCTCTTGGTGAAGAAAAGTTGAGTACTCTGCGTAATGTATTGCAAGATCTTCAGATTTTGATTGTAGATGAAATATCAATGGTTGATCACAAAATTCTTTGCTATATTCATGGACGACTACGTCAGATTAAGCAAACACGTAATCATACACCCTTTGGAAATGTCAGCATTTTAGCTGTTGGTGATTTTTATCAGTTGCCTCCAGTAAAGGGAAAGTCATTGTACCAGAGAACAGTTACAGCTGACCTATGGAATGATATCTTCCAGAAAGTAGAGTTAACAGAAATTATGAGACAAAAGGAAGATGTACAATTTGCTGAAACATTGAACAGGCTACGTGTAAAAGAAAAGCAAAAGAAATTATCAGATGAAGATGTTGCAATGTTGCAAGCTCGTGAAACTGGAGAAGATTGGGATGATGCATTACATATCTTTCCATGTAACAAACAGGTTGATGAACACAATGTTAAGACATTGTTTGCAAAGTGTAGTGATTGTATATGTATTGAGGCAAAGGACATTCAGAAGGATTCAAAAGGTGGTAAAATGAAACGACAAGTGAAAGCTGTAAGCAAATCAACATATACTAGCTTACCAAAATCATTGTGGCTTGGTGTTGGAGCAAGAGTGATGTTAACAAAGAACATTGATGTATCTGATGGACTAGTTAATGGAGTATTTGGCACTGTCTGTGAAATAGTTATGCTAGCTGATAAATCTGGCCCAAAATGTGTAGAAATTAAGTTTGACAATAAGAATGTTGGTTGTAAATTGAAAAATCAAATACCATTCTTGTCTATTGATAGAGGCACAGTACCTATTCAAATGGAAGAAGAAAGTATTGGTAAACAGTGTGTACGACACCAGTTTCCATTGAAATTAGCCTGGGCATGTACAGTCCACAAGGTACAAGGAATGACAACAGACAAAGCAGTTGTATGTCTTGAGCGTACATTTTCACCAGGACAGGCGTATGTTGCTCTCAGTAGAGTCACTTCATTGAATGGTCTTGTGATAGAAAGGTTTGATAAAAAATACATTTATTGTAATAAAGCAGTACATGAGTCATTGAATAGTATGCCATTATTTATTGAAGAAGATAAATCTAGGAGAGATATATCTAATGAGACTACTATCATGATGCATAACATCCAAGGTTTGAAGGAACATTATACAGACTTAAAATGTAATAATGAATTTATGACATCTGATTTTATTTGTCTAACTGAGACATGGATTAACGAAGAGCTGTACACAAACACTGAATTGACTGAATTTAAGTGTTATCATCAATTAAGAAGTCTTTCATATGATAATTCAAGTCATTCTACTCAAACATTAAAGCAACAGAGTCATGGAGGTGTTGCTGTATATGGTAGAAGGAATAAGACATTCAGTAGGATAATCATGCCAGTACAGAACATGGAATATATTGCATTTCAAATAATTTCTAATATGTCATGTTTAGTTGTAATAATTTACAGACCAGTGTCTTATGCTATAAATGCTTTTATTACCAATTTAAAAGTTTTACTTGAAGAACTTCACAAAATATCCAACAAATGTATTATAATGGGTGATTTCAATGAAGATATTTTTAAACAGTGTTCACAAGTTGAGAAATTGATGGAAGATCATGGTTATAAGCAGTGTGTTACAAATGCAACTACAGAAAATGGAACATTAATTGACCATGTCTATGTCAGAAATTTGGACTCTGTGTCTGCTGTCATAAGTCCCACTTATTACAGTTATCATGAAGCAGTTAGTGTGAAATTCTGAAAAAAAATTCACAAGTAAAGTTTTGTATACTATACTATTATCTTTACATAGGATAATTAGCTTACACTGCACAGTATATGTGTACTGGTTAATTGTTTCAATACAAATTGAAAATGACATTTGCTCAATTTAAAAGAAGTCTATGAAATGAAATAAATGTTTAAAACTGCTTTTAAGGTTTAGAAAACTTTGAGGAATTGTCAGCAATAATAAGCAAAATAATGGCTAGATTGCTAGATGGGAAGTAACATGGGAGCAAGAGTAAGCAAATTAGCAAGCCAGATTAGAATCGAAATGAGAACCATCATACTGAATTGTAACCAGTCAATGACAAGTCGGGTCACAAGCTACAGTAGATTAACAATGACAAAGAAATGCCTTTATCACAGTTCATTGGAAATTATTTTGGCTTGACTTGTGAAGTGACTTGTGGTGACTTGATTACAACTCTAGAAGTATGATAGCAAGCAAGGTTTTAAAGTAAGATATCAGATGATGTAGTATGCAAGATTTAAGATGATAGGATGAAATAATTGAGAAAGAAATAATTAATGGAAATAACATGTTAGAACAAATGCAGGATACGAGATAAAAAAAACACTGATAAGAAAGTACACAAGATAAATAGGCAAATAAGTATGGAAAATAGACAGGCAAGAGATAATATGTACATCTGAGGCAGCAAATAGATAGAAATAGATAATAACAAATATAAACTTTATTAATGTGGAATTTTTGGTATTGCATCATGTGCATGTACAGTGTTTTTATAATGTGTGAATAACAAGGTGATAGTGGTCCTGGTGTATGAGTTAGCCATTGAAATGTCATTTGCTTTTTGATTTGGTAGATATATCAAAATGCATGCTATCAAAACATCAGCAAACAGAGTAACCAAGATATAAGGCAAAATAAACAGGCAAGAATTTAGACAAGATATGAAGCAAAATAAACAGGCAAGAAAGTAGGCAATATGTAAGGCAAAAACAAAGACAAGAAATTAGTACAAAGATACATGTATAAGGCTGGCAAGGTGAAATGAGCTGTTACTAAAATGCTTTGTAGCATCTGTTGAGGATTATTCAATTGACAAAATCGCAATTTTTGGATTGCATGTTGTGGCCTAAATTGCCATAGTATCTAGTTGGGGCCTTAACGATTATAAGTCTGGCTTTAAGTCGCATTTTGGCACACCCTGTCAAAATGTCACTATGAGGAGTGGGGTGAGCTAGAGACTTTTATCCACTTCTCTTGTGCTGCTTTGAGATGTACCACCATATACTTCAATCAACTGTACTTTGGACGATTCATCTTGATGGTTATGAAACAGTGAGCCAGTCTTCAGCTTACTTTGCCTTTATATTCCTTTGATTGCTTCTACCACGCCAGCTCGATAATAACCTAGATGACTTACACCAGACTTGTTGAATTCTATTTGCTTGGACCAAACTGGTTGAATGTATCCCAAGATTGTTTTGACCAGACTGGTTTACTGCTCTTCCTATATGATTTGGACCACACCGGTTAAGTACTCTTTCGAAATGACTGGGATCATACTGGCTGGGTGCTCTTCCTAGATGGTTTGGACCACACTAGTTCAGTGCTCTTCTGAAATGACTGGGACCACACTGGCTGAGTGCTCTTCCTAGATGGCTTGGACCAGACCGGTTCAGTGCTCTTCCTAGATGGCTTGGACCAGACCAGTTCAGTGCTCTTCCTAGATGGTTTGGACCACACCAGTTCAGTGCTCTTCTGAAATGATTGGGACCACACTGGCTGAGTGCTCTTCCTAGATGGATTGGACCAGACCAGTTCAGTGCTCTTCCTAGATGGTTTGCACCACACCAGTTCAGTGCTCTTCTGAAATGACTGGGACCACACTGGCTGAGTGCTCTTCCTAGATGGATTGGACCAGACCAGTTCAGTGCTCTTCCTAGATGGTTTGCACCACACCAGTTCAGTGCTCTTCTGAAATGACTGGGACCACACTGGCTGAGTGCTCTTCCTAGATGGATTGGACCAGACCAGTTCAGTGCTCTTCCTAGATGGTTTGCACCACACCAGTTCAGTGCTCTTCTGAAATGACTGGGACCACACTGGCTGAGTGTTCTTCCTAGATGGCTTGGACCAGACCAGTTCAGTGCTCTTCCTAGATGGTTTGCACCACACCAGTTCAGTGCTCTTCTGAAATGACTGGGACCACACTGGCTGAGTGCTCTTCCTAGATGGATTGGACCAGACCAGTTCAGTGCTCTTCCTAGATGGTTTGCACCACACCAGTTCAGTGCTCTTCTGAAATGACTGGGACCACACTGGCTGAGTGTTCTTCCTAGATGGCTTGGACCAGACCAGTTCAGTGCTCTTCCTAGATGGTTTGCACCACACCAGTTCAGTGCTCTTCTGAAATGACTGGGACCACACTGGCTGAGTGTTCTTCCTAGATGGCTTGGACCAGACCAGTTCAGTGCTCTTCCTAGATGGTTTGCACCACACCAGTTCAGTGCTCTTCTGAAATGACTGGGACCACACTGGCTGAGTGCTCTTCCTAGATGGCTTGGACCAGACCGGTTCAGTGCTCTTCCTAGATGGCTTGGACCAGACCAATTCAGTGCTCTTCCTAGATGGTTTGGACCACACCAGTTCAGTGCTCTTTTGAAATGACTGGGACCACACTGGCTGAGTGCTCTTCCTAGATGGATTGGACCAGACCGGTTCAGTGCTCTTCTTAGATGGTTTGCACCACACCAGTTCAGTGCTCTTCTGAAATGACTGGGACCACACTGGCTGAGTGCTCTTCCTAGATGGATTGGACCAGACCGGTTCAGTGCTCTTCCTAGATGGATTGGACCAGACCAGTTCAGTACTCTTCCTAGATGGTTTGCACCACACGAGTTCAGTGCTCTTCTGAAATGACTGGGACCACACTGGCTGAGTGCTCTTCCTAGATGGCTTGGACCAGACTGGTTCAATGCTCTTCCTAGATGGTTTGGACCACACCAATTCAGTGTTCTTGCAAGATGGCTTGGACCAGATTGGTTCAGTGCTCCTTCTAAATGACTGGGACCACACTGGCTGAGTGCTCTTCCTAGATGGCTTGGATCAGATGAGTTCAGTGTTCTTCTTTGATGGCTTAGACCAGACCGGTTCAGTGCTCTTCCCCGATAGCTTGAATCAGACCAGTTCAGTCCTCTGGCTAGAATTGGACCAGACTAGTTTAGTGCTCTTTCTAAATAACTGAGATCAAACCGGTTCAGTGCTCTTTCTACATGGCTTGGACCAGAGCGCTTCAGTGCTTGGATCAGACAGGTTTAATGCTCTTCCTAAATAGCTGGGACCAGACCGGTTCACTACTCTTCCTAGATGGCTTGGACCAGACCGGTTCAATGCTCTTTGTAGATGGTATGTACCATACTGGTGCAGTGCTCTTTCTAGATCTGTGATCTGCTTTAGAAAAGATACAATACAAATGAATGTGATTTGTAAATTTTACACCTATCCCTACTGACAAATTTTAGATGAACAATTTACATTACAATAGACTGTTTCATCTTTTTCCGCTGCTTATTACGGTCTTAGCCCCATGTGAGAGAATATTTTGGTACAAATTGTATTTTTATGATTTACCGGTACCACTTTTCATCTGCGCATTGTTAAATAAAAAAATGAATTTGTTTTGGGAAATTGGGATCTTGTACCTCTAGTTTTTAAAAGCTTGCCTGCACCTTTTATAAAGTCAGTTAAAAATAATCATGCAATAGATGTAACTGGTTTAGTGTGTAGTAGTTCTCCAAGTACATGTATACATATGTATGTATTGTCTCAAACAATGTCAGATTGTATCCACAAAGGTATATGAAGTCTTTTAAACTATTAACGATGTACAGTATATTGGATAAACCATAACATTTTAAAACGTGAAAATTAATCTCTTTTTTTTGTTTAATTTTTTTCATTACTGCAGTTAACAAGTACCAATTGCTGCCATCCATATGAAATCAGCTGGGCTATGAGGTCATCATTTACTTCCTATTGTCATCTTTGCTGTAGTCATCACACGATGCTTCTCTACTTTGCATGTAGCTCTGTGTCATCCTTTCAAGGTGTCAGTAGCTGGCCACTTGTAAGGTGAGTACTTATTAGGTGTATTTTACTAATGCAATGAAATTGTGATGCTTTATCAAAAAGAAAAATTGTTTTTAAAGGAAAATGGTAGTTTTGCTTCCTGTAATTGTACAAAAGTTCATGTCAGTAAGTGACTTGTTATTTTTTTTAAAGTTTTCTGTTGTTAGATATATATAAACATCAGACAAATTTATACATAGTACATACAACTAATACATACAATTTCTATGACTTTTTTTTTATCATGAATCCAGAGATGTAATTGTGTTACCGTCCTCGTGTAATTCCATAACCGGCATGAGTCTGATAAAATGTCAGTTTCTACAATAGAAAATAATTTCTTTAAGAAGTTTTTGGTTGCAGATAATCCCTGATTTTCAAATCACTCATATTAGTAATTGTGTGAATTAATACAATAATTGAAAAAGCATTTTTGTTTACATAATGAAAATGTTGAATTTAGCTTTATCATACCATGGATAAGCACCTAGCATAAAACATCTTTTGATATGATGCTAATTCTTCATGTTGTTTACAACAAAACATAATTTTGTTACCGGAGAATTGTCCATATATGCTTAATAGTGTCATTAACTGTTCAATACAATACAGATCTGTATTTGCCTTCTTACTTGTTGAGATCCTGAATTACTTTGGATCACATGTTAGATGTTGATATCCTCACATACATTTTACTCGGGATGACGATATTTTCAGATAATTTACTTGGGAGATTATGACATTGTAAACTATGATGTCATTATCCCTTTGATAATAACATTTTCAATGTAGGATGTCGTCATCGTGATATAATATTGTCATCATAATGAATTTTCTCAAAAAGTCTTAGTATCCTTTTAACAAGATGTTGTCATTCCTGAATGCATTTTCTCAGTCCGTGAAAAATGTGTGTGCAAGACGACATCCTACATTTATGATGCTGTCATTCACGACTTAAATATCTTTCGAATATGACATTTCAACATTCACTATGTTTCATTTAATATCAAGCAAAGTATAATGCATAACTTAGCTATGATACAAGTATAGCACTCATAGTGTGATGCAAACATGATGATTTTATTCACACACATACACATTCTAATTATGTGATTCTTTCATTTTGCATCTTCTGTAGCAAGTTCCCATCTCGGCATCAAGGCAAAGACGATCTACCTTAGCTTCTGAGTGCAGAACTTTGATTTGAGTCTTCATTTCAACTTCAAGGTGAAGGGAATCTACTTTATCTGCTCAAATCAGAACTTTGATTTGATAACACTGGACAATTATGACTATAGTGGGTCTTCATTTCAACCTCAAGGTGAAGGGAATCTACTTTATCTTCTCAGAGCAGAACATTGATTTGATAGCACCTGGCATGATGACTGTAGCAAGTCATCATTTCAACTTCAAAGTGAAGGGGATGTACTTTACCTTTTCAAAGCAGAACTTGGATTTGATAATACTGGACAATTATGACTGCAGTGAATTTTCAACTTCAAGGTGAAGGATATCTACTTTACCTTCTTGGTACAGAACTTTGATTTGATAACATCTGGCATCATGACTACAGTGAGTCTTCATTTCAAATTCAAGGCAAAGGAGATCTACTTTATCTTCTATATTTATTTTTATTTAATTGCACCAGACACCGGGCATTATGACTACATTTCAAAGACAAATAATTATATATGTCTCTTTAAACTTTTACAGAAATTAGACAGGAGCAGTTTCCATAACATTTATCAAAAAAACATTTGGTTCTGAAAAATAGATGTCTTTATGGTTATCCATGATAGCTTTACTTACATAAAGTACCCTTTCCTAGGGGAACCATTGAAGGGCACTTTATATAATTCTATTCTACAGGAATATGTTAAATCTTGGAACATTCCTGTTTAGTTTTTGGAACAGTCCTTTTCGTTTGAAGAACAAATTTTTTTTCTTTCATCCCGCCCCATTCCCCTATCCCCAAAAACATAAAGAAGTAAAACAAAAAATATGAATTTATAGACATTACAAAATTAATAGACATTACAAAATATGGACACCCTGTCTTTACACATGATTTTTAATACAGAAGAACTTGTGTTCTTAATTTTAATAGAAAGTTATTATTTTACTTATTTTCTTTGTTTTGACCAATTAAAATAAACATTATTATATTTGGAGTTCACCATTTTGCAATTTTGCATTTTCTTGACTTTCTCCATGTTCAAAACGTTTGGGTACGTTTATCAAAGAAGTGCAACTTGTCTGAAATTTTAAACAAAATGTGACCTCTGAAATACTTTTGCTCCGAATTTTTTTTAAAGAACACGGCGACCGCAGTAGACAATTTTTCAGGGCGAGTGGGGGCGCTATATAATAAAACGTTGTTAGTGGATAGGAAACAACTTGAGAACACGCGATTCTTTCACTCTATCATACTTCATAAAACCTCGATGAACAGTGGCCCTGTGATGATCATCATTCAGCATAGGCTAGAAACAACCTTTGTCTAACAGTTTTCTACACGATTCTTTAATTGTTCTTTTGATGAATCATCACACCCTGCATTTTATGTTATGTAAAGTTTTGATAAGAGCGTCACTTTTTATTTCTATAGTTCTCATTTCCGAACGACCCTATTTTTGGCTCCCGACCGAGGAAAAAAACCTTTTTTATGCCGCCGAACATGTCTAAAATTTAATACTTGCCCCCCAAAAATTTGAAATTAAACACAATCTTTCCAATTTCGTTAAAAACGCTAATAATAATGTTTAATATTACGTACCAGCTGTACATGTGCTAATATTATGCCAGAAGTTGCCAAAATGGGTGAAAATAAAAGTTAATTTAGAGCAAGACAGTCATATCATACATTGAACACTTTGCATTTTTATTTAGCCTGATGTACCTTAAACAGAAGTTTGTACCCCCGATTTATATTTTTTGTCGACCGATCAACCCTCTTTCAAGGCCCAAAAAATATGAGAACCATAGAAATGTTCAGTGTTTAGACGCATATCTCAAGGCAACTGATATTGAAAAAATTGAACGAAAAATTCTGCAAAAAAAATAAACCGCGAAAAAAAGTTTTTGGGTTTTTACACTTTTAAAAGTTGTTTCTCTGATATGAATAAACACTGTTATAAACTGCTCGCCAACCACAATGACCTACAATTATAAATGAGAAGAGTTAGGAGCGATTGACATTTCAATCATAGTAGAATCTTTATTAGGCACTAGATTTGTACTTTTTGTGGGCGATGGAAAATTAATAAAATCAACACATCAGAGATTGGGTTGCTTGCCCAGGCCGACGTGGCGACATAGACGCATAATTATCCATTTGTGATTAATATAGGAAAATGTCATCACTAAGAAGTGCAACAAATCATTTCAACGATGGAGAACATCACACTTTTAAAATAACTTTTTTTGAACAATCTATATTAACTGAAAGGTGTATCTGGGCTTGAATCATGCATTGAGATGCATTCGTTCTATCCCACGAGACCAAAGTTATTACGTAAAATGCGGATGAATCATGATACAAATCACAAGCACACAATAGATAGATAGTACTCACTTTGAATAAACAACGAATATTAATAACATCATCCATCATTATCATTTATGTCTTTACGTATTCCAATTCAAGATCACTCTGGAGGTATATACCTTGTGACAGCAAACAATTTCTTATATTTGTTCCTTTTTATTCAAACTGAACAAATAATGTAAAGTATTTTAACAAAATAACTAAGTATTAATTAACTTTTACTCTACTTTAATTCATACGCAAGGTTGCAAACGTGACAAACTGAAGTGGAAGCAAATTAATGTTCCGTTTAGTTCGCATGCGACCCCGTCTGATTTGAAACAAAGCCCCCGTTAATGTTGAATTGCGCCCTCTGTTGACGTATTAATTAATAAAACGGAGCTAATAATTATTTTATCACTAGTACAATATGTAGTTGACAAAAACGCGTCACAAAAAATACTCTATTAACAAAAACAAAACAACCATTAGTCTGAAAACCATTATTGAAACTGTCAAAACATTGTGACCCCCCAAAACAAAGGTTGTTTAGTGACCAAAGTGCCGCATACAAAATTCGTGTACAAAGTCTGTGAGATTTAGGATAGAACTGAAAATTCATTAAAAATCAGCCGATGACGTCATCATGACGTCACTTTGGATTTTACATGCTAGTGGCACTATCTACCTACCCACCAATTTGTATGACGATCGGACGTACCCTTATATGTGTTTCAAAAAAGCACATTTTTGATGACGTCATGATGACGTCACACATTTTTCAAATGTATGTGAAAGAATATAGGAGCTAACAAAGCTATTACAAAAAGAATTTTGAATTTAGCATGTTCTGTTGGTGAGATATGGCTTTAAGAAACTTTGAAGTTCAAAAACTTTAATATTACTGTAAAATCGTATGATGACGTGATCATGACGTCACCTTAATTTTCATCTATAACACGAGCTACCATACCAACATACCATGTTTGAAGGCAATCGGACCTACCGTTCTCTAGATATAGGCCCTAGAAAAATGCACATTTAAGATGACGTCACATGACACGTGATGACGTCATCATGACGTCACGTTTCGGCTTACATTTTCAGCTGAGGGTCTATGTTTGTGTTAAGTCTGATTAAGATCCGAGGTTGTTTAGTGACCAAAGTGCCACTTACAAAATTCGTGTACAAAGTCTATGGGATTTGGGATAGAACTAAAAAATTCACAGAAAATCAGCCGATGACGTCATCATGACGTCACCTCGGATTTTACATGCTAGTAGCACTATCTACCTACCCACTAATTTTTATGACGATCGGACGTACCCTTATGTGTGTTTCAGAAATGCACATTTTTGATGACGTCATGATGACGTCACACATTTTTCAAATGTATGTGAAAGAATATAGGAGCTAACAAAGCTATTACAAAAAGAATTTTGAATTTAGCATGTTCTGTTGATGAGATATGGCTTTAAGAAACTTTGAATTTCAAAAACTTAAAAATTACTATAAAATCGTATGATGACGTCATCTTGACGTCACCTCAAATTTCATCTATAACACGAGCTAGCCTACCAACATATCAGGTTTGAAGGAAATCGGACCTACCGTTCTCTAAATATGGGCCCTTGAAAAACGCACCTTTAAGATGACGTCACGTGACACGTGATGACGTCATCATGACGTCACTCTTCGACATACTATTTCAGCTTAGGGTCTATGTTTGAGGTAAGTTTGGTTAAGATCTGAGGTTTTTTAAGACCTAAAGTGCCGCGCAGAAAATTCGTGTACAAAGTCTATGGGATTTTGGTCAGAACTAAAAGAAGAAGAAGAAGAAGAAGAAGAAGAAGAAGAAAAAAAAAAAAAATCAGAACAAAAACAAAGCCTTTTCCGAAGGATTTCGGAAAAGCCAAAAAAAAAACTAGAGGTCTATGTTTTTAAGAACATAGGGCTTTTCCATATGTTTTTATGATGTCACTTCGAATTTTGTAAACTAGTGACAAATCTACCTAACCACCAAGTTTCGTGACGATTAGACATGGTCTATCCATATGTCTTTCAAGAAATCATGCCTTTAATGACGTCATTATGAGTAATTTTTCGCATTTATATAAAAGAATGTACGAGCTAACAAAGCTATTACAAAAGGAATTTTGAATTGAACATGTTCTGTTGATGAGATGTGGTTTTAAGAATCTTTAACGTTAAAATTTTGAAATTACCATAAAAATCAGATGATGACGTCATTATGA
This sequence comes from Hippasteria phrygiana, assembly GCA_037893225.1. Taxonomy (NCBI): domain Eukaryota; kingdom Metazoa; phylum Echinodermata; class Asteroidea; order Valvatida; family Goniasteridae; genus Hippasteria; species Hippasteria phrygiana. The sequence goes on from JAZGUH010000675.1 coordinate 382,729, forward strand.
CGTCACCTCAATTTTGATTTATAACATGTACTTGTTTAGCCAACATACCAGGTTTGAATGCAATTGGACTTACGGTTCTCTTGATATGGGCCCTTGAAAAATGAGCCTTTAAGATGACATCACGTAACACATAATGACGTCATCGTGACATCACTCTTCGGCACACAATTTCAGATTAGGGTCTATGTTTGGGTTAAGTTTGCTTAAGATCTGATGTTGTTTAGTGACCAAAGTGCCGCAGACAAAATTCGTGTTTAAGAAGAAACCAAAATAGTGGGTATTGTGTATTTAGGATTTCTGTATTAATTGTGTTCATGTTAGCTTCTGGAGTATTTGATTATTCCAAAAGCCATTTTTTGTTACTAAAGTAGACTTCTCTGAATCCCAATGACACGTGCTTTTGTGATTTGGAAAGGTTTTTTAAGGCGGAAAATACGATTTTCTTACGTTGTGTCACGTTTTGGCTCGGTCAACTACTCTCCCACCAGCTATATATCCGTGTAAAGCTGGGTATTGCGCAATCACGTATTTTGTTACCTCTTAGCGAACGATTTCACTCCAAAAAACCCCTGCAGATGTTCTTCGACGTGGCCCTTTGTTCTGAATGTGGCAAAACGAACAATTTTCAAGTAGATTGTGTTCATGCCTGGGCGAAAGTGTACTAAACTACACAATCGCGCGAACAGAACAAAAACAAAGGCTTTCCTGCTGTAGCGGAAACGCCAAAAAATGTGCGTCTGTTGTAAACATACGCATGGCTTTTCCTTTTTTTCTTTTTTATTTAACATAAAGTATCAGAAGGTCTATGTCTTTGCTAAGTTTAAGATCTGAGATTATTTTATGATTAACATTTCGTACTCCAAACTTGACCTTTAAGTTCATGTTACATGCCACACGAAGACGTCATTATGACGTCACTCTTCGCGGCACGACTTTGCATCAGGGTCTATACCTATGCTAACTCTGACTAAGATTCGATGTTGTTTGATGACAAAAGTGCCGATCAGAAAATCTATGCACAAAGTCTATGGGATTTGGGATAGAACTAAAAAATTCACAGAAAATCAGCCGATGACGTCATCATGACGTCACCTCGGATTTTACATGCTATTAGCACTATCTACCTACCCACTAATTTTTATGACGATCGGACGTACCCTTATGTGTGTTTCAGAAATGCACATTTTTGATGACGTCATGATGACGTCACACATTTTTCAAATGTATGTGAAAGAATATAGGAGCTAACAAAGCTATTACAAAAAGAATTTTGAATTTAGCATGTTCTGTTGATGAGATATGGCTTTAAGAAACTTTGAATTTCAAAAACTTAAAAATTACTATAAAATCGTATGATGACGTCATCATGACGTCACCTTAATTTTCATCTATAACACGAGCTACCAACATACCAGGTTTGAAGGCAATCGGACCTACCGTTCTCTAGATATAGGCTCTTGAAAAATGCACATTTAAGATGACGTCACATGACACGTGATGACGTCATCATGACGTCACGTTTCGGCTTACATTTTCAGCTTAGGGTCTATGTTTGTGTTAAGTCTGATTAAGATCCGAGGTTGTTTAGTGACCAAAGTGCCACTTACAAAATTCGTGTACAAAGTCTATGGGATTTGGGATAGAACTAAAAAATTCACAGAAAATCAGCCGATGACGTCATCATGACGTCACCTCGGATTTTACATGCTATTAGCACTATCTACCTACCCACTAATTTTTATGACGATCGGACGTACCCTTATGTGTGTTTCAGAAATGCACATTTTTGATGACGTCATGATGACGTCACACATTTTTCAAATGTATGTGAAAGAATATAGGAGCTAACAAAGCTATTACAAAAATAATTTTGAATTTAGCATGTTCTGTTGGTGAGATATGGCTTTAAGAAACTTTGAAGTTCAAAAACTTTAATATTACTGTAAAATCGTATGATGACGTGATCATGACGTCACCTTAATTTTCATCTATAACACGAGCTACCATACCAACATACCAGGTTTGAAGGCAATCGGACCTACCGTTCTCTAGATATAGGCCCTAGAAAAATGCACATTTAAGATGACGTCACATGACACGTGATGACGTCATCATGACGTCACGTTTCGGCTTACATTTTCAGCTGAGGGTCTATGTTTGTGTTAAGTCTGATTAAGATCCGAGGTTGTTTAGTGACCAAAGTGCCACTTACAAAATTCGTGTACAAAGTCTATGGGATTTGGGATAGAACTAAAAAATTCACAGAAAATCAGCCGATGACGTCATCATGACGTCACCTCGGATTTTACATGCTAGTAGCACTATCTACCTACCCACTAATTTTTATGACGATCGGACGTACCCTTATGTGTGTTTCAGAAATGCACATTTTTGATGACGTCATGATGACGTCACACATTTTTCAAATGTATGTGAAAGAATATAGGAGCTAACAAAGCTATTATAAAAAAGATTTTTGAATTTAGCATGTTCTGTTGATGAGATATGGCTTTAAGAAACTTTGAATTTCAAAAACTTAAAAATTACTATAAAATCGTATGATGACGTCATCTTGACGTCACCTCAAATTTCATCTATAACACGAGCTAGCCTACCAACATATCAGGTTTGAAGGAAATCGGACCTACCGTTCTCTAGATATGGGCCCTTGAAAAACGCACCTTTAAGATGACGTCACGTGACACGTGATGACGTCATCATGACGTCACTCTTCGACATACTATTTCAGCTTAGGGTCTATGTTTGAGGTAAGTTTGGTTAAGATCTGAGGTTTTTTAAGACCTAAAGTGCCGCGCAGAAAATTCGTGTACAAAGTCTATGGGATTTTGGTCAGAACTAAAAGAAGAAGAAGAAGAAGAAACTAGAGCCAATAGTGTTTGTGGACAAACACAGGGCTGTTTCGGTTTTTTTGTGGTAGTTTGATTGTGAATTTTATAAATTTATAAATTAACAGAAAATCAACCAATGAAGTCACTCTGGCTTTTGCATGCTAGTAACAATACCTACGTATCCACCAATTTTCATGACGATGGTACCTACCCTTATACGTGTTTCAAAAAAGCACATTTTTTTATGACGTCATCATGACGTGTCGCATTTTTCACATTTATATGTATGTATCTATGACCTAACAAAGCTATTGTAAAAAGAATTTCGAAATTAATTTGTTCCGTTGATGAGATATGGCTGAAAGGTCCAAATACTTAAACATTATAGCAAACCCCAAAAAATAATAACTAGATAGCACATTTTAGCTTATTTGCACTTGCATTTCTGTAGATATATGGATTCAAATAAATGCACCTGCAGCTTTAAGATGGGGGTCACGTGACATGTGATGACGTCATAATAATGTCTGTCAATTAAAATTTATAAACCTGCTGACCTACAATGATATAACATTTCAACTCAATCAGACTTGTACTTTTGTAGATATATGGATTTGAAAAATGCACCTGCCCCTTTAAGATGAGTGGTCACGTGACAACTGATGTCATTATAACGTCATGTCAATTTTCGTCAATAAACCTGCTGGCCTACTTAGATATTACATTTCAACTTAATCGAGCTTCTACTTTTGTAGATATATGGCTTCAAAAACTGCCCCTTTAAGATGACGTCACGTGACATGTGATGACATCATGATAATGTCATGTCAATTTTCAGCTATAAACCTACTGGGCTACCTAGATATTACTTTTCAACTTAATCAAACTTGTAATTTTGTTTATATATGGCTTCAAAAACTGCCCCTTTAAGATGACGTCACGTGACATGTGATGACATCAATCATGATAATGTCATGTCAATTTTCAGCTATAAACCTACTGGGCTACCTAGATATTACTTTTCAACTTAATCGAACTTGTACTTTTGTAGACATATGGCTTCAAAAACTGCCCCTTTAAGATGACGTCACGTGACATGTGATGACATCAATCATGATAATGTCATGTCAATTTTCAGCTATAAACCTACTGGGCTACGTAGATATTACTTTTCAACTTAATCGAACTTGTACTTTTGTAGATATATGGCTTCAAAAACTGCCCCTTTAAGATGACGTCACGTGGCATGTCATGACGTCACCATGAGGTAAAAGTTCGGCACACATTGTGAGCAGTTAGTCTAAGTGTCTGCCAAGTCTCAAAGTACCCAAAGTGCCGGTAAGAAAGAAAACGTGTACAAATGCTATAGGCAATAATCTAGCGAGTGCCCCTTTAAGATGACACCACGTGACATGTTATGACTTGATCATCACGTCATGTCAATTTTCATCTATAACACCAGGTGGCATACCTAGATATTACGTTCCAACTGAATCGGACTTGTACTTTTGTAGATATATGGCTTCGAAAAAGGCCCCTTTAAGATGACGTCACGTGACACGTGATGACGTCATCAGGACGTAAAAGTTCGGCACACATTGTGAGCAGTTGGGGTAAGTGTCTGCCAAGTTTAAAAGTAGCCAATGTGGCCGGTAAGAAAGAACGTTTACAAATGCTATGGGCAATATTCTATCAACTTGAAAAAAAATTTTTTTTATGACGTCATCATGACGTCACACAATTTTCGCTTTTTAGGGCATATCTTTGAGACATACCAAAGCTATAACAAAAAGAATTTTGAAAATATCTTGTTTTGTTCGCTAGATATATTGAAAAGAATGTTACGATTTAAAAAAATTAAAGATTCAGCGACTTGAAAAAAGACTAGAAATCAACCCCTTTTATAAACATCAAGCACATAATAGCCATGGTTATCTGCCCGTCCCAGAATTCCTTTGTGTTATATTGAATTTGGTCTAAATTTTGAAATGGCTGTCATTTCTTACTTGAGTGAGCTACGATCATGAAATTTTGGAAATGGGTACAGAAAAATACAATGTATACATTTTTGTAATCAGATTGACCCTTACATGCGTTTAAAAAAAAATATATTGTTGATGACGTCATCATGACGTCACACAATTTTCGCCATTTAGGGCATATCTTTGAGACATACCAAAGCTGTAACAAAAAGAATTTTGAAAATATCTTGTTTTGTTCGCTAGATATATTGAAAAGAATGTTACGATTTTAAAACTTCAAAAATTCAGCGACTTGAAAAAAGACTAGAAATCAACCCCTTTTATAAACAGCAAGCTCATAATAGCCATGGTTATCAGCCCGTCCCAGAATTCCTTTGTGTTATATTGAATTTGGTCTAAATTTTGAAATGGCTGTCATTTCTTACTTGAGTGAGCCACGATCATGAAATTTTGGAATTGGGTACAGAAAAATACAATGTATACTTTTTTGTAATCAGATTGACCCTTACATGCGTTAAAAAAAAAAGCATTTTTGATGACGTCATCATGACGTCACACAATTTTCGCTTTTTAGGGCATATCTTTGAGACATACCAAAGCTATAAGAAAAAGAATTTTGAAAATATCTTGTTTTGTTCGCTAGATATAATTTAATGAATGTTACGATTTTCAAAATTCAAAAATTCATAAAAAATCACGTGATGACGTCATCATGACGTAAAAGATCGGCATGCATTCTGAGCAGCTGGTCTAAGTGTCTGTTAAGTTTAAAGGCAATCGGCTGCATAAAAGTAGCCAAAGTGCCTGGCAGAAAGAAATCGTGTACAAATGCTATGGGCAAAAGTCTGAAAAAGAAGAAAAAAAAAAAAAGAAAAAAAAAAAAATCTTAACGAAAACAAGGGCTGTTTCGAAAAACTTTCGAAACAGCCAAAAAAAAAAAATCAGAACAAAAACAAAGCCTTTTCCGAAGGATTTCGGAAAAGCCAAAAACAAGAAATCATGCCTTTAATGACGTCATTATGAGTAATTTTTCGCATTTATATAAAAGAATGTACGAGCTAACAAAGCTATTACAAAAGGAATTTTGAATTGAACATGTTCTGTTGATGAGATGTGGTTTTAAGAATCTTTAACGTTAAAATTTTGAAATTACCATAAAAATCAGATGATGACGTCATTATGACGTCACCTCAATTTTGATTTATAACATGTACTTGTTTAGCCAACATACCAGGTTTGAATGCAATTGGACTTACGGTTCTCTTGATATGGGCCCTTGAAAAATGAGCCTTTAAGATGACATCACGTAACACATAATGACGTCATCGTGACATCACTCTTCGGCACACAATTTCAGATTAGGGTCTATGTTTGGGTTAAGTTTGCTTAAGATCTGATGTTGTTTAGTGACCAAAGTGCCGCAGACAAAATTCGTGTTTAAGAAGAAACCAAAATAGTGGGTATTGTGTATTTAGGATTTCTGTATTAATTGTGTTCATGTTAGCTTCTGGAGTATTTGATTATTCCAAAAGCCATTTTTTGTTACTAAAGTAGACTTCTCTGAATCCCAATGACACGTGCTTTTGTGATTTGGAAAGGTTTTTTAAGGCGGAAAATACGATTTTCTTACGTTGTGTCACGTTTTGGCTCGGTCAACTACTCTCCCACCAGCTATATATCCGTGTAAAGCTGGGTATTGCGCAATCACGTATTTTGTTACCTCTTAGCTAACGATTTCACTCCAAAAAACCCCTGCAGATGTTCTTCGACGTGGCCCTTTGTTCTGAATGTGGCAAAACGAACAATTTTCAAGTAGATTGTGTTCATGCCTGGGCGAAAGTGTACTAAACTACACAATCGCGCGAACAGAACAAAAACAAAGGCTTTCCTGCTGTAGCGGAAACGCCAAAAAATGTGCGTCTGTTGTAAACATACGCATGGCTTTTCCTTTTTTTCTTTTTTATTTAACATAAAGTATCAGAAGGTCTATGTCTTTGCTAAGTTTAAGATCTGAGATTATTTTATGATTAACATTTCGTACTCCAAACTTGACCTTTAAGTTCATGTTACATGCCACACGAAGACGTCATTATGACGTCACTCTTCGCGGCACGACTTTGCATCAGGGTCTATACCTATGCTAACTCTGACTAAGATTCGATGTTGTTTGATGACAAAAGTGCCGATCAGAAAATCTATGCACAAAGTCTATGGGATTTGGGATAGAACGAAAATAAGAAGCAGAAAAAAAATAGATATAGGGCCTTCAAAAATGCAAATTTAAGATGACGTCACGTGACATGTGATGACGTCATCATGACGTCATGATTCGGCACCCATCTCGAGTAGATAGTCAATGCATATGCCAAGTTTGAAGTTCATGGCATTTGAAGAAGTGCAAAATTTTAAGAGTACAATGAAATTTGAAACATTTACAAATTCATAAAAAATCAGCCGATGACGTCATCATGACGTCACTTCGGATTTTACATGCTAGTAGCACTATCTACCTACCCACTAATTTTTATGACGATCGGACGTACCCTTATGTGTGTTTCAGAAATGCACATTTTTGATGACATCATGATGACGTCACACATTTTTCAAATGTATGTGAAAGAATATAGGAGCTAACAAAGCTATTACAAAAAGAATTTTGAATTTAGCATGTTCTGTTGATGAGATATGGCTTTAAGAAACTTTGAATTTCAAAAACTTAAAAATTACTATAAAATCGTATGATGACGTCATCATGACGTCACCTTAATTTTCATCTATAACACGAGCTACCATACCAACATACCAGGTTTGAAGGCAATCGGACCTACCGTTCTCTAGATATAGGCTCTTGAAAAATGCACATTTAAGATGACGTCACATGACACGTGATGACGTCATCATGACGTCACGTTTCGGCTTACATTTTCAGCTTAGGGTCTATGTTTGTGTTAAGTCTGATTAAGATCCGAGGTTGTTTAGTGACCAAAGTGCCACTTACAAAATTCGTGTACAAAGTCTATGGGATTTGGGATAGAACTAAAAAATTCACAGAAAATCAGCCGATGACGTCATCATGACGTCACCTCGGATTTTACATGCTATTAGCACTATCTACCTACCCACTAATTTTTATGACGATCGGACGTACCCTTATGTGTGTTTCAGAAATGCACATTTTTGATGACGTCATGATGACGTCACACATTTTTCAAATGTATGTGAAAGAATATAGGAGCTAACAAAGCTATTACAAAAAGAATTTTGAATTTAGCATGTTCTGTTGGTGAGATATGGCTTTAAGAAACTTTGAAGTTCAAAAACTTTAATATTACTGTAAAATCGTATGATGACGTGATCATGACGTCACCTTAATTTTCATCTATAACACGAGCTACCATACCAACATACCAGGTTTGAAGGCAATCGGACCTACCGTTCTCTAGATATAGGCCCTAGAAAAATGCACATTTAAGATGACGTCACATGACACGTGATGACGTCATCATGACGTCACGTTTCGGCTTACATTTTCAGCTGAGGGTCTATGTTTGTGTTAAGTCTGATTAAGATCCGAGGTTGTTTAGTGACCAAAGTGCCACTTACAAAATTCGTGTACAAAGTCTATGGGATTTGGGATAGAACTAAAAAATTCACAGAAAATCAGCCGATGACGTCATCATGACGTCACCTCGGATTTTACATGCTAGTAGCACTATCTACCTACCCACTAATTTTTATGACGATCGGACGTACCCTTATGTGTGTTTCAGAAATGCACATTTTTGATGACGTCATGATGACGTCACCCCTTTTTCAAATGTATGTGAAAGAATATAGGAGCTAACAAAGCTATTACAAAAAGAATTTTGAATTTAGCATGTTCTGTTGATGAGATATGGCTTTAAGAAACTTTGAATTTCAAAAACTTAAAAATTACTATAAAATCGTATGATGACGTCATCTTGACGTCACCTCAAATTTCATCTATAACACGAGCTAGCCTACCAACATATCAGGTTTGAAGGAAATCGGACCTACCGTTCTCTAGATATGGGCCCTTGAAAAACGCACCTTTAAGATGACGTCACGTGACACGTGATGACGTCATCATGACGTCACTCTTCGACATACTATTTCAGCTTAGGGTCTATGTTTGAGGTAAGTTTGGTTAAGATCTGAGGTTTTTTAAGACCTAAAGTGCCGCGCAGAAAATTCGTGTACAAAGTCTATGGGATTTTGGTCAGAACTAAAAGAAGAAGAAGAAGAAGAAGAAGAAAAAAAAAACTAGAGGTCTATGTTTTTAAGAACATAGGGCTTTTCCATATGTTTTTATGATGTCACTTCGAATTTTGTAAACTAGTGACAAATCTACCTAACCACCAAGTTTCGTGACGATTAGACATGGTCTATCCATATGTCTTTCAAGAAATCATGCCTTTAATGACGTCATTATGACTTCAGTAATTTTTCGCATTTATATAAAAGAATGTACGAGCTAACAAAGCTATTACAAAAGGAATTTTGAATTGAACATGTTCTGTTGATGAGATGTGGTTTTAAGAATCTTTAACGTTAAAATTTTGAAATTACCATAAAAATCAGATGATGACGTCATTATGACGTCACCTCAATTTTGATTTATAACATGTACTTGTTTAGCCAACATACCAGGTTTGAATGCAATTGGACTTACGGTTCTCTTGATATGGGCCCTTGAAAAATGAGCCTTTAAGATGACATCACGTAACACATAATGACGTCATCATGACATCACTCTTCGGCACACAATTTCAGATTAGGGTCTATGTTTGGGTTAAGTTTGCTTAAGATCTGATGTTGTTTAGTGACCAAAGTGCCGCAGACAAAATTCGTGTTTAAGAAGAAACCAAAATAGTGGGTATTGTGTAGTTTAGGATTTCTGTATTAATTGTGTTCATGTTAGCTTCTGGAGTATTTGATTATTCCAAAAGCCTTTTTTTGTTACTAAAGTAGACTTCTCTGAATCCCAATGACACGTGCTTTTGTGATTTGGAAAGGTTTTTTAAGGCGGAAAATACGATTTTCTTACGTTGTGTCACGTTTTGGCTCGGTCAACTACTCTCCCACCAGCTATATATCCGTGTAAAGCTGGGTATTGCGCAATCACGTATTTTGTTACCTCTTAGCTAACGATTTCACTCCAAAAAACCCCTGCAGATGTTCTTCGACGTGGCCCTTTGTTCTGAATGTGGCAAAACGAACAATTTTCAAGTAGATTGTGTTCATGCCTGGGCGAAAGTGTACTAAACTACACAATCGCGCGAACAGAACAAAAACAAAGGCTTTCCTGCTGTAGCGGAAACGCCAAAAAATGTGCGTCTGTTGTAAACATACGCATGGCTTTTCCTTTTTTTCTTTTTTATTTAACATAAAGTATCAGAAGGTCTATGTCTTTGCTAAGTTTAAGATCTGAGATTATTTTATGATTAACATTTCGTACTCCAAACTTGACCTTTAAGTTCATGTTACATGCCACACGAAGACGTCATTATGACGTCACTCTTCGCGGCACGACTTTGCATCAGGGTCTATACCTATGCTAACTCTGACTAAGATTCGATGTTGTTTGATGACAAAAGTGCCGATCAGAAAATCTATGCACAAAGTCTATGGGATTTGGGATAGAACTAAAATAAGAAGCAGAAAAAAAATAGATATAGGGCCTTCAAAAATGCAAATTTAAGATGACGTCACGTGACATGTGATGACGTCATCATGACGTCATGATTCGGCACCCATCTCGAGTAGATAGTCAATGCATATGCCAAGTTTGAAGTTCATGGCATTTGAAGAAGTGCACAATTTTAAGAGTACAATGAAATTTGAAACATTTACAAATTCATAAAAAATCAGCCGATGACGTCATCATGACGTTTAGTGACCAAAGTGCCACTTACAAAATTCGTGTACAAAGTCTATGGGATTTGGGATAGAACTAAAAAATTCACAGAAAATCAGCCGATGACGTCATCATGACGTCACCTCGGATTTTACATGCTATTAGCACTATCTACCTACCCACTCATTTTTATGACGATCGGACGTACCCTTATGTGTGTTTCAGAAATGCACATTTTTGATGACGTCATGATGACGTCACACATTTTTCAAATGTATGTGAAAGAATATAGGAGCTAACAAAGCTATTACAAAAAGAATTTTGAATTTAGCATGTTCTGTTGGTGAGATATGGCTTTAAGAAACTTTGAATTTCAAAAACTTAAAAATTACTATAAAATCGTATGATGACGTCATCTTGACGTCACCTCAAATTTCATCTATAACACGAGCTAGCCTACCAACATATCAGGTTTGAAGGAAATCGGACCTACCGTTCTCTAGATATGGGCCCTTGAAAAACGCACCTTTAAGATGACGTCACGTGACACGTGATGACGTCATCATGACGTCACTCTTCGACATACTATTTCAGCTTAGGGTCTATGTTTGAGGTAAGTTTGGTTAAGATCTGAAGTTTTTTAAGACCTAAAGTGCCGCCGAGAAAATTCGTGTACAAAGTCTATGGGATTTTGGTCAGAACTAAAAGAGGAAGAAGAAGAAGCAGAAAAAAAAAAACTAGAGGTCTATGTTTTTAAGAACATAGGGCTTTTCCATATGTTTTTATGATGTCACTTCGAATTTTGTAAACTAGTGACAAATCTACCTAACCACCAAGTTTCGTGACGATTAGACATGGTCTATCCATATGTCTTTCAAGAAATCATGCCTTTAATGACGTCATTATGACTTCAGTAATTTTTCGCATTTATATAAAAGAATGTACGAGCTAACAAAGCTATTACAAAAGGAATTTGGAATTGAACATGTTCTGTTAATGAGATGTGGTTTTCAGAATCTTTAACGTTAAAATTTTGAAATTACCATAAAAATCAGATGATGACGTCATTATGACGTCACCTCAATTTTGATTTATAACATGTACTTGTTTAGCCAACATACCAGGTTTGAATGCAATTGGACTTACGGTTCTCTTGATATGGGCCCTTGAAAAATGAGCCTTTAAGATGACATCACGTAACACATAATGACGTCATCGTGACATCACTCTTCGGCACACAATTTCAGATTAGGGTCTATGTTTGGGTTAAGTTTGCTTAAGATCTGATGTTGTTTAGTGACCAAAGTGCCGCAGACAAAATTCGTGTTTAAGAAGAAACCAAAATAGTGGGTATTGTGTAGTTTAGGATTTCTGTATTAATTGTGTTCATGTTAGCTTCTGGAGTATTTGATTATTCCAAAAGCCTTTTTTTGTTACTAAAGTAGACTTCTCTGAATCCCAATGACACGTGCTTTTGTGATTTGGAAAGGTTTTTTAAGGCGGAAAATACGATTTTCTTACGTTGTGTCACGTTTTGGCTCGGTCAACTACTCTCCCACCAGCTATATATCCGTGTAAAGCTGGGTATTGCGCAATCACGTATTTTGTTACCTCTTAGCTAACGATTTCACTCCAAAAAACCCCTGCAGATGTTCTTCGACGTGGCCCTTTGTTCTGAATGTGGCAAAACGAACAATTTTCAAGTAGATTGTGTTCATGCCTGGGCGAAAGTGTACTAAACTACACAATCGCGCGAACAGAACAAAAACAAAGGCTTTCCTGCTGTAGCGGAAACGCCAAAAAATGTGCGTCTGTTGTAAACATACGCATGGCTTTTCCTTTTTTTCTTTTTTATTTATTAACATAAAGTATCAGAAGGTCTATGTCTTTGCTAAGTTTAAGATCTGAGATTATTTTATGATTAACATTTCGTACTCCGAACTTGACCTTTAAGTTCATGTTACATGCCACACGAAGACGTCATTATGACGTCACTCTTCGCGGCACGACTTTGCATCAGGGTCTATACCTATGCTAACTCTGACTAAGATTCGATGTTGTTTGATGACAAAAGTGCCGATCAGAAAATCTATGCACAAAGTCTATGGGATTTGGGATAGAACTAAAATAAGAAGCAGAAAAAAAATAGATATAGGGCCTTCAAAAATGCAAATTTAGGATGACGTCACGTGACATGTGATGACGTCATCATGACGTCATGATTCGGCACCCATCTCGAGTAGATAGTCAATGCATATGCCAAGTTTGAAGTTCATGGCATTTGAAGAAGTGCAAAATTTTAAGAGTACAATGAAATTTGAAACATTTACAAATTCATAAAAAATCAGTCGATGACGTCATCATGACGTCACCTCGGATTTTGCATGCTAGTGGCACTATCTACCTACCCACCAATTTTTATGACGATCGGACGTACCCTTATGTGTGTTTCAGAAATGCACATTTTTGATGACGTCATGATGACGTCACACATTTTTCAAATGTATGTGAAAGAATATAGGAGCTAACAAAGCTATTACAAAAAGAATTTTGAATTTAGCATGTTCTGTTGGTGAGATATGGCTTTAAGAAACTTTGAAGTTGAAAAACTTTAATATTACTGTAAAATCGTATGATGACGTGATCATGACGTCACCTTAATTTTCATCTATAACACGAGCTACCATACCAACATACCAGGTTTGAAGGCAATCGGACCTACTGTTCTCTAGATATAGGCCCTAGAAAAATGCACATTTAAGATGACGTCACATGACACGTGATGACGTCATCATGACGTCACGTTTCGGCTTACATTTTCAGCTGAGGGTCTATGTTTGTGTTAAGTCTGATTAAGATCCGAGGTTGTTTAGTGACCAAAGTGCCACTTACAAAATTCGTGTACAAAGTCTATGGGATTTGGGATAGAACTAAAAAATTCACAGAAAATCAGCCGATGACGTCATCATGACGTCACCTCGGATTTTACATGCTAGTAGCAATATCTACCTACCCACTAATTTTTATGACGATCGGACGTACCCTTATGTGTGTTTCAGAAATGCACATTTTTGATGACGTCATGATGACGTCACACATTTTTCAAATGTATGTGAAAGAATATAGGAGCTAACAAAGCTATTACAAAAAGAATTTTGAATTTAGCATGTTCTGTTGGTGAGATATGGCTTTAAGAAACTTTGAAGTTCAAAAACTGAAAAATTACTATAAAATCGTATGATGACGTCATCTTGACGTCACCTCAAATTTCATCTATAACACGAGGTAGCCTACCAACATATCAGGTTTGAAGGAAATCGGACCTACCGTTCTCTAGATATGGGCCCTTGAAAAACGCACCTTTAAGATGACGTCACGTGACACGTGATGACGTCATCATGACGTCACTCTTCGACATACCATTTCAGGTTAGGGTCTATGTTTGAGGTAAGTTTGGTTAAGATCTGAGGTTTTTTAAGACCTAAAGTGCCGCCGAGAAAATTCGTGTACAAAGTCTATGGGATTTTGGTCAGAACTAAAAGAGGAAGAAGAAGCAGAAAAAAAAAAAAAATCAGAACAAAAACAAAGCCTTTTCCGAAGGATTTCGGAAAAGCCAAAAATCAGAACAAAAACAAGGCCTTTTCCGACGGAGTGTCGGAAAAGCCAAAAAAAAAAAAATCAGAACAAAAACAAAGCCTTTTCCGAAGGATTTCGGAAAAGCCAAAAATCAGAACAAAAACAAAGCCTTTTCCGAAGGATTTCGGAAAAGCCAAAAATCAGAACAAAAACAAGGCCTTTTCCGACGGAGTGTCGGAAAAGCCAAAAATCAGAACAAAAACAAGGCCTTTTCCGACGGAGTGTCGGAAAAGCCCAAAAAAAAAAAATCAGAACAAAAACAAGGCCTTTTCCGACGGAGTGTCGGAAAAGCCAAAAAAAAAATCAGAACAAAAACAATGGCTTTTCCGAAAAATTTCGGAAAAGCCAAAGAAGAAGAAAAAAAAAAATCAGAACAAAAACAAGGCCTTTTCCGACTGGAAGTGTCGGAAAAGCCAAAAAAAAAATCAGAACAAAAACAAGGCCTTTTCCGACTGACTTTGTCGGAAAAGCCAATAAAATAAATAAATGCGCTCGTGTACGCAAGACGTGCATCACATTGCGCTCCGCAAAAGTGCTCCTTTTTCGCCTGTTGAGATTCGCTTTTTGGAAGCAAAGTATACCAACCTTTTTCTTTCAGTTGTGGGACCATACCCGATCATTTCTGGAGGTTGCAGGATCTTCTATAGGGCCCTATTGGCCCCACCACCTACATCGAGTTCGACTACGCCATCGGCGTAGTCGCCATGTTGGCTGCCGCCATGTATAGGCGCCTCGTTGGCCCAACGCTGAAGAGGCAGAACACGGTTCCCTTCAACACGCGCAACGTAATAGGAGTCACGCCTCAGGAAGTCTACAGAGCGGTGAACAAAGAGCTCTCTACAGCATCCACAATAAAGTGCATCGCGGAGCTAAATAACAATTGGTACAACGTTACGTTTGACAATGAGAGGCACTGTGGAAGGATAGCGCTTTACGGAATTATGCTGCACAACGTGCTAATCCAATGCGAACGGGCCAATATTCAGAACTCAATAGTTGCATACGTGAAAGCGCCTTACGTAATGGCGGACCAGGCTGTTGTGAGTGCCCTTTCTGCATACGGGACAGTCGCCAATCTAAGAAGGCAAAGCCACAGCTTCAATGAGGAGATAGAAACGGGAGTACGGAGCTGCCTGGTTAAGAATGTGACCAAACCAATCCCTAGTTTCTTAAAAGTAGGTAGTTTCTCCCTACCCGTACGCTACAGAGGGCAACAAAAGACGTGCAAAATTTGCGAAAAGACTGACCATATGGCTAGAGACTGTCCAGTCCGTGGCAGATGTTTCGTTTGTGGAAGTGCCCAACACAGGGCTGCCTGGCACGATCACTACAAAGATTCGACCGATAACGACCGTGATGAGGCTGCAGATGACCATGATGATATCGAAGACGACCATGATGATACCGAGGAAGACGACCGTGATGAGACCGGAGAAGACGACCAACCAGATAGCCAAGATGAGATGGGCGATGAAGTAAGAGATGTGGTAGAGGAAGAAAAGGGGGCTAACGACGACGCAGACAAGATGGAAGAGACGTAGGAGACGCAGGAGACCCAACCAAACGTGGATGACAGCACAGGCAAAGCGAAAAAGGGGGACAAGAAAGCCGATCCCGGAAAAGGAACCAAGAACAAATCCAAGACCCCGTTCAAAGATGCCCTCACCGGACCAAGGCAGAAACCGAAGGAGAAAACCCCGAGCCGAATCCCTATAGTCAAAGGTTTCTGGGATGAAGCTGTCGGACAGAAAGCCAGGAAAAGGAAATAATTTGATGGAAGTAAGGGTACTTCCAGCAAACACGCAAAGGACGACGACGACACGTCAGACATGGAAAGATCAAATCGCGAACAGTCAAGAACAGAATGACGATTTCGTTACCTACGCAAAGACTACGCAAAAAACGTGTGTCCTGGCCAAAAAAAACAAACGTAGGAAGCCGCATTCCAGTCAGCGGGATCTTCTCACCTGCCGAGTCCGCGAGGGAGAGGAAGAGGGAAATCATTATAAGATTTGCCATGTTTTTTTGTTTGATCTGCCTTCCTCTTGTAATGTACTATGGCCATTTTAATTGCACTCCTTCTCATGCTCAGGATAGTCACACTTAACGTAAATGGGCTTCGTAATGATCAAAAAAGGGATATTATTTTCAACCATTTGACCACGGAAAAATACGATATAATCTGCCTTCAAGAAACTCAGTGTTAGCACAGATGAAGATTTTTGGGAAAAACAATGGGGTGGGGACATTATTTTTAGTCATGGGGAGAGGGATTCTAGGGGAGTGGCTATCCTGGCATCGGGACGGAGTGGAATTAAACTGGACAATCCAGATAGTGATAATCGGGGCAGAATCGTTGCATGCGATTTTACATGGAAAGGGACGACTTTAAATATTTTAGGTCTATACTCAATGCTATGAATACTAGGACTACATTTTTTTAAAATCTTTCCAAATACTTACAAAAATGTAGCAATTGCAATTGGGTCTTAGTCGGAGATTTAAATTGTCAACTTGACGCGGAAAACACTAAGGATACAAGTTTTCTTGAATTACGCAACCTCATTCATAAACGCGATCTTATTGATATATGGAGAAATATATATCCAGACGAACAAGGGTACACTTTCTTTCACCGCGGGCTTAAAAAGAGCAGCAGAATAGATTATGTTTTTCTTTCCAATCACCTACAACGTTTTTTATATAATGCCAATGTGAATTCTTTAGGTATGAGTGATCATTTTGCAGTCGTTTGTAGAATCGAAAATTGTAACGTCGAGTTGGGGAGCGGTAGGTGGTTTTGTGATAATCGATTATTAAAAGATAGGCAGTGTATTGATCGCGTTAATAACTTCTGGAAAACCCAAAAAGATTATTTTGACCATTTACGTATTTGGTGGGATTATGGGAAGGGTAGAATAAAAGATATTATTAGGGATTACGGAACGGAAAAATACAACAGGGATAAGAGGTATAGACTTCGTTTACAAAAAGACCTCGCTAGGCTACTGAGTGCCGACAATCCAAGTTCTGTCCTTATTAACGAAATCGAACAAAAAATTTAATCTTTTCAGCTAGATGATCTAGAACAATCGAGAATCAAGTGCAACACTAACAAAATGAACGGTGAAAAACCAACATTTTTCTTTAAAAATATGGAAAAACAAAGGATCAACAATAATTTGATCAGCTCGCTTGTCGACGAAAACGGTCAATTTTTCAATGACTCCCTTTCCATGTGTCAGCATGTCAATACCTTTTATCAGTTCTTATATACCAGCGAGGGTATCGCTGATAGTGCATTTGAAGTAATTTGTAATAATGTTGCCAGTTTTAATTTTCAAAAAGGTGTTATTGAGGATCTAAACAGTGATTTTAATGATAACGAAATCTTTAGTGCAGTTAAAGAAATGAGTAGGGGTCGTTCACCAGGCCTCGACGGTTTAACAGCAGAATTTTACAAACATTTTTTGCCGAATATAAAAGATGATTTTAAAGAGCTTATAAATGAATGTTATTTCTTTGGGAGCCTCCCCCGTTCTATGAGTAGTGCCATTATCCGACTAATTTTTAAAAATAGAGGAGAGAGGAATGACCTGAAAAATTGGCGTCCCATTAGTCTACTAAATGTCGATTATAAAATTATTTCCAGAATTATTACGAATCGTTTGAAGACTATTATGCCACTTATTATCGGGGAAGATCAGTCTTGTGGGGTTAAGAATAGAAACATTCAGGATAATTTAATGGCCCTCAGAGATGCAATTTGTTATATTAACAATGAAAATAACACCGGTGCTATACTCAGCATCGATCAGGAAAAAGCTTTCGACCGGATAGAGTGGAAATACTTATTTGGGATCATGAATAAAATGGGAATCCCCAAAGGTTTGATTCATTGGATCAAAATTCTGTATAACGACCCTTCCAGTTCTGTCATAGTTAATAATTTTATCACAGCCCCATTTTCAGTTTCTAGAGGAATAAGACAAGGTTGCCCCTTATCACCATTGTTGTACTCTATTTGCGCTGAAGGTCTAGCTTGCCATGTCAGAAATAATACCTCTATTAAAGGCGTGTTCCCTTCCAAACAGTAGTCAGTCCTTAAAACTTATACAACACGCGGACGATACGACCATTTTTATAACCGAGGAAAATGATTTCTACCATTTTGATAATATTTTTCGTATTTACAGCAGAGGGTCCGGGTCGAAAATTAATTATCAAAAATCTCAAAGTTTATGGCTCGGCAAATGGAAAAATAGAACAGATTCTTCGTATCTTTTTTGGGAATGACGATAATACTGATAGAAATTGGGGCCCGCGAGTCGATAAAATGGAATATATTTTTAATAAATGGAAATGTAGAGACCTGACCCTAAAAGGAAAATCCATAGTTGTCAATGTGTTTACAGGTTCCGGACTAGCTTACTATGGACCTATTCTCTCATGTCCCCAAGATTACATCAGGAGAATGGAGATAATTAAATGGGATTTTGATTGGGGTGGCAAATTAGATCAAATCAAACGTACTACCATTTGTGCTCCCAGGAAAAAAGGAGGCACGGGTGTGCTTGATATAAAACTAAAACTTCGCGCCTTAAAAATGAACATTCTTCGGAAATATAGAGAGTCCACCGGCAAGTGGAAATACCTTTTCGATTATTGTTTGCATCAAGCTAGCGGTGGAAATAAACTCGGTTGGTACATCCTGGAAAATTCGAAAACGATAGTGCCTCAAACTCAACCCTTCTTCTAGTCTAGGTTCCAAGACGTTCTTAGCGGTGCGACGTATAGCGCGCACGGCCGGCCGACAGCGCCCTCTCGCTACACACACACACGCCAAGGCGCGTGTGTATGTGTGAAGCTAGAGGGCGCTGTCGTGCGCGCTGTACGTCGCACCGCCCTAAGGACGTCTTGGAACCAAGACTACCCTTCTTCAAAGACCTTATCTTTGATTTTTGTCACAGCGGTTTCAAATGTTGACCATAATTTTAGTTGTTGAAATGAAACGAGTGTTTTACCCCTCTGGAAAAATAACGTTATTACAGGCGATAAGGAGAAAGAACTAGACAGTAAAATATTAAAACCTCAGGGTATTGTTTCTCTAGGAGAAATCTTTGAGAATAATGAAATCATTTCCTTTAATCGTTTCTTTAAATGTAATATCCTTCCAATCAATGCCGGCCGGATTGTAGCCGGTCTAAAAAGAAAAAAATAAGATTCCTATGTCAGAGAAGCGAGGCAAGGCCCTCCTAATCACCTTTTAAATAATGTTACCTTGATTAATAAAGAGGGTGATGTTGTTTCGGAATTATGTAATGTGAATGTTAAAACTATATATAATAACTTAATGGATCACAATTACAGTCCGCCGGTTGCGGAAAAAGTTTGGGAAGACCTTTTCAAGGTCAAACATCTCGACTGGAACACCATTTGGATCAATAACGATTGTAAGATTTTGGACTGTACTGATGTTGACATCTGGTTCAAACTCAAGCACAGAATTTTGCCAACTAAAGATAAATTAAAGAAATACAGTACTAGCGATGACGACCTCTGTCCCCTCTGTAAAGATGAAGTAGAAACACTGGAACACCTTTTCATTAATTGTAATAGTCATCTCGATGCTTGGTTATTTTTCGAAAGTATTATTCGCAAATATTTGAAAAACCCTCTTTTCTATTTAACGGATGAAAACAGAATTTGGGGAACCGGTTTTAAAAGCCACTTGTGCATCTTTCTTATCGGGCGACTCCATAGAGTTATTTGGAAAATGCGATGTCGAGCTACCATTCAAGATATAAGTTGCTACAATATTCTATATCAGTACAAAACAAATCTTCGTCATTTTATTTTCATGGAAAAGGAAAGACTTGAAGATGATATTTTCGAAAAGATTTTTTTGTGAAAATTCAACTCTATGCTACCTAGAGAGAAATATGGTTAATATTTGTTTCTGAGTGTTTCAGTGAGGATTTTCTTTCTATATATTTTGGCATTTTTTTTTTGCTTTTGACAATTTTTGATTTGTTTTGCTGCATTATTTGTTATTTGTTTTTGCTCAGAGTTACCTGATAGTTTCCTTTTTTTGTTTTTTTGTTACAATTTTAGCAATTACCATGCATGACTTTGAGATCTTGTCTGGCTAGCTTTTTGTTATTGTCTTTGCATGATTTTATGGCTCTTTTCTTTTGCGATTCCAGATCTCGTTTCTAAATATTGGATTCCTTTTGTTTCAGTATTATGTGACATTTACTTTTGCATGATTTAAAATGTTGTATCTGATTTAATATCTTGTTTTCATAGTACACAAACTAGTATCATTGTTTTCATCGTTTTTGTTTTGCAAACTTTCAGTTTCCTGATTGTTGTATATATATTTGAATTATTATCATTATTATTATTAATATTGTCATTATTTCCATGATTTCTTTTGTGTGTGTCAATATTTGAATAATTGTTAATTGTTAAATTGTTAATGTGATTAATTCACTGCTACTATTTTTTTTGCAAGTGTCTAATTCGGACTGTTATTGTTTTGCTTTTAATTTGTATGATTCGGGAATTTATATCTTTTTTCGTCTGTTTATATCTTGTTATGCGATTGATTGATGAAAATATTTTGTTTTGCATGACTACATTTTATTGTATTTACTTTGCTTTTGATTTTGTACATATGTATGTACATATATTTTGTAATTTGGTGTGTTGTATTGAATGTTTGTAAATAATTTTGTAATAAATGGAGTTGTATAACTCCACTTTCACGAAAAAAGAAAGAAAAAAAAATGTAATTTCGTAAAAATGTCGTTGAAAAGAATAATACAAAATAGTAATAATAAATAAAAACTAGGACTCTGTCTCTTCGCTGAACAGAACATAGGGCTTTCCACATTATTTTTTTATGATGACACTGCGATTTTTGCTTGCTTGTGTCAATTAGTCTGCCTACCCACCAGGCTTCATGACAATTGGACCTACTAATTTACATGTCTTTCGAGAAATTATGCCTTTGATGACGTCATTATGATGGTGCACATATTTTGCATTTTTTTTTCTTTTTTACATATGTAGGACCTAACAAACCTATTACAAAAATAATTTCGATTTTAGCATGTTCTGTTGATGAATTATGGCTTAAAGATAATTGTAAGGTTCAAAAACTTTAAAATTACTATAATTTCGTATAATGATGTCATCGTGACGTCACCTCAATTTTCAAAAATAAATGCTTGCCTACCAACATACTACGTTTGAGCGTAATCGGACCTACGGTTCTCTAGATACTGGCCATTGAAAAATGCACATTTAAGATGACACGTGACGACGTCATCACCCCGTCACTCATCTTCGGCATACAATTTCAGCTTAGGGTCTATGTTTGTGTTAAGTCTGATAAGATCTGAGGTTGTTTAGTGACCAAAGTGCCACTTACAAAATTCGAGTACAAAGTCTATGGGATTTTGGATAGAACTAAAAATTCATAGAAAATCAGCCGATGACGTCATCATGATGTCACTTCGGATTTTACATACTAGTATCATTATCTACCTACCTACCATTTTTTATGATGATCGGACCTACCCTTATGTGTTTCCAAAAAGCACAATTTTGATGACGTCATAATGACGTCACACATTTTTTACATTTTTGTGAAAGAATATAGGGGCTAACAAAGCTATTACAAAAAGAATTTTGAATTTAGCATGTTCTGTTGATGAGATATGGCTTTAAGAAACTTTAAAGTTCAAAAACTTTAATATTACTGTAAAATCGTATGATGACGTCATTTTTATCTTATGCATCAGTAAGGTCGGATCATGGATGATCGCGAGAGTTACTTAAAGACTTTGTATTACGACATAGATCGTGAAAGTGGTTTGGGCAGTATTGACAAATTGTATCGTGCTGCGAAGCAAGAGGGCAAGTACGAGATAACCCCAAAGCAAATACAAGACTTTCTTAGTAGTCAGGATGTGTATACGTTACATAAGCCCGCTAGAAAGAGGTACCATAGAAATACAGTCTTAGCCGTAGGACGGGATGAAATACATCAGTTGGACTTGGTGGACCTATCCAATTTAGCAAAGTACTATGGCATGTCAAACGTTGCAATATTCGATAATCTACGTATTTTTGTGCGATGTTCAAATATATATGTGCGATGTTTGTCATTATGTGCGATGTTCAAATATATATGTTCGATGTTTGTCATTATATGTGCGATGTTCCAATTTATATGTGCGATGTTCCAATTTATATGTGCGATGTTCCAATTTATATGTGCGATGTTCCAATTTATATGTGCGATGTTCCAATTTATGCGATGTTCAAATATATATGCGATGTTTTGTCATATATGTGCGATGTTTGTCATTATATATGCGATGTTCAAATGTATGTGTGCGATGTTTGTTATTATATGTACGATGTTCAAATATATATGCGATGTTTGTCATATATGTGCAATGTTCAAATTTATATGTGTGATGTTCAAATATATATGTGCGATGTTTGTCATATATGTTCGATGTTAAAAAATATGTGCGATGTTTTTCAATGTATATTCGAAAACGGAATTGTGGGATATAGTATGGTTTCCAGACCGAAATAGTATGAATATTCCTAATATGTTACATCAGGGACCAGACTACTTAGGACGGTCTATCTGTTGCACTGGCCCGCGATTCGCCTGATCAGAGCAGCCGCATATTGAAAACTAGAATCCATTCGACAAAAGGAGTTTTTCTTAATGAAAACGCTGGATTCAGGCAACGAATTTTCGAGAAATGTCAAGAAAATACATACCAATTTGTGCATGAAATTTCAGAATAGGTGTGAGCAAAGCTGAACATATATACTTAACATTGTTTTATGGGTCTTTTTAATGAATTAATTAGTCGTTTCGCGAAGGCCCATTTCAAAGGGTTCTCTACATCAATTCCTTTCGGCTCAGCACAATAGCTTCTGTTTGAAAGAAAGTGTACCACACATGTTTTAAAAAATTCATATTTTTCTTTCATATTCATAATTGCCACCTTCCTGGGCACACTTAATTTCAGCAAGAGCTTATTGCAAGAATGGCTTCTGTTCCAATTAGCCGCTTAAAGACGGATCATTTTCATGAATATCTGGAAATGCGGTATTCGGAGTTTCGTGTGAAATGCCGTCTTTGAGAGAAAGTACCCGGGAAGGTGGGAATTATGAATATGTAAGAAAAATAAGAATTTTTAAAATATGTGTGGTACACTTTCATTCAAAGACGGCACATATCACACGAAACTCCGAATACCGCATTTCCAGATATTCATGAAAATGATCCGTCTTAGCTTTAAAGGCAGTGTACATGATTGGTCATTGTTGCAATTTTCAGAAATGGGCGGATTTGGGGGTTAGTATGTTATAGGAAATATCATTCCACTGACCTGTTCAAAGTTTTGCGTTGTTAGATGGCGAAAAAACGAGTGAAAAACGGCGCTCGTTTTCAACCGTCGGGCGGAAAATAGCCTTTAGTCAAGGCGCGCGTGGCTATCTGGGCCCGGATATGCCAAGGCGCCATCATGTCCGGGGCGCGCCACTTGTCCATGTAGCCACTCGCGTCTTGACTAACGGCTACAGGGCAGTTCTCCAACGATTTCCAGCTGGAAATCGTTGGAAGACGATATAAATTTCCACTTTTCTTGACAACGACAGCACATCTGGTGCCATAATTTCACAGGATGATTGAGACTATTATTAACTTACAGTATACAAAGGTATTTTGTAATAATTCATTAAAAATATTTTTTGAGAATTACCAATCGTGTACACTTTTTTAAGCGGCTAATTGGAACAGAAGCCATTCTTGGAATAGGCCCTTGCTGAAATTAAGTGTGCCCAGGAAGGTAGCAATTATGAATATGAAAGAAAAATATGAATTTTAAAAAACATGTGCGGTACACTTTCTTTCAAACAGAAGCTATTGTGCTGAGCCGAAAGGAATTGATGTAGAGAACCCTTTGAAATGGGCCTTCGCGAAACGACTAATTAATTCATTAAAAAGACCCATAAAACAATGTTAAGTATAATATGTACAGCTTTGCTCATACCTATTCTGAAATTTCATGCAAAATTGGTATGTATTTTCTTGACATTTTCTAAAAAATTCGTTGACTGAACCCAGCGATTTCATTAAGAAAAAACTCCTTTTGTCGAATGGATTCTAGTTTTCAATATGCGGCTGCTCTGATCGGGCGAATCGCGGGCCCTATTGCAAATCGCGGGCTGAATCGCGGGCTAGCTTCAGCCAGGTCAGTGCAACAGATAGACCGTCCTAAGTAGTCTGGTCCCTGATGTAACTTATTAGGAATATTCATACTATTTCGGTCTGGAAACCATACTATAAACCACAATTCCGTTTTCGAATATAAATTGAAAAACATCGCACATATTATTTGAACATCGAACATATATGACAAACATCGCACATATAAATTTGAACATCGCACATATATGACAAACATCGCATATATTTGAACATCGTACATATAATAACAAACATCGTACATATAATGACAAACATCGCACATATATGACAAAACATCGCATATATATTTGAACATCGCACATATAAATTGGAACATCGCACATATAAATTGGAACATCGCACATATGACAAACATCGAACATATATATTTGAACATCGCACATAATGACAAACATCGCACATATATATTTGAACATCGAACATTATGACAAACATCGCACATATAAATTTGAACATCGCACATATATGACAAACATCGCATATATATTTGAACATCGTACATATAATAACAAACATCGCACACATACATTTGAACATCGCATATATAATGACAAACATCGCACATATATGACAAAACATCGCATATATATTTGAACATCGCACATATAAATTGGAACATCGCACATATAAATTGGAACATCGCACATATAATGACAAACATCGAACATATATATTTGAACATCGCACATAATGACAAACATCGCACATATATATTTGAACATCGCACAAAAATACGTAGATTATCGAATATTGCAACGTTTGACATGCCATAAAGTACAACAATGGTTATAATACTTGCCGACATGGATAGATGTATTTTCTGAATACGCGTGGGTGATTCCTTTGAAAAACAAAACTGGAAAGGTTTTGACTGAAGCCTTCAAACAGAATATTAAGTCTAGCCGGAGAAAGCCCATAATGATTCATACCGATAAAGGCAGTGAGTTTATCAATCGTCAGTTTCAGGATTTTCTTAAAACCGAAGACGTATATTTCTATACAACAAACAGCGAAGTGAAGGATTCTATCCTGGAGAAGTTTAATCGTACCTGAAAGTCCCGGATGTGGAGGTATTTTACCTACGCAAATACCCTAAAGTACATCACCGTATTACCACAGCTAGTGGCGGCATACAATAACTCGTATCACCGTTCAATCAAAATGAAACCCGTGGAAGTGGATGGAAAAAATGAAAGTATGGTTTGGAAAAATCTGTTCTCGAGGCAAACACTTTCCTCAAAGTTTAAATTTGAAGTCGGTGATCAAGTGAGAGTCAGTAAACAGCGATTGACGTTTGAAAAGTCATACCTTCCTGGGTGGTCCGAAGAAATATTTACCGTGTCCAAACGCAGAGGTCGTCAAAAAAGACCTGTGTATAAACTGAAGGATTATTTGGGTGAAGAAATTCAGGGTATATTTTATGAGCAGGAATTACAAAAGATTCGCAAAACTGACGATCTTTACCGAGTGGAGAGAGTGATTCGCAAGCGCAAGAGAAAAGGCAAGACAGAATATTTCGTTAAATGGTTGGGTTATCCTTCCACATTCAACAGTTGGGTGACGGATCTGCACAAGTAAGGACGCAATATGGCACCATCTACGCAATTTTACGTCACGCTGCCCAGCAATTCTTCCCTATCTTTGTATCCGGACAACACATTGTCTAGTTACACAACGCGTCTGGTAAAACAAATTAATCTGACCGGTAGCTGGGAAGTTGCACTGACATAAATCCATTATCCTTTTTCGTGGTATAATGTCACCGACGGCAATAACTCATTCGCCTTCAGCGAACATGGCATTTTGCAGACGTATCGCAGGATAGCGCAGGGATTTTACCATTCTGTTCAGGAAATTATCGACGCTATTAACAGAGAAATGAGCGAAACTAGTAGAAATAATATCACCATCACCCTGGATAGGTACACCGGAAAAGTTAAAATAAGACTCAGAGAGGGGGCATACATCCATTTTAACGATCAGCTGTATCGCACGCTGGGATTGAAATTCAAAGCGGTTAATGTAACTGTACATGGACATTTTACCCGTGGATGTGAACGGTGGATTTTACGACATATACGTATACTGTGACATTGCCCAGAACCAGTTAGTCGGAGACGTGAGCGCGCCATTACTGAGGATTGTCCCCGTGCAGGCATCGGGGACGACGGGCAGAGCATACTGTCCGAAACGTTGAGTTCCCTCCGGTTTTTTTCAGAACCACACAAACTCACAAAAGCGATTGATTACATGGTGCTACCGCAAACCAGTTATTATAATCGGGGAGATGTAATTGCTCATACGTTTAATACACCTCACTACGTCCCTGTAAAAATGAAACACTTTGAGGTTATACACATAGATATAAGAAAGGACACGGTCGAGAAAGTGCAATTTCGGCGTGGGAAACTTCCTTTCCGAAGAAGTCGTCCTGTACTGTTTTAAAAATGATGGACTACGAGAGATATTACCGAAATCAAGTCAGAGGCACGGGATATTTTTTTCAGGGGTGCCCCGGTTCAAAGAGGGTACGGATTGGAAATATTTTAGAGGGTCTTTTTAGATCGGCTTTACCGGTTTCAAACAGGGAGCAAACATGATTGGTAAGCAGGCTTTAAAGACGGGAGTCGAAATTGCCTCAGACGCCCTCAACGGTCAAAATGTGAAAACTGCTGCAACAAAAACGATTACGACAGGCTGGAAGGAAAATGACGTCACGAGCTACGCATCGACTTTCTAAAACAACTACCCGACAGGGACGTTTAAAAAGGATTGCAACTGGTGTATCGCGCAGAAAGGCTTCGAGCAAGCGACCAAAGAGGACCCCCGACATCTTTGACAGTGTTGTAGTCGAGTTCTTTTTTTCCGAGTACCGAGTACTGCCGAGTACTTAGATTGCCGAGTACCATTCAAGTCCGAGTGCTTTGCCAACCGAGTACAAGTACAGGTCTACGAGTACAAGTACAGGTCTACGAGTACGAGTACCTGTATTTCCGAGTACGAGTACGAGTACGAGTACGAGTACGAGTACGAGTACGAGTACGAGTACGAGTACGAGTACGAGTACGAGTACGAGTACGAGTACGAGTACGAGTACGAGTACGAGTACGAGTACATTGTGCTTGAAGTAAGGATGGGACGTTTACACGTTTAAACGAAAAAAAATGCAAATCCGTTTAGAAATGTTCCCAAACGTTTAAACGGAACTCAAATTTAAAAAATGGGACCTTGTATTTACGCAATCTACCTTCAAGTTTTATTTACAAAGAATCTACGATCTTTGAAAACGTGGATGTTAAATATATTGTCTTTGTCTTTGTCATTATTTTAGTCAGTAATATGCAAGTTTCAACACAAAAACACTCTCTCCTTCATGGAAAAAAAATGCCACTTCCCGACGTGACATCACTGACTGCGCGACGGTCAACGTTAAACCGCCATCTTGAATTGACTCATTATGTATTCATTAACATGAATGCATTAAGTTGGTATTTAAGCCAATAGGGGGAAAGGCGCGCTGTGTTTCGGGCCGTGTTATGAATATTTAACAGGTCAATCGCCATGACCATTCATTAATATTAAAACTAGGGTGGATAATTTGAATTTGAATACCTGTATCAGAAAGCGCCAATGCCACTGAAAAGTGAGATCAACGATCACCAAAAAGGGATGATCCAAGCCTGGCATCGGCATGGGGAGGGGGAATTCCAACCGTGATATTGCCCGGAGGCTTGGGATTTTGGAGGGTGCCGTGAGGTACAATTTGCGGAAATTGCAAGATAATAATTATATGGAAAACGAGGCAAGATCTGAAGACCACCTCCTGCGGAGTTCGCGCCGAAACTTCGCACGAAACCATCCAACGACCATTTTGAGAACACCTCGGCGTTTCACAAATGACTGGCCCAATTACGGGTTTACGGCTAGATATTTGTCCGGTTCGCTTGTGGCCCCCGACTTGCAAACAGGACGCTGGCAAGGGCTGATCTCTTTGAGCTCTCATTGGACAGATTTTGCATGACCTGTGACGTAGCATGCAGCGCACAAACTCGATTGCTACAGCTGTTTATCGTGTAGCGCGCGCTAGCTGCATGCGAAGGTCATTATAAGTTGCCCATAATGCCATCCGTACTTTCTTCACAAGATTATGTGAAGCGACATCAGCCCTTCCCATGCCGAGCGCCCCGTTGCAGGGCGGGGGGTACAAGCGAATTTGTCCGGACGGTGCGCAGAAGAAGTCGATTTCTCCGCAATCAACCATTTGAAAGTATAGATAAAATAATCAGTGAGGCCGTGGTAAGTCAAGCCATACGTTGTTGTTTTTATCGAGTATTGCTATTCGAGTACGAGTACCTTGATGATCGAGTACAATTTCGACACGTCGTGTTCAAGTACTTTGCTGCCCGAGTACGAGTACCATCAGTTGGAGTACGAGTACTTTGACATTCGAGTACAAGTACGAGTACGAGTACTCTAAAAACGGTACTCGAGTAGTACTCGAGTACGAGTACCGAGTATCAGTACTACAACACTGATCTTTGATTAGCAACATCAAGAACAACAACGCAAAATGGCATTCATCAGCAAACACTCGTGCGAATGTTCAAAGTCGGAATTGGATCTATTCTTCGTCCTACCCACCTAGACGTCCACCACAAAAGGCCAGTGGGTACAGTATAACCCTCTGACCAATATCATAGACTCGGACTCTATAGAATTCAACGTGACCGGATCGACCGAACACTACCTGGATTTGTCGCACACTCTATTAAATGTGAAGGCAAAAAGTGTAAGCAAAAGGGGTACTGACATCGACGCAGATGCACCCGTCGGTCCCGCCAACCTGTTCCTCCACTCCATGTTCTCCGAGGTAGACGTCACGCTGAACGACAAACTCGTCTCGTCATCTTCAAACACGTAGGCGTACCGCGCCCTGATAGAAACCATTTTGACCTACGGACCGGCAGCGAAGCAGTCTCAGCTGACCGCTGCTTTGTATTACAAGGACATGGCTGGGGAAATGGATGTCAACGATCCTACACTGTATGATAATTTCAACGAGGGGCTGAAGAGACAGAATAAATATTCCAAAGAGAGTAGGATCATCGATCTGCTTGGGCCGATTCACGCGGACATATTTTTTTAGGATAAAATTTTACTGGACGGTGTCAACCTGAAATTAAAGTTTCATCGCAGCAAGAACTCTTTTTGTCTGCTGACCCCCCTAGCAGACCAGAATTATAGAGTGAAAATCTTGGATGCTTCTCCGTAAGAAAAGTTGTTGTCAGCCCCACAGTCGCTTTGGCCCACGCTAAAACGCTGGAAAGTGCGACTGCCAAATACCCTCTGCGCAGAGTGGAAGTCAAGACATTTTCCATTCCACAGGGAAATCAGTCGTTTACCCGCGAAAACCTATTCCTGGGTCAGATACCCAAACGCGTGGTGATCGGAATGGTGGACAATGCGGCTTACAACGACGAATACAACAAGAACCCTTTCAATTTCAAGCATTATGGATTAAATTTCCTTGGACGTGGACAACGAGTCGACACCGTGGCGGCCTCTACAACCTAAATTTTCCGGAAAAGATGACGCGTACATGATGGCGTAACAAACTTTGTACTCCAGTAAGTATAAATACACTCTACCAAGACACAGGCAATCACATTAACAGAGGAATACGAGTCAGGGTACTCCCTCTTTGCATTTGATCTGTCCCCCGATATATCATGCGGATCTCATTTTAACCTGATAAAACGCAGTAACTTGCGTTTGGAGCTACAGTTCGCCACAGCCCTACCGACAACCGTCAACGTGCTGGTATACAGTGAATTTGAGAGTATCCTGGAAGTGGACGGGAGCCGAAATATTCTGATCGATTACTCCAACTGAATGACGCGATGGACAGCTTACAACTTTTAAAAGTACTCAAGAAGGATAACTTTACTCGACGCTACTCGGGCGGTGTATTTCTAGCGGATAGGTTACCCCGGGTTACTAAATACCCCAGCGCGTTCATCGTTAACAGCTGGCTGTGTACTTCACTCAAGACAGACGAGCCGAATTCTTTGATTCTTACGGGCTTCCCCCTGACGTCTACGGACATTATTTTGTACATTTTTTAGAAAAGAACAGTGTACAATCTGTTCATAATATGATTCGTTTGCAGTCTTTGAATACTGCAGTGTGCGGACATCACTGCCTCTTTTACTTATTGCGTAGGTGTAGAGATATCTCAATGAATGCTATTGTATCCGTGTTTACGGAGAACTATTTAATCAACGATGTTCTAGTGCAAGATTTTATCAAGGAGAAATATTACGTTGATGTACCAGTTTCGGACTTTGTCACAATCAACCTATTGTGAACGAAACATGAACACGTTTCTTCCCCATGATTCTCATTTTATTTATACCCTCCACCAAAATTACTATACATTAATACCATCCAAGTATAATTGATTCATTTAAGATTATTTTAAGAAATTTGCGTTGCACAAATTCAATCCAATACATAATTTCAGATCTTAAATCAATCTTTTCAGTGATTATTTCAGAAATAAGTTATTTCAGAAGTGAGTTATATAAATGCAAACCAACTCTAAACTACTACACGATACTTGCGCAACTTAATTTAACTATCAGCAAAACATCAAACTCTTAATCAATTAATACTCCCCGAATCACCTTCAAAATATACAATAACTTTTAATATAGGAACTCTCTCCAACTACATTAATTCTAATCCACATACAAATATCAAACCATTAACTTTAATGAAATCTGTATAGCTTATTCATTAGTTCATAATCATGCTCCTGTACATGCTGTAAAGGCAATGAGGGCCTAATTTTAACGCATCTATAATCTCAGTTCCAATTCAGCAAACCAATCTGAAGGTCAGTCCCAAAGTATCAATCCAATACTCCCGTTTCGTCTGTGTCGAGCTTGTCCATATGGGCAACTGCAGCATCCCAACATGGCGATGAACCCAGGACATATAGCTCCCGATCTCACAGTCGAACACCAGATTGGACCCTCAATCCATAATAAACCATTAGTAGATGTACGTCGACACCAGTATATGTAGGGCCATCTATAAATTAATTAAATGAAAACGTTCAAAACAACCTAACTAACCAATCAAATTACGAACATAATTATGATCATTCCTTAAATAGAAAGCATTAAATTTATGAAAACCATACACATCACTTACGAAAGTTGGTGTAAATGCCCGCTTGTCCGTGCCACTCGCATCAAGCCTCACAGAGCTGATTAACTGTGCTGGTAGCGGAGCGAGGATCGGGACGAAGCAAACTCAAACCAATTCACTGCTGTTCAAATCATACAGCACTCGTATCATACAGTACTACACCATTCTAGTCACACAGACACGCATGGTACTGCACTCTGCCCCATGAGCATAACTAACTAATCTTACCACCATATCCAAGTCACTTTTATACTCACTGACTTGCGCAATGCTATTCAGTAAATAGGTTCACTCATGCACGCCAAGGCATTCCTGCTTTAAAAAACAATAAATATAAGGGACAAAACCATTATATGTAACCACCCATCATGGCCCTTCGATATAACTGTAATTCCACTGGGCAAGGTGTATATTTTAAAAGGAAGAATGTAGTCAGTTGTGTATACAACCAACAATCACAGCCCTACAAAGAAACAGGTGAAACAACATCAGGTAAGTTAAAGAGTATAATAGCCACTAAATAAAGAACAGGTGAGTCAACTGTGACAGACTTGTATTTGATTTGTCGGCAGATTTGTGTTAAACAAAAATACATAATAAGTGTTTAAAAAGTAGTACTAGTTAATTATGGTAAAAAAAAAATAAAAAAAATAAAAATAGCAGTACTTGTTAATTAAGGTTTAAAAAAGTAGTACTAGTTAATTGTGGTTTAAAAAAAATTAGTTTACTCTTAAGACTTAGTTAAATACATGTAGTAGGGTAGAAATAGACATTGTGAACACGTGATAACAAAAAACAAGAGAACTTTTTTTTCTATTTCTCTTCATTGTATTTAAATGATTTATTGCTTAGTAACTTCAATAAAATACAACATCATTAATTACAAATATATTTTTCCAGTTTTCATATTATTTTATGCTGTCTTGTTACTCTTACATTGTGGGTATAATAACAAAAGCGAACCAAATAAATATTAAACATTATCCAGCGTTGAAATATACATTATATAAAAACCCACCACAAAAAAACAAAACAATCAAGTTAGATTCACATCAATCATTCATTTGTTTATACATAGGTTGATCACGAAAGTTAAGTTACACAACTATCAAACAGTTTATATGCTTTCCCAGCGTATGCGTTTTTGGGGTCTCATTGGAGTAGAAACAACCCTAGTTCGCCTTTGAGCTCCAACTGGTGTACGAGGTGAAACCATTGTGGGAGGGTCTGATAACAACCGTTTTTCAACAGAGCCAAATTGTTTATATTTTTGGACGACACTACATCGTGCTTTTTTACCGATAATACTTTCAGGAGCATTGGATTTTGCCAACCCCCGTATAAAATACTGAAATCCTAAGGGAGTGAAGCCTTTCTTACTTCATTCACAAGATCGAACAGCTTTACAAGAAACTCTCCCCCAAATCTGGAGGGATTTTCTATTCTATTAAGAAAATACTCACCTTCGTTACCTACAAATGCATTTCCAATGCGCATGCGCACACAATACCACTGAAAATAACAAAGCCCATGACGCAGCTCCATACACTGCACGGCCCCACCCGTTAGGACGCCCTCTAGTGATCTTCCCTTTTTTCCCAGAAATAAGTTACATGTAATCAAGAAGTAAGGGATCAAGAAGTAAGGAATCACCTTCGTTACCTACAAATGCAGAGTAGCACCGGAAAGATTTACCAGGGAGGGGAAGGGGCCTGCAGTGTGGAGCTTAGTAGCAAGTCTTAACTAAGCCTATCTAGAGAACAAGAACCAATGATGGCAGTTAAGATATACCCGTAGGTCGACCCGACTATACTTAGCTGGCCGTGACTAACGGGTTGCTGATCGTGCCGATGCTTGTAAAACTGTTCTGCCCATGGAACCTTCCTTTTGCAGAACGTCCTGTAAATAGCACGAAGTAAATGTAGATGGATTCTTCCAGCAGGCTGCCTCCATAATTTCTTTTATGGGGACTCCCTGGAAGTGAGCCCATGAAGTTGTCATGCCGCGTGTCTGGTGTGCTTTCACTGCCGTCCGAGTAGACACATCCCCGTCAGCATGAGATGCCTGGGAAGCGCAAGCATTCCCTCGTGGCATAACTGGCAGAGCCCGGGAAGCGCAAGCATTCCCTCGTGGCTGAACTGGAAGAGCCCGGGAAGCGCAAGCATTCCCTCGTGGCTGAACTGGAAGAGCCCGGGAAGCGCAAGCATTCCCTCGTGGCTGAACTGGAAGAGCCCGGGAAGCGCAAGCATTCCCTCGTGGCTTAACTGGAAGAGCCCGGGAAGCGCAAGCATTCCCTCGTGGCTAAACTGGAAGAGCCCGGGAAGCGCAAGCATTCCCTCGTGGCTGAACTGGAAGAGCCCGGGAAGCGCAAGCATTCCCTCGTGGCTGAACTGGAAGAACCTGAGAAGCGTTTTCGTCGGATACAACCAGGGAAGACTGAGGTTCATGAGTAGTGCTGGGTGGTAAACTCTGTGCCTCCGGAGTCCGTGGTTGAGGCACTGTCTCTGGTGACAAAATTGCCTCAACAACCCATCTGGCAATTGTAGACAGAGAGGCTGGACGGTGCGGACGAATGGAAGTAATAAAGATCTGTTGAGTCTCTCCACGGAGGGCTTGAGTGCGGGCTATGTAAAATTTGAGCGACCGGACTGGGCACCAGAGCTTGTCCTCCCGAACACTTGAAAAGGATGTGAGGCTCAGGACAAAAATATCCGGAGGTGAAAAGCTTTGGGATTGATTCTTGGTTAAGAACTGGATACGAGGGATCAAGCGAACACCTCCCGGTTCCCAACGTAAATGGCCCGCTTCAATGGAAAGAGCATGAAGTTCACTTCTGCGGCGAGCCGTAGCTGTGGCAAGTAAGAAAACCGTTTTTATGGTGAGGTTATGTAGTGATGAAGAACCGGCTGGTTCGAAGGGCGCCTTGGTCAGCCTGTGAAGCACCACTGATAGGTCCCAGGAGGGGATCAGTTGTTTTACCGGAGGTCTGTCTGTGAACATGCCCTTAATGAGTTGAGTTATTGGGGGGGCTGTTGGATATGGTGGATCCATCGGAAAAGCCAAGATGTACGATGGCCATCGCTGATCTGTATCCACGAATTGTAGAGATAAGCAAGCCCGAATTGAAAAGATGGAGAAAAAAGTCCCCAATGTCCGTTAGAGATGCATTGTAGGGATCGACAGCCTGGCTGGTACACCATTTGACGTAGTGTTGCAATCGATTATCGTAAGTTCGTCGCGTAGATGGTCGTCTGCTTTGGGCTGCCATGGCTGCAGCGTCCTCAGAAAGGCCTGCCTTTCGTAGGGTGCGTTTGATAGCATCCAAGCTGATAGATGCAGGCTGTCTGGATCTGGGTGCAGTATTGTGATTTTGGCTGGGAGATAAGATCTGGTCGTTTTGGGAGAATGATCGGAGGCCTGACGAGCAGATCGAGAATCTTGGTGAACCATGCCTGCCGTGGCCACAGGGGGGCTATCAGAATAATTCTGCACCTCTCTCTTTCTATCTTTACCAGAACCCTGCTGAGAAGGGAGATCGGTGGGAAAGCGTAGCCCAGAATGTTCGTCCATTCTATGTTGAGTGCATCTGTCGCCCATGCCTGTGGGTGGTAATGGCGGATGCAGAATGTTGGTAATTGGAAGTTTAGGTGAGATGCAAACAGGTCGATGTGTGGGGCGTCTAAGATGTTGAATATCTGTTGCACCGTGGGTCGATGGAGAGTCCATTCTGTAGGAATGGACTTTCCTCGTGAAAGAGCATCCGCAATTATATTCTTGTTGCCTGCCAGGTGACTTGCCTGAAGAGAAATTCTTCGGGGGATGCACCAGTTGAGGAGTTCCCAGGTCAGCATACAGAGGGAGGGGGAGTGAGTGCCTCTCTGTCGATTCAAGTAAGATACCACTGTCGAGTTGTTCGTTTTTATCAGGACCAAGCGACCTTCCACGACCTGTGATACTGCCTTGAGCGCTCTGAAAACTGCCAAAAGCTCCAGGTGGTTGATGTGAAGGAGACTTTCCGACTGAGACCATATTCCCGATAGGGACTTGTCGTTGAGGTGAGCTCCCCAACCGGTCTCGGAGGCGTCTGTGGTTAAGGTCACTGATGGGGACGGACGTGGAAAAACTGTGCCGGTGAGGAGGTTCTTGCGTGTCAGCCACCATTTCAGATGTGTTTGAATGAATGGAGACACTGGAACTGGTTTGGGTCCGACCGTGGGCGGTAATGATGGAGAAGATGAAGTTGAAGAGGACGCATTCGCATCCTGCACCATAGAACTATATCCACCAAACTGGCCATGAAACCGAGGAGACGAAGCCATGCACGAGCTGGAAGGGATGGCACAGAAAGGAAGAGGTGAATACATTCCTCTAGAGCTGTGCATCGATCCAGTGACGGAGAGACTCTGCCCGTGATGTTATTCAGGCATGCTCCGAGAAATGTAGGTGTCTGTGTAGGAATCACGGAAGATTTCTCGGTGTTGATGATGAATCCGAGGCTTTGAGTGAGCTCGACTGTTTTTAGAAGAGCCTCCTTGGCGATCTGACAGGACGGGCCAACTATCAGCCAGTCGTCGAGGTAGATGTAGAGATGGACATGCTGACGCCGGAGGGCTGCAGCAACTACTTTCGTAATTCTGGTGAAGACACGCGGGGCCGTGGAAAGGCCAAATGGGAGACATTGAAATTGGTAAGTCGTATCTCGGTAAATGAATTGTAGGAATATCTGATGATGTTTGTGGATCGGAATGTGAAGATATGCATCCTTCAGATCTAGGGAAGTGGCCCACCATCCTTGTTGAAGTGTTTGGAGAACGACAGCTAGGGTTTCCATGCGAAAGTGTTTTGGGCGAATAAACGCATTGAGTGGCCGAAGATTTATGATCGGACGCCAGTCGCCTGTCTTCTTCGGTGCCAGGAAGAAGGTTGAAGAAAAACCGGGGGTCGATGAAGGGTGAACCGGAACTATTGCCTTCTTCTCTAGTAAGGATGAAATTTCCCTCTCGAGGAACCTCCGACGGGAAGAATCTGTGGGGACTGGAGTGGATCGGCGAGGGAATTCTTGAGGAGGAGGAGGTACTGTGGTGAATTCCAACTGGTACCCTGAAGAAATTGTCTGAAGAACCCAGGCATCTGACGTTATGTGAATCCATTCGTGAGAGAATTCCCGAAGCCGACCCCCTACAGGACCCGGAGCAGGGGGCATGAACATTACACTGGTGTTGTAGTCATTTGCCCCTATTCTGTCGCGAACCGCGGGACTTGAAGGAACGCGAATATCTGGAGGGCTGCGATTTAGCAGTTGAAGAGAAGCGGTGCATGAACCTGGGAGTCGCTGACGACGACGTTTTGGGCTCACGAAGTACTCTAGACTGTGGTTGTCGCAAAAAACCTCGGCTTTGTCTAAAACCACTGCATCTAGGATGAGAGCCCCTTTTGTAAGATGAGGAACCTGTGCCATGTAAATCGATCCTTTCCTCGGTTTTGAGACGTTTGGCCTCTTTCAGCAAGGATTCTTCAAATTTGTTGTTGAAAAGATCACTGCCTGTCAGGGGAAGGGACTCCATTCGTTCCCTAGAGCCTTGAGAAGGCCAAAACATGTTGTCGAGGATCATAGACCTGCGAATAGATGTTGTGATGGCCGACCCAACAGCGAATTCCCGGAGGCAGGAACTGAGGCAGTCATCCATGAACTTGAACATTGTTGGAAGAAGATCTGGGTCAACTGACGTGGGGTCTTCAGAAATCCGAGCAAGAGCATCTGAAAGAAGCAGTGAGAAACTGGAGATTTTAGCCCCATGCCGTAGGTGGCGGTCTGCATTTTCCAACAATTTACTCAGTTCCTTGGAGCGTTTGTCAGGGAAGAGAAATTTCTTATTGTAGGAAGGACCAAACTTCTCAGCACGGAGCTTGTCCTGCACCTCGGTGGCAATTTTAGGTACGGTGAAGTATGTAGCGCCATCAGCTTCATTTGTTTTGAAGAGGTGCAGTTCTGCGGAAGGAATGGCCGATTTCTTCCTCAAGACATTAGTAAAGGCATCATCCATGATGTCTGCACATGAACTGTCTACTGGAAAATGTACTTTCTGTGGAGGAGCACAGTATGTAGAATCCCTACGGAGGGAGGGACGAGTAGTCTCCCTAGCCGGTGAAGGTGGAGGGAATTGTAGTAAACGACCCACTTCAGGAATCACAACGTTGCCCCTTTGAGCCATGGAAGCATGCGAGAAATCCAGAAACTCCTGGTCCGAAAGACTATCCGGTGAAAATGAACTGGAACGTAAGTACCGACCGGGTGGCGAACCCGAACGGCTACATGAAGGAGAACTGTGGCGGGCACCATGTCGAATTGGTGAACGGGATCTGTGGCGGTCGCCATGTTGAATTGGGGAACGAGATCTGTGTCGGGCGCCATGGTGAATCGGGGAACGAGATCTGTGTCGGGCGCCATGTTGAATCGGGGAACGAGATCTGTGTCGGGCGCCATGTTGAATCGGGGAACGAGATCTGGAGCGATAAACTCGCCGGGAGGAACGATGATGAGATTCGAGAGAATATTCATATTCGTCTCTGTAACGGCGTGGATCAGGGGAAGAAGGACGAAACGATACATGCTTGTCCGAGTCCCTTGTCCAGTGAACAGGATGTGAGCTGTCTCCATAATAGCAGTGATCAGGATTTCTCACTGAAACGGGGACAGCCTGCCGGGGATCATGTGGAAAATTCCTATAGTCATTGCAACTGTATGCCCAAGGGGGGCGAAAGTATGAATGTTGCGGCTCACCATGACTCCCATGCATAAAACCTTCTCTTGGCATGCCGAGATTCACCGAGGGAGTTGGAATGCCTCCTTGGAGATTCCGAGTGAAAACCAATCCACTGGTGGGAGCGGAGCCACTAACGCTGAACTCCACACGATGCGTAGAATTTCCGACGCTGGAAATGGGAGCATTAGCAGTAGAGATGGCCGTGGTGTATGTATTAGCCGATGTACAAGCAGTGGTGAAAGCCCCCGAACATGTTGCCGAAGAAGACGAGTTCGGGACGGGTCGAGTTTGGTTGTCCTGCCAGTTGGTGAAAATCCGCCATTGGTCATCGGTCCAACGGCTGCAGACAGTGCAAACGTTTTCGCGGCAACAGACACGACATCTATAGCAGGTAGAATGGTCATCGAAATCCAAGGCATTTGGAGATCCTCCACAAGATTTGCATTTAGTCTGGCGAAAGGATTTCCTTTTCGATTTAGCGTCAGACATCGTGAAAAAATCCGAAGTGTCGGAAATAGAAGCTCGGCGGTATATAATGTGTGCTTCGCGGGGAGCAAAAATATTGCGTGCTGTTTGGAACGGCGCACTGGAAAAAAAGGGAAGATCACTAGAGGGCGTCCTAACGGGTGGGGCCGTGCAGTGTATGGAGCTGCGTCATGGGCTTTGTTATTTTCAGTGGTATTGTGTGCGCATGCGCATTGGAAATAAAACACAAATTGAGGCCTCTTCGATACCCAGTATAACGTCTATTTTATTGCACTTTAAATATGATTCACAAAAGGATACAAAAATCTATCCATCACTCATATCAAAAACTTTCATACAGCAGTTTACCTTCAATTGAAAATGTACACTCTAGTGTTGATACCAAAGGATAAAAAACGTGCATTGAATTATTAGTCCCATCGCATGATGCGAAGTTCTGTCAAACGGTCACTATAGGTGGCGCTACAACACGGCTGTCATTAGCGAGGTTTCGTTTTAGATGACAGATGGTTCTGCGACGGTGAAAATGACACCTCAAGTCCTCTGCGCATGCGTCGACCTCCAATTTGTACGACGGTACTCGGGGTGAATCTGCAGTGCTGAAAACGATGTTTAGTTCAAACTACTAATACAAATTCATCCATTTGACCTTTGACCCAAACTTTGGACTTATTTATACCAAGCAAGAAATGGATGCGACAAAGTATTTGAACTCACGATTGATGGGCTTGTTAAAATCATACATCAGCATAAATTCCTCTTCATTGATGATATCTCAACTGAAAACTAAAGCTTCTCTGACTAAAAAAAATCACCATTTTGGAAAACAATGACGAACTATTGGTCATGTGATCAACTTAAAGTTCTTTGTCCTTAAAATCGAAATGAGTCATCCGCAGAACCAACCGTCGTCAAACGAAAGCTCTCTAGTCACACAAAATGGCGGATGATGTTCCCAAACAGCGGTTTGTTCTAACAGACGACGAAATATCGTAACTCGTAGGCGATGCTGACGCTGCTAACACAGAGACAAATCAAATATGCAGTCAAACGATTAGAGGAATTTGCAAGACACACAGGAATAATAATTGAAGCTCCAACTGATTCGAAACTTGACAATTTTTTGTTGCGATTTTATGCGGGACTGAGAAGGGAAAACGGCACGTTGTACACAAAGAAATCAATGTATGCAATCTGATGAGGATTTATTCAGGTGTTGTATGAAACAAAAATTAATGTTTCACGTTCGTGCAATGGTAAGAATAATTTCATTCGGTAACAGATGGAATGTCCCATTCCACTCGGCTTCGCCTCGTGGAATGAAACATTCAATCTGTCACTTCATAAAAGTATTCTTACCATCGCACTCAAACACTCATATATACCAATGGGAATGCTCTGTCTGTTCGCTGACTAAGGGGGTTTTCGAAACCCTGGCTTCGTCTTTGCTTTAACTTTTTCTCGAACTTCTGAATAACTGAGAAGCAAACTAAATGGAAATATTCTAAATTTTGGTGCATGTTCTGCTTCAGGAACATTCATTCTGTTGATTATGAAAGCAACAATTTTAATATTTACATTTGATTTGCTTCTCAGTTATTCAGATGTCGGATACGAAGCCGAAGATGGAGAGGTAGCCAGGGTTTAGAAAATCCCTTAAGATATCACGGCGGGAACCAGACAGAGGGCGTATTCGAAACCCCATTATCGGGTAACCCGTGTTCTCTCAGGGTGGTTGCCAAATTAGGAACGCCAAAAGGTCGTGTACATCGATCCGTACGTTCCAATGGCTACCTAATTTCTGCACATGCGTTAAATTTAAATAAATTCCCATACTAATTAGCTACAGTAGCAATGTATTCCAACGTAAAAATGTGGACATCTTTAAAATTGCTTATAATTAAAATTCGGAGTTTTTTGGCCTTGAAGAATATCAGTTTCCAGTTCTGGATCGGAGTACTTCATGGAGCTGTCTGTGAAACTGCTTTTTTACTCGAATTTTTTGTTTCTCAGCTAGTTTAGTATGAATATTAGGTAAACATCTTCGAGATCCATGTCAGCACCATGTACCCCATGTGAGATGGAGCCGTGGTTGCAAACAGGGCGTGTTGTTACATAACCTGGTAATTTTCCCGGCATGCCCTTGCAGATTAGCTCTGGTGCTCACTCATGTATGGAACCAATTAATGAAGTTTAGAGATTCATACTAAAGAAAAGAAAGGGGAAAATTCGAGTAAAACACAACCACTAAATACGTATAGTTTAGGTTTTCGTCTGTTGTCTATGATATCTCTTGAGGTTGGTAAAACTCTGGGAGCTGAGATATTGTAATTCCAAAAAGAGCATTCTCATCCCAAGAAATTCTTAATTTTACGCTCCCTAGCAACATGTTCCCAGTGTAATTTGACACACTGAGTTCATTGCAAATTTCATTCTTTGTGTTTTAAAGATGATCTGTAGCCAGTAGGCCTATAATATCATGGACGTCCATGAATTCAAAATGGATTATTTTTGAAACTTATAAACTATTGTTTACATGTTATGTTGTCAAGCGTATTCAAACAGTCATACCCCCATATTGTCGTAAAGTAAATTACTGCATGGTCAATACGAATGGAACGTACGTGTGCACAGTGCATCCGGGCAAAAATACTACGAATGGAAAATGAAAATTCATGATCTTACAAAAATAATTGAAATCATGCAACAGCAATAAAAAACTAGAGGCAAATTGTGTTTGTGGACAAACACAGGGCTGTTTCAGTGACGTCATCGCGACGTCACATTTTACACATTTATATGTAGGTATCTATGACCTAATAAACAAACCTATAACAAAAAAGAATTTCGAAATTAGCATGTACTGTTGATGAGATATGACTTAAAGGTTCAAAACCCTACAACTTACTATAAAATTGTATGACATCATCATGACGTCACATCAATTTTCACCTATAACTCATGCTGGGTTACCTAGAACTTAATCGGACTTTAAAAATGCCCCTTTAAGATGACATCACATGACATGTGATGACAGCGTCATGTCAAATTTCATCTATAAACCTGCAGACCTACCTGGATATTACATTTCAACTTAATCGAACTTGTACTTTTGTTTATATATGGCTTCAAAAACTGGCTCTTTAAGGTGACGTCACGTGACATGTGACGACGTCATCATAACGTCATGTCAATTTTCATCTATAAACCTACTGGGATACCTACATTCAATTAAATTCAATTTCTGGTTTATTCAAATAACACCAAGTAAAAAGTCAAAGACTTACACAACTTGGTTTACAAAAGGTAGAATAGAAACAATAACAAATTAAGTAATTACAGCATTTATATTGCATTGCTAAAAAGATGCTTGGATACACCAAACAAACAACCGATTAAAAAACACACAAATATAAAAAAAAAAAAATTTAAAAAAACGGGTACAAAACTAAGGATTGGGTGTTGAGAATATGAATCATTGAAGGAACCGGGGATTGTTTATATCTTTGAGTTTTTGTCCGAGGATTAAGAAATTGTTGTGTATGTCGTTGAGTATGGTTTGATAAGTACTCAGATTTTCGCTCGTTTGGTAATAAATGGCGATGCCTATCAGATGTAAGGAGGGTTTTTGCAAATTTAGAAATCAAATGCTCACGCCTGTATTTTAATGACTCAATATTATGAGAATTT
Organism: Hippasteria phrygiana; assembly: GCA_037893225.1. Classification (NCBI taxonomy): domain Eukaryota; kingdom Metazoa; phylum Echinodermata; class Asteroidea; order Valvatida; family Goniasteridae; genus Hippasteria; species Hippasteria phrygiana. Next base: position 425,538 of record JAZGUH010000675.1, read on the forward strand.
AAAAGATCCTGATACGTCAAATATTTGGGTAAAAAATTATACGTAGAGCCCTTTTTTGAACACGTTCAATGCTTTGTGATTGGGATTCTGTAATTCCAGATGACCACACAACCACACCAGATTCCAGTAATGGACGTATATACAACTTGTAAATTACAATGAGATCTGCAGTTTCAACTTGGTTTCTTTTTAGTTTACCGAGGACATAAAGTCGACGAGATGCGTTAGTAATGTGGGGATCTGCCCCATAGTCCGTAAGTTCTTGACAGTCCACTTTGCCTTTACTTTGTTGCATAGCAACGAGTACATGTAGTTGGTTCACTTAATGCTGTGTAGTGTTCCCGCGCCTGTATAGAAAGTAGTGCTGTAACCACTTTTCCAATTATAATATCATTTGTACACACTTAGGTGGGGATAACTATCTAGTATTGGTTTGTAAATTGTCTTGCATTTTTTTCGTGATATTGATTTCATGACAAGTTCAATTTAGTTGATTAACGATGACTATTTGTGTATCTTACTGCGCACGGATATGTGAACTAGCCCTCCGTGTTATTTGGTTTCGCGGGAGCTTGTCCTTTTTCCATGATGGCTGAATCTGTGTGACACGGAGCACCTTTTTGGGCCGGAAATCACATAAAAACCTGAGATTGGAGATTACATCCTGGTCTTGTTGACCGCAAGGGATTCCTGCCCACCCCTTGGTGTCCGGGTGTTAGTTTGTTGCTCTATTTGATTGCTGATGCTACCTTGATGGTTGGAGAAATAAAAGTGGTGTAATCAAAGGCAAAGCTAGCCAGTGTCTGTCCAGTCCGTCCCTTACCGGAGTTTCGTTTCTCCGCCCTTCGGAGGTCCAGACCCCGTCCCCCAGCCCGGCGTACAAACGCTGCCGCTACAAAATATGGCGTCGTAGACAGGATTGGACTGACTGATCTTCTTGTGACACCCTGGATGCCAGCACTTGATGGAGGGACCAGAGGACGACTTCCAAGATTAAACCGTGCTTTGGGACTCTGTTTAATTAGCACTATTGTGAGTACAATTGTACATCGTGATATCATAATGATAGTATTACATGTATGTACCCTACTGTGAAGGGATTTGTATTGTTTTTTTGTGTTCCACACACCAGTGATTCATGAGCTTATAACCGAGTCTTAGGTTTGTATTTATTTTGGGTGACATTATTTTAGCGCTTTATTTATATTGGCTACTTACTGCCCATGGTTGAGTATTTCTCAGATTTTTGAGAAATTTTAGAAGTGCTTTGTAGTTTCCAGGCTCCTTTGACTCGATTACCATTAGTGCAGTGTGCATTAATAGTTGGAAGTGTTTCGGCTGTGTGAGTCGATTCGAATTGTGTATAGCTACATATAGTTGTAAGTCTGTACATTCGTTGGGGTTGTGCCCAGCATAAGTTTCCTTTGCGGTATTGGTTCTGACCTTAATTGACATCTTTGAGCTTAAGTATGGCCATGCCAGAAGGTCTGGCAGATGTCATAACAAAGTCAAATCAAGCACTGGCTGAAACGCTTGCCAGCGCATTTAAAAACTTGAAATATCAGCGCGCCTCAACTATTAAGCTTTCCAAATTTAATGGGCGTCCAAAGAAATCAGGGGATCTGACCCTAAAAGAGTGGCTGGATGACCTCGACACGTACTCGCGGCAATTGGGCCTCTCTGATGAAGAGAAACTGAGCGTGGCGATAGACCACCTTGGGGGTGATGCCAAAGAGGAAATCCGCTGCTGCCCAAAAGATGAGAAGGGTGAATTTGGAAAGTTAGTTTCCTTGCTTAGGTTACGGTTTGGTGCCAAAGAAACCGTGCAGACGCTGAACTGCGCATTTTACACTAGAAACCAACTAGAAGGGGAAAGTCTCGAGGACTATAGTAGGGTCCTCATGCGATTGTATGATCGCATGGAGTTGGCTTCAACAGATCCCGGTGAAAAAGAAGCACTTAGCCAGTTGAAGCAGGGTGCCCTTAAGGAGCAGCTCGTTCGTGGGCGCATGATGTTCTGGTAAAGCGTGAACTGCGTAAACTAGCTCATGAGAACCCAGAGCTTCCATTCTTTCAGCTTAGGGAACTTGCGCTGAAAATTCTTCGGGATGTAGATGGTGAATCCGTGGGAACATGTCATCGCGCATGTTCCTCTGTATCTGAATTGAGTAGTCAAGCTTTGCGTGTAGATGCTGTGACTCCCCCAAGGGGTGCGCGTGCTGCGAGTGAGCGCGAATTGCTGTCAGAACTGATAGAAGGCCAAAAGCGGTTGCGCGAAGCGGTAGAGCGTATTGCGCAGCAGCAAGCTGACACTAACAATCACCTTCAGAAGTTAGCAGGGGCAATTGCTTGTCAAGGGGCTGGTGGCCCAATGAACCAACAACAAAACCCTAGGAAGCAGAAGAGTCCCTTGCAGTGTAGTTACTGTAAGAAGACCGGACACTCTGTTGAAAATTGCTTCAAGAAGAAGTATGACTCGAAGGCTGATGCTGATGCTAAGCAGGCCAATAGTAAGCCGAAGAATTGCGACGTGCATGTTTCGGAAAACATGTCGCCTCCGCTGTAGAGGGCGCTACCGCGGAGGATAAAGAGCCCGCACTCACTCCCATTGTTTCTGATACATGTAGGGTTTGTACAGAGGCTGATAGGCGTAAGCTTTTCGCCCGTAGCCCTACTGCTGAGATTTTGATTAGCGGAGTTCCGGCAAAGTGTATTCTTGACACGGGAGCCGAAACTTCGATGATCACATCAGAGTTCTACCATGACCATCTGGCCAAAGTAGTTGGGAAGTTGGATAATGTGGGTGGGTTCTTTAAGTTGTTGGGTGCTAACCATCTGGAGATACCGCTTGAGGGCTATTTAGAAACCCAAGTTGAAATTCTTGGTCACAAATTCTCTGCTAGTTTTGTGGTCTCAAGTAGCAAAGTGTGTCCCAACTCTGGGGATAAAAGTGGTAGATACCCAGTCTTGTTAGGGTGCAATATTCTGAGAAAGGTATCATCAGATGCAAAGTGCTTGGAGATTTGTAAACCAAACTCAGATTGGGACTTGGCTATCCGTTGGTTCCGGTCTGCTGAGTCTGTTAGTGTAGATGATGAACGGGTGCCTGCTGGCACTGCGCGTTCACTTGACGTATTGACAAACGGTCCTGAGACAATTCAACCAGGGACTGTGCAGGAGATTCATTGTACATTAAGTAGATCACCAGCTGATTTATGTGGCAAACTTGTGTTAGTCCAGCCACACCCTCTTTGTCCATCGTTGGATGACAGTTCTCGTAGTGCAGGTAATGCACATGCTACGTGCCATATTGTTGAGGGTTTACAGCAGGTAGATGGTCTTTGTGTTTCCTTATTGATTGTGAATACAGGTTCTTACCCCTTGGTTGTTCCGTCTTCCACCACCGTAGCCATTGCAAGTGAGGTCAGTCTAATGGAGCAAGTTGTGGTTGATTCTTGTGATGATGGCTTCCAGGTTTCCGTACATACTGTAGTGGCAGATATGTCGGATGTGCCGGATATTGATGCTGACACTCCTGAGTCAGTGGGCTCAGATTCCCTTGGGCATGGTGATGCACAAGGTTCCTGTGATCAGCAGCGGGAGTTGTTTTTGTTCCCTGATGGAACAGAATTCTTGTTGCCTCCCGGTATTAGTTTAAAGAATCTTAGTGACACAGATGCGCCATTGGCAGCCGAACTTATCCGAAAACATGAGGATGTCTTCTCAAGGGGTCCTTTTGACTTGGGTTACAATGATTTGATCCCACACCAGATTAATCTTTCGGATGATAAGCCCATCAATCTGCCGTATCGTAGGATAATTCCCAGTCAGATGGCAGAGGTAAAGCAATTGTTGCAGGATTTGCTTGACAGGAATATTATTAGGAGGTCTTTGAGTCCATACGCTAGCCCTGTCGTATTGATTAGAAAGAAAGATGGACAGCTGCGGCTGTGCATTGACTACAGGTGTCTCAATGCTAAAACGTCTAGAGACGCCTTTCCGCTTCCTAGAATCGACGAAACCCTAGAATCATTGGGAGGGGCTAAGTTATTTTCATCTTTAGACCTTGCGCATGGCTACTTTCAAGTAGCCATGCATCCCAACTCTGTGTCAAAGGCAGCTTTTAGGGTCCCTTGGGGCTTGTACGAGTTTCTTCGTCTTCCCCAAGGGCTGTGCAATAGTCCTAGCACCTTTCAGAGGATTATGGAGCAGATGTTCGGCGACATGAACCTCTCGGAGGTGATACTATACCTGGATGACTTGCTCGTTTTTTCCAAGACCTTCGAAGAGCATTTACTCAGGCTGGGCAAGGTCTTTGGTCGGCTTGGAAGCAACGGATTAAAGCTGAAAGGCACTAAATGTGAATTGTTCTTTACTTCCGTGACACACCTCGGTCACATTGTAAGTGACCAGGGCATCGCTGTCGACCCTAGTAAGATTGAGAGGATTAGGGATTGGCCGACCCCAAGTAACCTTGAACAACTGCGCTCTTTTCTGGGCCTCGCCTCCTATTATAGGAGGTACGTAGCGGGCTTTGCCAAGATTGCAGCACCTCTCCATGCATTGGGTGGTAAGACAGCAGAAAAAGTAGGGAACTCTAAGGGAGTCCTGAGTTGGTCAGAAGAGGCTGATGAAGCCTTTGGGACCTTGAAGAAGGCCCTTTGCGAAACACCCGTCCTTGCGTACCCCCGATTTGATCAAGACTTTGTGCTCGAAATAGACACATCCCTCAAGGGGCTTGGGGCATGCCTGTCCCAATACAATGATTCTGGCTGTCTTCATCCAGTGGCATATGCGAGCAGAGGACTAAGAGGAGCGGAAAGGAACTATTCTGATTTATCTAGCTTCAAGTTAGAATTACTAGCCCTGAAATGGGCTGTATCAGAAAAATTCCGAGAGTATCTTTGGGGTAGACATACCGTGGTCTGGACTGATAACAGTCCAGTTGCGCACTTACAGACAGCTAAACTTGGCGCTACAGAGCAACGCTGGGCTGCCCAGTTAGCCCCATTTGATCTAGAAATTAGATACCGTTCTGGCCGGAGTAACAAGTGTGCAGATGCGCTTAGTCGGAACCCGCCTAGGGTGGCTAACATTGAGGTAGCCCGTGTCTTTCAGACCATTACTGATAGTACCTCCATTCCGTTGGAGATGAGGTCTGTCGACCCAGAGCCGTCCGTCAATAAAGGAGACAAAGTCGTCGGGCCTGGCAGTGATGTGCCCATGGCAACACCTTCAGTATTGCCGTCATATTCCCACTCTGAATTGAGCGCAATGCAACGGCAAGATGAGGCTCTTAAGGAGGTCTGGCGCCTGTGGGACTGTCACTGGGACCCTGGTCAAGGTTGCGTCGATAGTGATGGTACAAGTGTGGAAGTCAAGGGATGGATCAGAGAGTGGTCGCGCTTGGTGGAGCGTAATGGTGTACTATACAGATCCATTCAGGACCCAGGCATTGGCTTCGTCTTGCAGCTTTTAGTTCCAAAGCGACTGCGAAAGGTTGTCCTTGAAGGGTCGCATGACCAGTGGGGTCACCAGGGGGTTGGTAGGACCCTCAATTTCATCAGGAGGCGCTGCTACTGGCCTGGGATAAGTTGTGATGTTCGGGAGCATATTCGAAATTGCTACCATTGCACAGTTTCCAAGGCACCCACACCAACAGTGCGCCCGCCTATGAGGCATTTGCTGGTATTTCGTCCGCTTGAAAGGCTTGCCATCGATTTCTTAAAACTTGACCGTGGTCGGGGAAATTTTGAAGATGTGCTAGTTATGACGGATACATTTACAAAGTTCGCATCGGCTGTGGCTTGTAAAGATCAGACAGCACCAACAGTGGCCCGCATTTTACGAGATGAGTGGTTTGTACGTTATGGGGTACCAGCACAGATTCATTCTGATAGAGGAAAGAATTTTGAGAGTCATTTGGTGCAAGAGTTATGCGAGTTGTATGGGATAACCAGGACTTCCCCTTACCATGCCCAGGGCAACGGCCAAACCGAGAGGTTCAATAAAACGCTGTGCAACCTGATCAAATCACTAGATGGACAGAGCAGGAGCCGGTGGCCAGAGTTACTCCCATATCTCGTCTTCATGTACAATAGTACACCCCATTGTGTAACCGGTTTTGCGCCCTACACACTTATGTTTGGCAGAGAACCACTTGTACCCCTTGACCATCTCATTAGTAACACGTGCCGGAGCTGGAATGAGAGCCATGTTCAGCAACAGGCCACGTTTATTGAGCATGCGCATAAGCTGGTGAAAGACCGCATTATCAGTGCGGCGGCGGCCAACAAACGTCGTTATGACAAGCTAGCAAAGGCCAGCCCTCTCACAATTGGGAGCAGGGTATTGGTCAAGCAGTGTGCCTTCACTGAAAGGCACAAGCTAAGTAACCATTACGGTGAGGAACAGCATGTTGTGGTCAAATGCAACGCCACGAAGGACTTATATGCTGTAAGGCCTGCCCTAGGGGGTCCAGAAAAATGGCTCAACAGGAAAATGCTGATCCTCGACCCCAGAGGGGAGCTTGTGGAATCTATGGAACCGTTGAGGGGGTTACTTACCTTGAACGATTGTTCTGATTCTGATGCAGGGTCGACATCCGATGACTCTGCTGATGAACTGCTAGTCGCTGTACCCCGGGAGCCTGTTGAACCTGCTGTGGAGAAGTTACTTCCTGGTGATAAAGTTGACCTGCAGCCTGCCGATAGACAGGAACCTCGGCGTTCTGAGCGCCTTCGACAGAAACACCATTCAAGTGTCTTGCCAACTGGTGTCACGTAGAGAGGTGTTAGTCTTATCTTATATAGTGCCTTAAGGCTTTGTGAGAGGGGGTTGCCTGCGTGTAGCGGGACATGGTATTTCACCACCTCCGTATCCGTGCTTGCCTTACCCTATATTGACAGAGTTGTGTTTATATCATATTATCGATGAATTGTTAGTTTCCTGTATACGTACTGACTTGTACATTTACTCTTGTATTGTTATTTACTATAAATAGTCTGCAGTTTTTGGGTTCGCGTATAGTCGCCGTGTTGAAAAGCTGTTAAACTTGTCTCCCTTTCTCCTGTTTTGGTTGTTGCAGGATGTCGGATAGGCCTAACGTTTATTTGTTTGGGCATTCCTTTGTAGGAAGGCTTGCCAGGAAGGCCCAAGGGGAACACCAGCCTATAGAGAATTTAATCGGGCTGGATGGGGAGACTCGAGTAACTGCCGAGGGTCATCCAGGATTGAGTTATGACCGACTTTTTGGCCATGCAGATCGTTACTGCCGCAGAATGCAGTTGGTGCCCATTTACATTTTGCTAATCGATATGGGGACAAATGATCTTTGCAATCCTGAGGTAACGCCTGAGATGCTTGTGCAGAAAAGCTTTGAATTCCTTAGCTTGATTGAAAGCAAAGGGATATCACCCCGCCAGGTGGTGTTCTTATCGATAATACAACGATCCAGAATCACAAGACCCGGACAGATTTCTGTGTCGACTTTTAACAACCGATCAAGAAGATTCAATTCGCTCCTGGACCGGAGATTAAGGTCAGGACATCAAAATGTGCGTGTGTACGCACAGAGACGGGTCAATTATCCTAAATACTTGAGTGATGGTTGTCACCTGAATGCCGAAGGCATGGTCAAATATTGCACAGGTCTTCGGGAGGCCATCAGCCGTTTTGGACGGCACTGATACCAGTAACGTTTGTCTGCAAAATTAACGAGGTGAATTGTGCTATGTTGTAATCAGAGGTGCTTGCTCTTGAAAAAGAAACAGGCTCTGCCCACACCGATGATCAACCTTACTCTTATTACTGTATAAAGAAAATTACGCAGGTTGTGTATTACCTTTTTTTAAAAGTGTTCTAATGTTTTGTTTTCCATTTAACTATGCTTGAGAGTTGTAACTTTTGGGAAAACACGTTTCCTGATACTTTGATAAGTATTTATAACTTTTTTTCTGGAGATAATTCTCGTATCAGATTTAGTGATCTGAGCATTTAATTCACCCTGTTGTCATTTGAATGAAGATGTGGAGGTTTTAATCATATACTATATGTATTCTGTATTGATCTTTAACCCATGTGAAATTATAAATCACCATCCGGGGGCGTGTGGTGCCAAAGTAGGGAACTTGTGGGGATCTGCCCCATAGTCCGTAAGTTCTTGACAGTCCACTTTGCCTTTACTTTGTTGCATAGCAACGAGTACATGTGGTTGGTTCACTTAATGCTGTGTAGTGTTCCCGCGCCTGTATAGAAAGTAGTGCTGTAACCACTTTTCCAATTATAATATCATTTGTACACACTTAGGTGGGGATAACTATCTAGTATTGGTTTGTAAATTGTCTTGCATTTTTTTCGTGATATTGATTTCATGACAAGTTCAATTTAGTTGATTAACGATGACTATTTGTGTATCTTACTGCGCACGGATATGTGAACTAGCCCTCCGTGTTATTTGGTTTCGCGGGAGCTTGTCCTTTTTCCATGATGGCTGAATCTGTGTGACACGGAGCACCTTTTTGGGCCGGAAATCACATAAAAACCCCGAGATTGGAGATTACATCCTGGTCTTGTTGACCGCAAGGGATTCCTGCCCACCCCTTCGTGTCCGGGGTGTTAGTTTGTTGCTCTATTTGATTGCTGATGCTACCTTGATGGTTGGAGAAATAAAAGTGGTGTAATCAAAGGCAAAGCTAGCCAGTGTCTGTCCAGTCCGTCCCTTACCGGAGTTTCGTTTCTCCGCCCTTCGGAGGTCCAGACCCCGTCCCCCAGCCCGGCGTACAAACGCTGCCGCTACAGTAATAAGATGGTGAACTTGTTGGTCCATTTAAAATCATTTTGTATAATTACACCAAGAAGTTTGATTGATGAAACTACTTCAAGTTGTAAATCATTAACTTCTAAATGCACATCAGGAATTTTACCACGTAAACAAGATATTTGCATTGTCTTGCATTTCAATGGATTCAATTTCATATCATTGACATTGCACCAGGTCATAAGAGAATTGACATTTAACTGTAAATTTGACTGTTTGCCTCTGGCAGTGATCTCAACAAGACTGAGGTCATCGACGTATTTCCCAGCGATTTGGGGTTTCAATAGCAGCGTCATTAACCATAGCTAAAAAAAGGATTGGCCCCAGTTTTGCTATTGTAGCCTATTTAGATAAAGTTGCTGGCCAGGTGCTGCCATGTGTATAGACAAGGCGTCTTACATTCCAATGTGGGAGTGCAACTATTAAATGAATATATACTTTGCCCTATTTGGGGCCTTTAACTTTGGTATTGTAAATTATTTAATATACACGTGCGATGGTTTTAAAGAAAGGGAACAAGTAACGTTATTCGTTGTTTTTATTTAAGACATGTACCAGAACAAATCACAACTGAAACATGATCAATGGTTTAACAATTATGACAAAAATGCCTCGACGAAATAACCAGTATGTCACGTCCCCGTGACTCACCCTTAGCTGTATGCTACTGCCAAATGGTTACACCACGGCGACGTGACATCGAAGCACAGCTTTAGTACAGCAATGACACTGGCACTTTAACAAGAGCGCAGGAGGGAAGGAGGCCGAGTGTAGCCAACCACAGTCTTTTATGGTATAGTAACAATCTTTGGAATGTAAGACGCCTTGTCTATACACATGGCAGCACCTGGCCAGCAACTTTATCTAAATAGGCTACAATAGCAAGACAATCTAGTCTTGCGTAAGTCAGCACCTTACTGACTATTTAAAAGAATAACAAAAGACACCCGAGCCGGCACCTGGCGGGCCATTCAATTTAAATAGACTACAACATCAGCCTCCCCCTAAATACTGGGGGTATGTTTGAACAAGATATACCAAAGAATGGTTGATGGCAAAATACACAATTAATTAATTATTTGCACAATTATTTGACATTTTAGGTTGGTTTGGTTTAGAACCGACCTTTGTCGAGTTTGGTTTAGAATCGATCTTGACCTTTGTTGACAATTTTGTTGGTTCTTGCTGAAAATCATCTTCTAGATATGCAACTTTAAGTCTATCGATACTCACTGAATCTCTTTTGCCCATTACATCGAGAACAGTAAACTCAAACAAACCAAAAGGCGTTATTATGGCTGTTTTGTGGATGTCACAGGGTTCAACAGGAATCTGATGATTCGCTCTAACCAGGTCAATTTTGGAAAATATCTTATTTCCAGCCAATGACGAAGTAAAATCATGTATGTGGGGGATTGGGTAGCAATCGGGGACAGTAAACACTATTAAGAGCACGATAGTCTCCAAAAGGACGCCAATCACCACTTTTCTTGGGTACCATGTGCAATGGAGTAGCCCAATTACTTTGTGATGGCCTAACAATACCCAATTCGAGCATATGATCAAATTCCTGTTTTGCTATTCTTAGTCGATCTGGTGCTAAGCGACGAGGGCGAGCACTCACGGGCGCTCCCATCGTGCAGATGTGATGTGTTGCACCATGTTTAACAATAGACGTACAGTACCGTGGCTTCGTAATATCAGGGTACTGACTGAGCAAAACATGAAATTTAGATTGGGTAATATCGAAACGAACAATGGACTAAGGTTGGGTGTTGATGTATAAAAACCCTGAATCGACAATGACGTAGTCGAATCAACAAGTTTGCAATGTTTAATGTCAACCAACAGTGCATAATGATTCAAGAAATCAGCACCCAGTATCGGTTTGGTTACATTGGCCAGGACAAAAATCCATCTAAAGGTTCGCCTTAAACCCAAATTTAAGGTCATTGACCTCTCTCCGTAAGCCATAATCGAGGTTTTATTGGCTGCTTGGAGAGTAAATTGCACTGGCATTTTCATGTCAGCAGGCGACGCTGGAAAAATGCTTACATCTGCACCAGTATCGACTAAAAAGTTTGCACCACTTGACTTATCTGTAACACAAATGCGACGACTTGCTCGATATTTGCCAAACAATTCCGCCGCGTCTAATTGCTGGCGTTTTCGTTTCCCTGTTCGAAAAAACTACACGGTAGATTACATTTATTGGCTTTGTCACCAAATCGCCTATGATACCAGCAGTGGTCAACTTTATGCGAAGTTCGTACTTGAGATCGGGAACGACGTTCGCGTGAACGGTTATCACGGCTTCGATAATTACTGTCAGATCGCGATCGAGGCCTACCGCGCATCTCTTTTGTCAGCGTGTCAACGCGTTGCGTCAATTGTTCGACCATTTTGCGCAATTCGGTCATTTCAGAAAAAATAGGAACATCACCGACCGCAGATATCGAGCTCACACCGGGAGTAACCTCTAAAATTATATCGGCTACTATCGCTAGCTGTTCAAGTAACATAGTGTCACTCGTGGGAGCGAGTATAAGCTGCACATTTGTCGGTAATCTTTGCAAAAATAATTGCTTCAAAATACTTTCCTCCAAAGTGTGGTTGCCTAACAACTGACGCATGTGTCGCAAAAGTTGCGAGGGCTTACGATCGCCTAATTCTTCTGCTATTAGCAGTTGGTGCAAGCGTCTCTGTTCAGATGCAGACATACGCTTAATTAATTCATCTTTTAATACGTCGTACGGTTGGTCACCCGGGGCCTGCAGTAACAAGTCTCTAACTTCTAAAGCTATATCAGGCTGTAAAGAAGAAACGACATATGCATATTTTGTCCGTTGTTGAGTGATGCCACGTGTGGCGAATTGAGCTTAGACTTGTGCGAACCAAACACGCAGATCATTGGACCAAAATGGCGGCAATTTTATACCCACAGCAAATTGTTGACTAACAAGTCCCGAAGTATGAGGCTTTTCCTCATCTGATTCCATTTTGGAACTAATCTAATTATTCAAGTGTACACTCAAATATCAGCGTCTTTTTCAAAAGACCTCAAAAGTTCACTGAACCATTTCCTTTTCAGCTGAGACTTGGCATGCAGGCCGTCATATAATCCGGAGAAATCATTACGCAATGCTCTATTGTATCTGCCAGACTTCGACCTGCGTTTACTCTGCTTTCTTACCGAGGTATGCCAAAAAAGTGTACGCGTGGTTACGCCCAGCTGCAAATTGCAATTAAATGCCCGAATCTGCGCATTTACTTGGTCCAACAATGAATCAATCTGCTTTTGATTATACCGCAATTCATCTTCAGTCAAAATGGGCAACTTCAATTTCTTACTGGTCTGGTATTTTGTGAAAGATATTGTTGGGATTGTAACAATTGAAATTACCACAGTAGGTTTACAAGCAAGCACCTGTTGTTTAAAACTCATAAATTCAGCGAACAAAGCATCCAAAGATAAATCTGATTTCTGCAATACTTTTGACGGAGAATGAGGACAAGAAACAAATTCAGTCAAATTGTTAATACCAGCGGCTAGCTTGATTATGACAAAATCAAAGTCACCATACATTCGCAATTTTGCCAAAGTTGGTAAAATTAAATCGGCTATCTTGGCACCGCGCACAATAACAAAATCTAAATTTAGACTATCAGGCGTTTGCAAAAAATAATGCTCAAAATAATTGGCTCTGGAATCGGCAACAAATAATTGACGGATTTTTCCAGAAATCAGTCAAAAAATTAATAGCCACGATCACGTCGGAATCACCAATTGTGGGAGTGCAACTATTAAATGAATATAATTTGCCCTATTTGGGGCCTTTAACTTTGGTATTGTAAATTATTTAATATACACGTGCGATGATTTTAAAGAAAGGGAACAAGTAACGTTATTCGTTGTTTTTATTTAAGACATGTACCAGAACAAATCACAACTGAAACATGATCAATGGTTTAACAATTATGACAAAAATGCCTCGACGAAATAACCAGTATGTCACGTCCCCGTGACTCACCCTTAGCTGTATGCTACTGCCAAATGGTTACACCACGGCGACGTGACATCGAAGCACGGCTTTAGTACAGCAATGACACTGGCACTTCAACAAGAGCGCAGGAGGGAAAGAGGCCGAGTCTAGCCAACCACAGTCTTTTATGGTATAGTAAAAATCTTTGGAATGTAAGACGCCTTGTCTATACACATGGCAGCACCTGGCCAGCAACTTTATCTAAATAGGCTACAATAGCAAGACATCTAGTCTTGCGTAAGTCAGCACCTGGCTGACTATTTAAAAGAATAACAAAAGACACCCGAGCCGGCACCTGGCGGGCCATCCAATTTAAATAGACTACAACAGTTACACGACAACAAATTCAGTGATGCGTTCCTGAAGGTTTCCGGTGTCCACCATGAGATTAAAGGAAACATGCTTCTCAAACTGGCCAGATCACATTATATTTCACGAATAAATTCATTTATATGTATTAAATGTGAATTAAAAGCCAAACTGGTTCAAGTGAAGTTTTAGTGTGATTATTTGCCGCCCAAAAATTTACCCCCCCCCTTTTTAGAAATTGTTGAGACTCAAATTGAGGGCGCTGTTCGTGACGTAGACCGAGGCACCGAAATTCATGGATCGACTGGAACCGGTAAATGACGCATGTACATCGTATACACACGTACACTAGGTCTACACGTGCATCTTCGTAAGTTGCAACAACTAACATCGAACTTACCCCGATTGTCTCCCTTTTAGCGATGGCTCCTCACATCTGGGAACTTTGTTGGGATGGCAGTGGACTTGAGCATATTTTTAATGGTCATCCTATGTTTTAAAAATACCAGTATCGAAACACGACGGCTCAAATTGGTCGCTACATAACGCTCTTGTCACCTTCACTTTCGCCGTCCAAATTATCCGATATTTCGCATCAGTTGGAAATAAATAAAGGCTTACTCCAGCCTTTGTGATTTTGCTGCACCCAGCAGCCACACACCTTGTCGGCATTGCCGAAAAACACTATATTTTGCTTAGATTTACGAAGAATGTACACTCAATGCATACGCGTGATGGATGAATGGGGCCGGCTCGAGCAGAATATGTAATGTGCCTCGGTCTACGTCACACACTTATGTTAATGAGGGTCCCACTCAGGGGGCGGAGTAGCTTGGACAAACATTTTCAAGAATTGTTTTCTCATATTTAATCTGGGAAATAATTGTCTCTGGACACAAAATATCATTGTCAAGATAATACTTTATTGTTTTAAGCAGGAAAAATGCAATATAAATCCTAAATCATGTTTCATTTAACCAAACTAACTGCATCACACATGCTGATAGGATTGGTGTGTTGAAATCATACTTAATGAAATAACTGTGCGATTAATTTTATCTTTGTTTTCAGTTTTATTTTTAATTATTCTTAGTTTTTATTCTAATACACACAGCAGATGCATGCATCAAGGATTCCATGCACACATACACATACACATACAAGTAGCATTTTCCTTAGGCCAGCATCCCACCCAAATTGCACCTCTCAGAGGACCATGCAGTCAACCAGCTGAATGCTTAAGTGTTGGTTTTTGCCTTCTTGATGAGCAGGGTGGGGAGATGATACACACTCAGTTCAACCGAACAGATCGGACTGTCAGTGGAATGCAGGACAACTGGCAACACTTGATGACTGTGATGAGGTGCCAACACGAAGCAACATCTCCCAAAGTCAACTCTAAAGTAATCACATGTGTACAAAGGAAAAGAAAAAATGAAAATATGGGAAGACAACTAAAAAGAAACACTGGTGTATGTATATACAATTAATACAATCTATGACTTGGTCAATACGGACATGCACTACAGAAGGTACAGAGATCATTTCCATGCAGCAGTCCTTTCCTAGAGGTTTTTTTCTTGGTTGAGCGGGGCGGCAACAATTTAATTCAGTCACAAGATGGATACTAAAGCCTAATTTTAATTGGCGCCTCACTTCAAAAAGTGTAGACAATGTAGAAAGTACCAAGATAATAGAACTGGGCCTATATAAAGCTAGAAAGACAAGATACTTACATGTACCAGTCACTTGAAAATCACACGGGTGTGTCAGCACTCGCTTGATGAAGCACACACATGCCACAAGTTTAGGTATGCTACTTGTACTCCACAGAACCTACAGGATGCAAAGAATATTGATAGAAATACATAAATGTGAGCCTAAATTACTGATTTTTTTCTAATTGAAATACAACTTCCATAAAGCTTTGTACAGGTGTCCACAATGTACAGTGTAAAATATACAAGACAAAGATTGGATTAGAGTGATTTGAGAATGAACCTGATGTTGCTTGTCAAAAAAATTCACATTCAATCCACGAATCACATGTACATTTATAGATACATGTACATGTAGCCTAGCTATTGGTTTTGTATCTTTTAGGTTTGTTATTGAGTGATGAGTCTATCTAGCAATATATTTTGTTTCCTTTAAGCTTTAATACGAAATAAATAACAAATCCTGATTGTTTATTTATTATTACAGTCAAAATGAATATGCAGTACATTGTACCTAACACTAGGATGATTTTTGTTTCCTAGAACTTTAAAATTGGCGACTGAGAAAAAGTGGCAACGGGCAGCCATGAAATAACAATATTTCATATTTGTTTCATAGCATGATAAAATTAGTCATGGAAGTGTCCCTTTAAGCTAAAAATATAGTCCCACACTCATTTCTCCATGCTCAAAATTACGATGAAAACCCGGCATTCTTTGAAAAAAAAATTGGGGAATAGCAATCACACCTACGCCCTGCCATAAATGTTTGGTTGAATAGTACAAACAGGCATTGAAATCAAACAAAATGTCTACATTCCAGATGATTTCCAAATGTTGTGTCTATTGTCAACGTAAATTAGACAGATTCAACAGACCATTTATCATGTTTATATCTTTGAAGAAAGGGATGATAGGCCTAGTACTAGTGTATTCTTTTTGTTTACGATTCTTCATAAGTTTTCATCACAATGCACACTGTGCAAGATCACATGTATTGTCGTACATGCACGTACAGTGTTACATTAGAGAGGTTTAGCAGCACGTTTTACGTGAACGCGAACGCGAAAATTGTGTTCTTTTGCTGACGTCATCAATTCCAGCGTATTGTTACTCACGTACGTGACGTTCACACGGTCACGGACGTCAAATACGTGAAAAAGGTGAGTTCACGTTGGGCCATAACGTGAGTAATTGCAAAATAAATTAACATTTGTAGACATTGCAATCAATATTTGTCTCATGAGAATTAAAGCTCATTGAATATACAATACTGAATATGCATTTTTGGGTCAAACTAAGTCCAGTTTGATGTATTTCTGAAGTTCAAAAAATCCCTTGCTTATAAAGCTTTCGTGTTGGAAAACACCGTGGTTGTGCATGATACCCGTCGTGACGTGCAGCTAAACGTTTCATTGCGCGTCCGAACGCCCGCGTTATTCAGTTTGACCGCCGTTGACGTTTGCGTATAAATACGTGCTGCTAAACCTCTCTAATATTTATATACGCTTGTAATTGTATGTGCTGTACGATGTACGCGTACATGGGTCTACGTGCATTCTACGTACACTTTTTCGTACGTTCACTCAAAATACGATCTTTTCTTGGCATTCCTAAATGAAAAATACGCTTGCCCTTACCTTATAACCACCTCAATCCAAACAAGTAGTTATCGATTACACAACTGATATGCCCAAAATAGCTGTAAGAATGATTTTGTGCTGTAAAAGAATGATGTTTTTGACACTTCGGAAACGCTTCCTTCGTTTGCACGCGTATTATACTCGTTGTGCTTGACCCATAAACACCGACCCAGTAAGTTCTCTCCAAAAGTCTTCCATGAAGTTTGTTATTTAAATATCAATAGAAGTGTGACCTTTCCTCTTTATTTGCATACCTTTCATGTTTTAATAGAGTCGTTTACCAGTTAAAAATCAAGAAATACAAAGGCATCAGAGCGCCAGCGATTTCGGTTTGAATTATTTATGAGTATCACATGACGCACGTAAACAGCCGCCCAAGTTTCGATTGGCCATTTCAGAACACTGAGGGCGCCCTCTTTTTCGGGCTAAAACAGCCGTGGGGGGTTATACAAGAACATGACGTAATTTGACGCCACGTAGAAGACGACCAAAGATGGCGGATGACGGAGCATAAAAAAAAATCGCCGCACAGTTGTCTAAAATTCCCTTCTAAACCAGGAGAAAACCCCTTACTGCTGGTCCAGACGGAATTTAATAAACAATACGATACTTTTAATTTGAACGCATCTTTTACAGGTAGACGATATATTATGCTCGGATACAAAATTAGAATGATTATTTTTGATTGCCGAATGACGATCTGTGTGATCATTCAGTTTCAATCTAAATTGAAAGAGCCATGCGTTAAAATGACACAGTGTTGTAGTCAAGACCAGCACAAGACCAGCACAAGACCAGCACAAGACCAGCACAAGACCAGCACAAGACCAGCACAAGACCAGCACAAGACCAGCACAAGACCAGCAGTCTATTAATCCAAGTCTTAAGCTATTCAAATGAACTGTATAACGAAAGCATTCCTTTGTCATGGTTTATGCCTGTTACTTGTGCCTGTTACAAGCTGGTCTTGTGCATTGTCTTGTGCATGGTCTTGTGCCTGGTCTCGAAATGGTCTCGACTACAACACTGTAAAATGAACGAAAACATGGTGAAATTGGGCGGGAAAACCTATATTATGTTGGCTATAAATTTGCATTTCTTTTTAAATATCGCAGATTGCAATGTCTGTTTTCCCTTCACAAAACCACATTATTGTAGTTTGCCAGTACAGCCAAGGCAGAAAATATAATAATTTCACGAAATAGAACACCATACACGCTGTACTTCCTATACTGTGAGCCCAGAAGTTTGTATTCTCGCCAAATCTTGTTTCTTTTTAAGGTTAATTCTTAGTGGAGGCCCACCAAGACTGTACTCACTGACAGTGAAAAACACCGAATGAATAATGAAAACCACATACTTTGCTTTGGGAGTAATCTGTTGTCACGATGGTGCAACATATTAACTGCGCACCCCACACCCCCCTCTGAAATTACAAAGAGTTGCTAGACCACAGACGTTCAAATCAAAGGGGGGCTTAAAAATGAACTCACTATTACGTGATGTTAAAACACGTTTAACACATTCATATTTAACTGTTAATTTTCATGTTTGCCTTTTTAAAGATATAAGATCAAAATGTGGCTACTTTTCGGTAAAAATGAAAAGTCTTGGCTACAAATTTATTAAAGAAACGGTTGGGCGCCGCCCAAATGGGAGGCGATTTTAAAAGTAAAAAAAGGGGAAAAGGAATCTTCCCTTTGAATGTCATTAAAAGGGCCACCATTTCGGATCCGGTACTCTTTCCACCGTAGTCTACTTTTCAAATTATTTCTCTGGTCGAGAATAAAATGCCTGGTGTAAAGCCTTCCTTCCAGGAAAATTTCAACTTGTCTTTCTCCCTTGGCTCTTAAACCACCAGAGGTTCAAGAAGTTTGCTTGTCTTTATTGATTTATCTCTTGGTTGGCCTGGCAAAGTTTGGATGATTCATGCACCGCGTCTGAGTGGAAAGAGCAGAAACAGGAGGCAAATCGATCAACGAAAGCAATGATTTCTTTATGAGGTGTCATTACCTAATGGATTGTACAAAGCATTTCAGATTGTTCTGAGTGAATCAATGGAGCGTGAATCTGTACAGTAGCGAATGAGCGAGATAAAGAACACATTGAAATTGAACACTCAAGAAATATGGTCTCAAATATAACGAAGAAATGTAAGAAAGCGATGAATCTGAAAACAGATTTTGATCGACAATTTTTACCAGCTGGTTTGTCAGTCCGTCGAGCTCCAAAGTCTACCTTACTGGCTGTATAAAACACACTCTGTTGTATTACTAATTCGTTATTATTGATCTGTTCGTCCGTTTGGATATCTATCAATTCATCTTTCCAACGTTTCATCATTCCTTAAAACCATAAAACAATCAAACAAAACTGCATATTTACAAGACTTCATGTTCGTCTCGTCTGGTAAACCGGACCGTTTCACTCAAACGTGATTTTGGTGTATGGCACTCATTAAAGGGTTTCTGCGCTCTTTCTTCAACGTTACTTCTAAATAGAGACGCGCTGAACATGTTTTGATAGCGCCAAGATTCAACTGAAATTTCATGTCGAAGAAGCGAGAAAGAAGTGGAAATTAACCCAACTAGACCCCCTTGTAAAAAGTCCCTACACTTTTAATTTCCGTTTGAAAATGTCAAAACTACATATTGTTTCATTTTTCCTTTTTGTAAATTGTTCCTTTTTGATATTTGCATGTAATATGTTTCATTATCATTCTACATTTTGTGCTGCATTGAGTCTACGAGTATAAACGCGTACAGAAAGCGAAAATTGATGGCGAACGGAGCAACCGATATGATTTGTTAATGAGCCACTTCAGGCCAATTAGTTGACTTATTGAATACAGCGGTTAAACATTTCCAGGGACTGAGAATACATTTGGAAATATCGTTTCAGGTAAAAGAAATATGAGGATGGAAGAATACATTATTAAAGGTGAGTGGGAGGAGAAAACCGTAAACCAGGGTCCATGCGGGGACCGTCGTATTATTTTTGGATCTTGTATATATATCTGTATTTTTGTTTCTGATATTTAATTGTTTTCAATTTCCTGTGATATATTTCATGTTACATTTTCTACCCAGTATTCCTTGCTTGCAATGGCTTAAGAATGAGGATATGGCTTAATGTGAACACGAGGTGGCCATCATTTGGTATGCCATAAAACACCAACTTCTTGTAAATGTGTACATAAAAAGACAAAGATTACTAAGAAAAGGGAGTGAAGGGAGGGAGAGAGGGAGGGGGGGGGGGGGGGATCACTTCATCAATGATGAGTAAACCATTTTCTCGAGCAGGTATTTTTAGCGTTCTGTATCAGTGGATTTTGTCCATGTAGCTGTAGAAGACGCAAGCTCTACACAGTGATGGATGCAGGTTGAAATCAAAGAGCACACTAAAACACACCCGCGATTTAGGAGAACAAAGTTACATGCCCCCCTTGCCCCACCCCCATCGACCATTTGTTGTACACCTTTACGGCCATGGTTTTCCAGACCAATATATGCGAGTTGACGTGCTACGGACAGGTTTTTTTGGTCGGGAGCAAATTATAGATTTGGTGGCAAACATGTTTTTTTGAAGGGGGGGGGGGGGGGGGGGGGGGGGAGAAAAACAAAGAATTTAAAAATGGTTTCTTTGGGTCCGTTTTATTAATTGATATAAAACACTTATAAGTGTGAATGTTACCGAAAGCGTCACCATTTTTGAACCGGCATTTGTTCACTCCTCTACTTTTCAAACTATTTCTCTTGTTGAAAAAAAGTTTGGCGTATACTCTCTTTTTCTGGAAAGTTTAAACTGTTCTTTCCCCCTTGGCCACTAAACCTGATCCAGGGAAGAATTGGGTTGTCTATATTTTATATCTCTAGGTAGGCCTAGTGAAGTTTGTATGACTCATGCACTGAGTCTGATTGGAAAGATCAGAAATTAGAGGGAAATTGATCAACGAAAGCAATGATTTTTATATGCATAGGCGTAGCAAGGTCATTATTATTGGGGGGGGGGGGGGGGGGGGTAAACGTGAAAAAGGGAACCTGATATATCCATGCTGAGAGGTAGACAGGGATTTTTTACAGATCAAAAAGGTAGAGGGTACATAATTTTCCTACTGTTTAAAGTGGAAATTTTACAGAAAATAGTACAAATAGATATGCTTCACAATTATGTAAGAAACGTGGAAATAACATTTCATTTTTTCGAATTCTGCTACAACCCTGGGAGGGGCAAGATCTGAATGTTCCATTGGCTGTGAGAAGTGAAAATAAAAACATTCGCTGTACAACCACTTCTTGATCAATAGATTTGTTGTGAAAAACATGCAATTTAATTTTAACATTAAATTGCAAAAAATAAACTTAATGCAACATTTCTGTTACAAAACAACTCGTACTTTTTAGCAACTCTATTCTATTTATCTTATTTCATTCAACTACATCCAACAGCGCAAGCGCCAATTACAGGATGTGTGATGAGGGCACCAGAAGCACCGGGGCAAACCCCTACTCTTTCACGACAGGTGCACTGGGTTCTTTTACGTGCACTGATCCTATAGAGCACACAGACCTCCGGCTTAACGTCCCATCCAAAGGACGTGGCCCTTTTGAGATGAATAAGGTCCTGTCGTGCCCCAGAACAATTAATGCACTATTTCCCAGCCAGCAAGCCATGTTGGGCCCTGTTTGGGGCTTTGATGGGCCCCAATGGGTTGCCCATGGGCAACATACAGTTTTGGCCGATGGGGCCACTTGGGTCCCAAATGGGCTAACCCAAACCTGCCCAAAAGGGTCCTACAATTATTGTTACCAGGCACGCTAATGCAAGCAATACATGGTGTGGTTTCCCATCCAAGTACTGCCTGCAATTAACGTTGCTTAACTTCAGTAATGTGCCACTTGCTCTTCCACTGAGCCAACAATTTTTATTATTTTGATCAACGAGAGTGTTTGAATCCAGCTCTCTCCACACAGTCGACCGGAGTGCATTGGAAAGGACATAGATTCATATTGTTTGTACAGCTTAGAATGGCCAGATACGTACTCTTAACAATTTAGGGGAAAATTGTGCAGTGATGTTGCGAAGGATTTTCATTGGGGACACAGTAATTATGAGTGGGGGACCATGCATGGCAAAAGCATTTTAAGTTAAGACCCGGGGCACCAGCATTCGCAACTGGCTGTAGCAAGGAGGGCACCAGCATTTTTAGTGGGGACACAGGGGGCACCAGAATGTTTAGTGAGAGCACAGGGGAACTAATATTTTTCAGTGGGGGCACTGGGGGAACTAATATTTTTCAGTGGGGACACTGGGGGAACTAACATTTTTCAGTGGGGGAACGTGGGCACTATAATTTCCAGTGAGGGCACACTAGGGCCAGGAGCATGAAGGAAATTATTTTAATGTTGCGGCGATTGTGTACTTATACACTGTAAACATAAGTTAGTCATTTTGACTAATAAAAGTTAGTTCTGCCCTATGTCTGAAAGGACCAACTAAAGTTATTCATCAAGCCAGATGACTAATATTTATTAGTCGAATATTAGTCATAAGTTAGTCAAAATGACTAAAATTAATTAGTCTTCTGATTAAATCCAACTGATGTCTGAAATTACTAAACGTTAGTCACCTGACTTTTGCAGTTAGTCATTCGAAACGATGACTAATCACAAAAGTCATGTGACTAAGGTTTGTATTTCCTGTAAAAACAAAAGAAAATGAAGCAAACAGGTCTTTTTTTTAATGCAACGGAATTTAATTTAAGAATATAAAATTCATGTTGCCACAAATTAATTGTATTTAAATGAGGAAAATAGAACCTGTAAATGAAATCCTGTCATCACTGGCAAGATTTTTGTTCCCAAACACAAGCGATTTTAGAGATGTAAGTAGATTACTAAGTATGATTGTTGACACTTACTACTTATGAGAGTAAATTGAAACATTGTGAATTAAATTCTGCTGTCATTGGCAAGACTTTTGTTCCTTAAAACTATGCTGAAGGACTAGTATGATTGTTGACACTGATAAAACAAATTTGTCTGACCTAAAGATGGTTTCTTACTCAATTTGAAGATAACACTAATTCCAACTGAATATTTGTGGCAAGAATTAAGAATAAAATTGAGGAAAACACATACATATTTTTGTACATGTAATATGAAGTATGAAAGGTTTGAGGTAAACCGCCATTGTTATGGTGGCCCTGAAGGGACATAATCGGTCGCGAATATTGTTTTGCGACATCGTGAAACAAATCCACGATGTTGCAAATTCTTTATGACTAGTCGTGAATTTTGTCGCAAATATTTTTTCAGTAGCTTGGAGGGGTATTTAACTGAGCGGGCAATTAGAGCCTAGGGCGTTATTACATACAATTCACGCATCATCATGGTCAGTGATGGCCGTTGCATACTATAGCATGCTCCATGGCATCGTACATTGTATCAAAATTTAAATGGAGATGGAGAAATTCAGATTGCAAAAAAATATTCAGGGACCAGTCGTGAATAAATTAACGACGTCACAAAGATATTCACGACCGATTATGTTCCTTTCAGGGCCACCATAACCATGTGAAATTAATCTCTTTTGAGTTGTGTAGTTCTGAGAGGAAGCAGTTTTTAACTTAACGTTTCAAACAGTATCCTCTGTTCGTCATCAGAAGGACTGATGACGAACAGAGAATACTGTTCAAAAACGCTGAGTAAAAACCAACAAGTAAAAAAAAACGGTTCTTCTCAGAACCACACAAATTTTTAAAAAGGTCAATTTTACATGGTGATACCGCGAACCTTCCATACTTTGTTTCATGTCCACCATGCAAACCTTCAAGTCCCATTTAACACATAATATGATGCACGATAAAAGTCCAGGCCTGATTTTTCTGAGACTCCTTCTTCCTCGCTAAGGGTATGAACATTCCAAAGGATATTATCTAGTACATGTAGGTTCGGAGTTTCGCAGTCCAGGTGTCAGCTTTTCCCAAAGTGGACAATCAGCTCATGTAATTTCTTAGACCAAAATGGTGGGAAAATTTGTTCTCCACAGCAATGGTCGCTACAGATGATCCTGCTCAGAGGGAAGGGGGGGGGGGGGGGGGGGTGGGGGGGGGGGGGGTCCACTGCCCCGAGCCTGCATTACCGGGTACATGTACATGTAGCTACAACACAGTTGCTCTGTTGGCTTAACGTCTGAGAGCAGGACTGAGAACTTTTTACTGGCAGAATCAACATTGTGTCGTCTCTTAGCAAATGGTGGAAAAAGATTCCCCCTTCACAGGCAAGTCACTAAAGATTAATCCTTCTCGGTGGGGGGGGGGGGGTGATGGGGGGGGGGGGGGTTCACTGCCCAGAGCTTACACTACCAAGTAGCTATTGAGCAGTTCCTCTGGTGGCTTTTGACTGGGAGCAGAACTGAGAGCTTTCTGCTGGCAGAATCCTTCCACAACTTGCCTTGGAGATCTCGTCACAGTTGTGGAACAACCTAAGAGTGAAATAAAATCATAGACAAATGGCATGTTATACATTTTACTTTGACAAAAGTTAACATGCAAATGCCATACATATAGCTAAGGCAAAATACAAAAAATGTTTATCGTCCAGGTTTTTGTTTTTTTAAAGGGAAGGAGGCACTTTTTTATTTAAAGATGGCCGCCGTTCTTTTTTAAAATTTCCGCCAACCGTAGGTTTTTTGAACAGTTCAAAATGCAAAAAAGGAAGAGACATGCTGGACAACAGAATTTGAACATGTATACAGGCTATTTTAATAACGGACGACTTGGTAAACGGTCGAGTCGGCAACGGTTGAGTTGTCGACATCCCACATGAGTCCGGGTATGCATACTACAAACACTCAAGACCCCCCCCCACCCCCCCCCCAAAAAAAATATTTGGGAGAAAATACACAAGCCCATAATGCGCATATCAATAAACCATTTTGGGTCAACTCGTACCCCCGGTCAACTCGTACTCCCTAGCTCTCTGTGCATGATTTAATATTTAATAAGTTTTCATATATGCCCACTTTCTTTTTTAATATTTAAACCTTAATTATATCTTTCTTTTTTTTCTCAGAAACTGGACGACTGGTACGGTAACGTATAACTGTGCGAACGTCTTTCATGGAGAATGCCCCCCCCCCCCCCCCCCCCCCCCCCCCCCCCCCCCCCCGGCTGGCTACGCCTATATGTTATGTGGTATGGGATTGTACAAATCATTTCAGAGGAAGGATGACACTTATGATTGATAAACATCAAGAAACAAATTAGTTGTTCTGAGTGAAAGAAGTGTACCGATGATCAATGGAGCGTGATCAGTACAGTAGAGAATGAGCGAATTGATGAACACATTAATGAGGCGCTTCAAGGCAAGTGTTCACAAATTGAAATTGAATATACGGGCAGCGGGTAAGCATTACCAGAGACTGAGAATACATCTGGAAAATATCGTTTCATGTAAAAAACATGAGGATGGAAGAATACATTATTAAAGGGAGAGTGAGTGGGGAGAAAACCATCAACCAGGGTTCACGCGGGGTCCAGTCGTATTAATTTCGGTGCTTGTATATCTTTATTTTTGTTTCTGATATTAACATTTTCTAAATTTCTTGTGATTCATTTCATTTTACATTTCTATCAGACGTCTATACCTTGCTTGCCTTCAATCAAGAATGAAGATATTGCTCAATGTGAACACTATAGGTGGCCACTATTTAGGCGTGCCATAAAAAACCAATTTCTTGTAAATTTATATATAAAATGGCAGATTAATAAGAATAAAATATATACAATTCAATAATAGGCGTGCGTGAAGGCGGGCAGGCGGTTAGGCGGGCAGGCGGTTAGGCGGGCAGGCGGGCAGGCGGGCAGGCGGGCATGTAGCGATGGAAGACACGAGTTTTACACAATGGGTGGATGGCATGGATGCAAGTTGAAAATATAGAATACACTGAAACACACCGAGATTCAGGAGAACAAGGGCACATGTCCCCCCTTGCCCGCCCTCCTCATCGACCTTTTGTTGTACACAAAGGGTCACGGTTCTCCAGACCAATCAGGACTGTAAGCCTGCCGGAGACTGCGTGGGATGGGAGGCCGTCAAACCCCAAAGTGGAACTTTATCTAGCTCTTGCATTTACGTTTTGGGCGCTAAAGTAACTGATGAAGGGTTAAATAAATTAATTTTTTTTAGGGGGGGGGGGGGGGGGCTGCCCATTAGCGTTGTCCACCAAAATTAATATAGAGGGTGGGGGGAACATAATCGCTTTTTTCACAGGATCGCTTCCCAGGCCAGTCATTTCAACAATAAAGAAAACCAAACAACGAAAAATACCCATCCCTTGCTAATGCTCCCTCGGAAGAATGCACTATCAATTCAACTTTTATTAGATATACATCTTATCGGAAAAATTGTACTCAATGTTTCTTGTGTGTCCTGGGAATTTTTGAAAATGTGTACTGATCTTTGTGTATTCTGATGA